>OZ024671.1:8205807-8508033 GCA_964016965.1 Diacarnus erythraeanus
CTAATTAGAAATCATTTACCAAGCCAAATAAGGAGAGTGCCATACTATAAAGAGGCTAATGATACTTATGCATAAGAGAAGAAACTGGACCAGGATAGAGTTATTCTCCATAACAAAATATTATATAAGTCAATTAAAAAAGAGGTTTAGAGATCTACCACTAATTAGCTAGCCATACCCTTAATCTCAACATGTCTGGAAACTTCCCGCTGACTGATTACTGCATACCTGACATTTGTCTGTTACAGGCAATTCCTAACACTTGATTTTCATGAACTGGAAACATCTGATAGTATGTTATCATTTCTGGGACAGTTGTGAACACATGGGTTTTCCCTTCCAGGATGTACCCTTCTGGACTGTATGTAATGGTGAGATGATGAATCCAATTGTTGATGATCATGGACAGAATGAGATCTGCGGCTAATTGTCGAACCAGAAAAGTATTTTGTCCATCACGTTCTGATTCTAGTGCCCATTCAGCCTCTTCTTTTGTTATCTTTCCATGGTACCAGTGGAACCTGGACAAGTTTGTTGGCACTCCTTGTGAGTAGGTTCTAGTCGTGACCTTGTGCTGTGTTTTTTCATCTTGCTCTCTTACCTCTACATAACAATTATCGATGAAGAACTTGTAATAAGTATTAGCTATTATAGCTACATAATTATGTACATTGAGATTTATGCCAAGGAGTGTATATTTTACACTCAGTTATCAGTAATTCTACTGTGCTGTCATCATTTGATATTATGTCAAAAAACTCAATAGTATGTGTGACAACCCCAAAGGAATACTTTCCCATCTCTACTTTAACCTTACCTGTAGCATGTTCAGTCTTCTCACAAGCCACTCCCAGTGTGGTTTTGGGATCAATGTGGAGAGCTTGGCTTCTATAATGTGATACTAGGTCATTCAGTTCACTGAATGTCTTCTCTGGTGGTTCATCCTGTAGTCTGTACTGCCCAGGTACATATTCTATTCTAGTGTGGTAGATCTCTCCATGATAGATAAGAGACAGTGTAAGGGATCTTCTAACCCTACTCTCTCGAATAAGGAAGCAGTTGGAGTCTTGACTCTCTCTCAGTGCCTTTTCAGCCTGTACTCTAGTGAGCTCTCCATGGTACCAATCCTTGTCAGAGTCCACTGAAAAGGCTCTAGTATAGATACTTGATATAGCAACAGCCATGATTGATGTATACTGGATGTAGTAGATTGCTCTGTAATTATGAAACGTAACCTCCTGTAAGTTTTGTGGTGCTTCAATCTATATAAGGATCTCCAATAATCTGCTCAATACGTCCTTGACCGACCTCCAGAAGTTTATATAATATTATGTACTCTTACACTCTGAAGGATCTGATTACTATGGACAGAATTTTGATATGTGAGCTTGTCAACAGAAACCACACTGTGTACGTAGCTATGTCATAATATAGCTGCAGTTAATTTTTTTGTGAGCATGCTCAGTGTTCAATTATGTCGTGTAGCTTAGTAAATAAAAATATCTTGTAAGCTTCTTGCTCGTAGTGAAGATATTACACACACTTAAAGAGTACATTTTGATATATGCATTGAATTAACAACAAAAAGGTTATGACCTTAATGAACTTTTGATTATTATACACCTGCCTTCTAGTTTCAAGGAACCCTAGTGAATGATTTATAGATGCCATTCCCATTTGCCAGGACTCTAGACAAAGCCTAATATTTTTTTGCTATATAGGGCCCAAGTCTAAGTGAATGTGAATAGATTTTTGCAGCATAGACAGGGGCGGATCCAGAAATTTGGAAGGGGGGGGCTAACTACATATGATTATTGGTCCTCCCCCCCACCAGCCAGGATACTAAAAATGAGTAGCTATATACAATCTGATGATATTGTGATTATGAAGAGAATAGTAATTATTGCATATAAAAAAAAACAATTAAAGGTTTATATGGTATGGCTAGATATGCTACAACTGCAATAGCATGCTAGCTAAGGAAGACAAGTCCCATGGATGAAGTTTGGCACTAAGCAGTGGTGTAGACAACTGGGGGGACTAATAAGATAAAGGCAAAAGAGTTGCAATTCGGCTCAAGGGGGAGGGTGCGAAGTGCGGAAGCAAAAATTTTCTTTAAAATTCAAGAGGTGTAAGAGAGCAAATTAGAGTAATATTCAAATAAATATGTACACAAGGATAGGATAGGCTCTATTTCATTTGAAGATAGTGGATTCTATACTGAAACATCTTCAACATCACTTTCAAGCTAGTAAAACTATATTTTTGATCGAAAAACCTCAGGCTGACTGCTGGTTAATTCAGGCTGCTAGCTGGCCTTAAATTCATTGGATGATTCACCTGACTTTAAAGGAGTGCTAAACCACTATATAACTTAGAGATTCACAGACATGGTACTAGCTACTAGCAATTAGGCTACGAGTCAATTCTAAGCAGCTGTTACAATGTTACCATGCTTACCTGTTAACCATTACTGTCATGGTTAAATATACTGTTTACCAAACCACTACAATGCACATCATATGCAGTTAAAAAAAAATAAGCCAGAACCTGATATTATTATCTAATTTTTAAAATCTGGAGGGCTTAAGCCCCCCATCCCCCCTTGCCTACACCCCTACTAAACATTCATGGTATAGTGTCAATGAACATGTTAGCTCTCACAGTATCATCAGTACAGTACATAGACACTAAGAAATGTACAAAATTAACTAACTTCCCCCCCCCCCCCCCCCCCCCCGGATCCGCCACTAATAAATTATTCAAGTACTATATTTTTCCACTGAGTTCCAATTATGCACACACTAGCTACTGCTGGTCAAGGTTGGTGTAAACTACTGTTATGTTAGCTCATAATCCTCCAGTCCTCTCCTGTGCATGTGGTTATACTCACTCCATATTCAGTATTTTGTGGGGACGATGATTTCATTTATCCATACAATGTCCTTCATTTTTTTAATGTGTATAAATAAAATCTGACCATAGACATACGTAGAAATAGCAAGTTATGATTAGAACCACACATGGGTTGGCATGGCAGTGATGGTGGTGGAGTGTCAAGGCTAAACTATGTAACAACATGGCTAGATTAATACTGTTTTTTTTTTTCCTTGTAAAAAATTTCTTTGATGCTGAATGTATGAAATCTGAAGTGCAAAAAGAATTCATGGTAGCTATGAAATGAACAACTATTGCATATATAGTCACATGCAATGCTGTCTAGTCTCCCTGTAGCTAACATGTCTATAGTTTAAGTTGTCTTTCATTCTACAAAATTTTTATTTTAAAAACATAATCAAAAATGCAAACTTTGTGATAGAATACAGTGAAACAGACAATAATTGTTTGTAACATTTAGCTAATATGCTCAGCATGCACTCTCACTGTTTCTTTAGAGTCTTCAAATTCCCCTATATATACTTGTGCATGAAAGTGGCGTGACTTTGCTTCTCCTCCAACAGCCATTACTTTGTTATTTCCTAACTTCACCAAGCCAAGTCTAAAGACAGCTAGTGGGAGTTGTATATCTTGACATTCCACCCATAAGTCAGTCTTGAAGTCATATGTACTAATGAATTTAGTTCCACAAACATTCATGGCATGGTTCCCATGTGCTCCACCCATGGCAGTGAGACTTTCATTAACCTCCATTATGGAAGAAAAATATAGAGGGTGCTGGCCTTTTAGCTTTTTCCATGTTATTGGCATCTGGGGCATAGAGTATAGACTGTCTGCTGGTTCAGCATGCTCAAAGAGTGAAGACAGAGTTGTATATAATGTGGTGCAGCTTTCCTCAATTGTGCCATAACCACCTAGTAAGTAACACTTGTCATTAACTGTGGTAGCTGATAGTGAATGGACTTTTATTGGCAATCTCTTTGTAATGTACCACTGACTATCTTTTATGTATATTTCTACAATGTCAGTTCGTAACATTGCTCCATTGCTCTCTGTACGTAACACACCTCCTGCTGCTATTATTATTCTATCTTCATGAGACAGAGTGGAGAGAAGAGATCTTGGTGTCGGCATTGGTGGGAGAATTTCCTTCCATGTGTCTTCTTTGAATGTATAAACAATGTTTGTTGATTTCCCGTGTGATATGCCTCCAATAACTACTAGCTCCTTGTCCAGTGAAGCAAGACCAGGCTGGAATGTTGGACAGTGAGGGAGAGTTATCCAGGTATCTTGGCTTAAACTGTATCCGAAGATGTAACTAGATTCAAGACCTTCCCTGTATCCTCCCCCCACATACACGTAGTTTCCTATCCTCACTATTTGAGGAGCTGACGTTGCAACTGGTATATCAGCACACCTTCTCCAATTCACTCTGAACTGATGTTCTTCCTATTAGAAGTGTAATGGTATAATCATTTGATGGTTCTGAATTTATCTTTCTGACTCTCTACATGTATAATTTGATTACTAACTTTATAGTATATAGTAACTAATGACATACCTTTTCAAAAGTAGGTTCTTTTTCAGAGGTGGCATTTTCTTTCCTGTTTGTTGCTGTAATAATGATAACATTCAATTGTTATGGTGTAGCCTATTGAAATTTCGTTAATATTTTCTCTAATTATAATCTTTTCTAAAAAAACGAAACATAATACATTCAAAGTTCATGAAAGTTTACTTGAACTCCTTCCCTAGTTCTTGGCTCTTTCTCCATGCAGATTATTTCATTGTCAATTGTGTATAATTATACAGTAATACAATGGAACCACTCTGAAAGGACACACTTGGGACCCACTGTTTTGTCCTTTGTAGAAAGGTTGTCCTTTTTAAGGGGTTGAAAAAAAAGACTTCAAACATGTAGCTAACAGCTAGCTATGAACCATTACAGCTCTAGGCCATCACATTACACATGGTAACATCTTTTGTAAAGTTGTGTATCAATTTTTGTGTCATTAATACAACGCATGCTATGCAATGGGCAGCCTTGATCAACTGGACCTTTTTCTCCAGAGTAAGATATTTTCTCTTTCTTACTACTCATCATGAAGAGAATAAGAGAGACTACTAACAATAAAAAAATGCAGCTGGCAAATTGTACCATGTGCGCATGTAGATTATGCAAGTACTCTGCACTGTACAGCTGATTATACTACTTAGCTACTGTGGCAGCATCGCCAGCAAGCAGCCAGGTGGTAGGAACTTGGGAGGGCATGGGGGCCTGAGCACCCCCCCCCCCCCCAACAGATCTAGACCAGTGAGAGTTTTACTTGCCAGTGAACATGCTGCACTGTGTATTACAGCTGTATATAGTATTGCTGTTGAAAGATCCAAGTCCATGCCCATCACTTCTATGAAATGTGAACCTTAATTAAATAACACTTTCGACCAGTTTTAAAAGTCTAATATCAATCAATGAATCTTTGAAAAATTTAACCGAGCTTGTCTGAGACAAGTAAGGATTCTTCCTAAGCTTAGGACCAGAAAGCCCAGCCTCTCTTAGCCTCCTCTGGAATGTAGAATTAATTTCATACTCTTCTTTTACTTCATTTTTGACCTTAGGAATTGTTTTGTGGTTTGCTATCAGTCTGTCTTCTTAAATTGTTTTTCTTTTCCCTCTAGGAATATTTGATTTACCACTGAACCTATATACAACTTGTACTTTGCACACACCTTGTTGGCTACAATCAATTCTAGCAGCAATTATGTCTCTGAGTATGACCTTCTTCAGACAATTGTGACAGTTTTTCATGCTAATTCTACACCTTTTTGCCATAGGGGCATAAAAACCAAACAAAACTTATAAAGCAGGAGTTTCATTCAAACAAAGTTTAACATGTCCATTATTATTACATCACCTATAAGACATGTATATATATACCCATGTAAAAATTACACCCATGGGCCATGTTATTGAGGTAGAAGTGTGCATCCTTCCATTACAACAAAATATCACACACTTAGTAACCATTTAACTACCCCAAGGGGAAATTAGGTCAGATATCAATTTTTGCCCTAAAATATCCTTGGTGACACAACAGATTTGGCTCATTGAGCACTTCTTTTTGACTGCCAGTTGTATATAATATTATTCATTTTTTTGAAACACTAAATTAGCCTCAGAATTGATCTCAGAGCTAGCTTCATTTTTTCAAAGTGTTTCTGAAAGGGGATGCCCTAATTGAGCAAGTGTCTATATATGGTGGTGCCTCTGGCCATGGACTAGCCCCTCCCCCCCCCCCCCAATGTTCAACTGGTTCCTACTCCACTGAGCTATATTGTAGCTATCTTAGAGTAAGTAGCTACCCAGAGATGGCAAGCCAGCTCAGCAACTTGGAGACCTACATTCTCGATGTTTCTAAGAATGGGCTTCGTGGAAGTTACCAGCAGAAAAATGAACAGAGGTGCTGGCTATGGCCTTGAAGTGCCCTGTATTTATAGACTCTATGGACAAGCCTACACAGACAGAATGAAGGAAATTTTAGAAAATTTTTGAGCTAGTGGTCATTGTCAAAAAAATTGTTCATAAATAATTACAGTAATCAGCAGGGGGTGTGGTTGCTAAGATGCTGGTAGCCAATGAAATAGCATGCCCTAGCTAGGATAGTTAAATCCTGGTAGTCCAGAATTATGGCCAGTAGAATTATGGTCAATAAAATGCCTTATCCTCCGACATGTGGCCATAATTCTGGACTACCAAGATTTAACTTGGGTTAGGAGGTGTCCTCTATGAGGGGTAAGATTGTATTAGCTCATAATGGAGATAAATTGGTGTTTTCTTGCTTGTCAGTTGTACAGGGGTTGTCCCTCATTTCAGGGAATCCCTTCAGAGTGTAGTTACATACAACTGACAATGATGGAATCTGATTATATTATATGAAGAAAGAGCTTAGTTACTCAGGTATGTTGACAATTGATTATTTCTTCCATGCCCTGATTGCAGGATAGAGACCCATACTACATTCTATAATTATTATAGATCAGAATATAATACTGACTTCCCCTTATCAGACACAGCCCTTGAAATGTAATCATCCTTGAATAGTAGCCTCCCCTAACCAGACCTTGAGAGCTACAGTAAAAGAGATCACTCACCATGCCTCCTTGAAATTAACAAGGAGGCTATTTATGCACCCAGTTAAATTATAAAGAAGCTGGTGATACTTTTACATAAGAAACCAGGATAGAGTTATTCTCCACAACAAAATAGTGTGTTATTACAAGATAGTCTATTATAAATGAGCTTTATAGTTATCCAGATGTTTAACTATAATTGGTCCCAACATGTTTGGAAAAGTAGTACATCCCACTGACTGATTACTGCATACCTGACATTTGTCTGTTACAGGCAATTCCTAACACCTGATTTTGATGAACTGGGAACATCTGATAGTATGTTATCATTTCTGAGACAGTCTTGAACACACGGGTTTTCCCTTCCAGAATGTACCCTTCTGGACTATATTTAATGGTGAAATGATGAATCCAATTGTTGATGATCATGGACAGAATGAGATCTGTGGCTGATTGTCGAACCAGGAAAGTGTTTTGTCCATCACGTTCTGATTCTAGTGCCCATTCAGCCTCTTCTTTTGTTATCTTTCCATGGTACCAGTGGAACCTGGTTAGGTTTGTTGGCATTCCTTGTGAGTAGGTTCCAGTTGTGACCTTGTGCTGTGGCTCTTCATCTTGTTCTCTTACCTCTAAACAGTTGATGAAGATCTTGTAATATACAGATTTATGCCAAAGAGGAGTGTATATTTTA
This sequence comes from Diacarnus erythraeanus, assembly GCA_964016965.1. Taxonomy (NCBI): domain Eukaryota; kingdom Metazoa; phylum Porifera; class Demospongiae; order Poecilosclerida; family Podospongiidae; genus Diacarnus; species Diacarnus erythraeanus. Next base: position 8,213,528 of record OZ024671.1, read on the forward strand.
CACTCAGTTATTAGTAATTCTACTGTACTGTCAACATGCCCCTATAATGCCAGCACAATCAAATATTATGTCAAAATAACTCAATGGTATGTGTGATGAATACTACATTCAGTTTACCTGTAACATGTTCAGTCTTCTTACAGGCCTCTCCCAGTGTGGTTTTGGGATCAATATGGAGAGCTAGGCTTTTATAATGTGATACTAGGTCATCCAGTTTACTGAATATTTTCTCTCTTGGTTCACCCTGTAGTCTGTACCGGAGTGGTTTATATTCTATTGTAATATGGTAGATTTCTCCGTGATGAATAAGAGACAGTATGAGAGATCTTTTAGCTTTAATCCTACTCTCTCGAATCAGGAAGCAGTTGGAGTCTTACTCTCTCTCAGTACCTTTTTAGCCTGTACTCTAGTGAGCTCTCCATGGTACCAATCCTTGTCAAAGTCCACTGAAGAAGCTTTAGCATAGAAACCTGATGTAGCAACAGCCATGATGTATATTGGATGTGGTATATGAAATGCAACTATATATAAGCTCTTTTGAAATGCATTGTGGTGCTTCAATCTATATAAGGACATCCAATAATCTGCTCAATTACCTCCTTGACAGGCCTCCAGAAGTTTTACATAATAATTTATGTACTCTTACACTCTGATGGATAACTATTCTATATGGACAGAATTTTGATGAGTCAATCCATTGAAAAGTTTGTAACTCCTGATATGGCCAGTAGTTATGTCTGATGTTGATTCATAGCATTGAAGTACTTAGGTTTCTCCTAAGTGGCAGATAAGTGGGTAGTTTTTGCATCTAGCTAGTAAAACGGAAAACCTACGTAGCTAAGTATAATAGTTTCCAAGAATCCTAGTGAATAAATACCACTCCCGTATTACCACGACTTAATATTTTTGCTAGGGCCAAAGTGAATGTGAATATATTTTAGCGATTGCTAGCTAATTACTTTATGAAATGAACAATAATAATTGTCTGCATCACAATCATATGGTATAGCTAGCTACTTCCAATGCTTTCTGTAACTATCATATGTCTAGTTCAAGTTGTCTCTCACTTCCTGTAGCTAGCTAACATGTCTAGTTCAAGCTGTCTCTAATTCAGCTATATCTAATTAAATTCATTTTACAATATAAAAAAGTAAATCTAGCATACAATGAAACAGATAATAATTGTTATACTCAACATGCTCTCACTGTTTCTTTAAAAGTCCAAAATAAACACATACAATAAATTGGTTGTTTCTCCTGCAACAACTACCTCCACAAGATCAAGCCTGAAGACAGCTAGCAGGAGTTGCACACCTTTACATTCCACCCATGAGTCAGCCTGGAAGTCATATGCACTGATGAATTTAGTTCCTTTAGTGTTCATGACATGGTTCCTATTCCACCCATGGTATATAGTGAATCTTCTATGACCTCCACTATAGCAGAAGAAAATGAAGGGTGCCGGTCTTGCTTTTTCTATGTTATTGGTATCTGGGGCATAGAGTATTCACTGTCTGCTGGTTCAGCATTCTCAAGGAGTGAAGACAGAGTTGTGTATAATGTGGTGCAGCTTTCCTCAATTGTGCCATAACCACCTAGAGTAAACAATCAACTTCCGGACACATCTAAATACGGACAGCTGGAGAATGGAGAATCTCTCACTTACATTTTCTACACTATAACATAGCTATACCTCCCAATTGTTTGTAGAGCAAAAATGAGCTGCGGGTGTCACACTCCCGAGATGCTGTGCTGCTAAACGTGCACCTTCCGAATGGAGGCAGACGTCGGACAGAACGAACATACTTCGGTCAGCCACAGTTTACGAAAGCAACGACTATTTATTGGCCCAGCAAATGCCATCATGCAATACAGCTATAGTATAGCTGTCCTTCCATACCCAATCAAACTTCTACCAATTCTGCAGTTATTTTTTGCAAACTATGCAAATTGAAACAGCTGTACTTTATCGGACGTGCGCATGTGCTATTCATGCATGTGCTATTCATGCATGTTATTGCTCCATTTCTTATCAGAAGCATAACCTATCATGTTACAAAGAGTCATTTCATCCTGGGAAAGGAGAGCATTAGTAAGTGAATCAGCATTACCTTCAGCATGGCTTTAGAATCTTCATGTGACATAACATCACAATCTAGCTAAAATAAATTTTTTTAAGCTGAAGCCTAGTGCAAATCTCCCTATAAACTATTAATCAAAAAATCTTTCTCTGATCCCTAAATCACTCGATTGTTCCCCAGATCTTGGGACTTTCACCTAATATGGAGACAATTGTACAATAATAATGCATATGCGCACGTCCGATAAATGCAGCTGTTTTAATTTGCATAGTTTGCAAAAAATAACTGCAGAATTAGAAGTATGATTGGGAATGGAAGGACAGCTATAGCTGTATTGCATGATGGTGTTTGCTGGGCCAATAAATAGTCGTTGCTTTCGTGAACTGTGGCTGACCGAAGTATGTTCGTTCTGTCCGACTTCTGTCTCCATGCGGAAGGTGCACGTTTAGCAGCACAGCATCCCGGGAGTGTGACGCCCGCAGCTCATTTTTGCTCTACAAACAATTGAGAAGTATAGTTATGTTATAGTGTAAAAAATGTAAGTGGGAGGTTCTCCATTCTCCAGCTACAGCTGCCCGTATTTAGATGTGTCCTGAAGTTGATTGTTTACTCTAGTAAGTAACACTTGTCATTAGTAGTAGCTGATAGTGAGTTGACTTCTATTAGCAATCTCATTGTGGTGTACCACGGTCGTGTATTTCAACAATGCAAATTTACTCTATTGCTCTCTGCACCTCCTGCGGCTATGTCTCTCCCTCACTGTCAAACAATACAGCATGGTCTTGCTTCACTGGACAATAAACTAGTAGTTATTGGAGGCATATCATATGGGAAATCAAATACATACAAGGAAGACACATGAAAGGAAATACTCCACCGATGCCGATGCCAAGATCTCTTCTCTCCACTTTGTCTCATGAAGATAGATCGGTATCATGGTTAAATCTACAGTAATAATCCTCCCCCTATACTCCTATATTCATTATTTGAGGCAACTGGTATATCAGCCAAATTACTCTGAACTGATAATCTCTAATCACTGTTTGTTTATTTGTTTGTTTGCTTGTTTCCCTTCCCTTCCCTTCCCTTCCCTTCCCTTCCCTTCCCTTCCCTTCCCTTCCCTTCCCTTCCCTTCCCTTCCCTTCCCTTCCCTTCCCTTCCCTTCCCTTCCCTTCCCTTCCCTTCCCTTCCCTTCCCTTCCCTTCCCTTCCCTTCCCTTCCCTTCCCTTCCCTTCCCTTCCCTTCCCTTCCCTTCCCTTCCCTTCCCTTCCCTTCCCTTCCCTTCCCTTCCCTTCCCTTCCCTTCCCTTCCCTTCCCTTCCCTTCCCTTCCCTTCCCTTCCCTTCCCTTCCCTTCCCTTCCCTTCCCTTCCCTTCCCTTCCCTTCCCTTCCCTTCCCTTCCCTTCCCTTCCCTTCCCTTCCTCTTTCCTTTCTCTTTTATTTCCTTTTCTTTCCTTTTCTTTCCTTTTCTTTTCCCTCATTTCTGGAATGCTGCAAGGCTTCACTCTAGACTGTGGCAAATCATTTAATTGCTGGGCATATTGGTCTCTAGCTATTTCAATTTTGCCCAGTAGGTTGTCTGTGAAAAAAGGTCCATAAAAAGAATAGAGTCTTTTCCATCCATGTAGCTCCTGTCTGACTGGATGGACGATGTTGAACTGTCTACTCCATAGGAACTAAAGGTAGAAATACATGCACCAGGGGCAGAAGGGGGTGGAGGAAAAGTCTGGCAGAACTACTTAGGGCACTAGTTTTAATTTTAATGAATGTAACTTATTTTGTTAACTAGCTACTCACCATAGCTAAACTAATGATGAGAATATTATGGAAAAGTTTACAAGCATGGAAAGTTCATTAATTCCAGGATTAAAAATAAGTGAAAATTTCTTCCACAGTTTAAATTGCTCCTGATAGATAGTTTTGTGTTAGCCCAATGGTTAATATTAGTATTGTGAAGAAATTATGTTTGTGGAATTTTTCATTTCCAGTGTATTGTTGTTTAGTTATAGTTTTGGACTATTAGTTAGTTTTCAGTTAGTTATTGGAATCTTACAACATTTTAGTATAGTTTTAGTTAGTTACAAGAGCCTGGTATTTCTTTTAGTTTAGTTTTAGTTTAGTTTTTGGTGCAATATGATGTAAATAGTTTAGTTATAGTTTTGGCAAGTAAGTGAACTACAGTTTAGTTTAGTTTTAGTAGTGAAGAAATTAGTGAACTATTATCCATTTTAGTTTTAGTTTTAGTTAACTAATACAACAGTGTTCCAGTGCTACAAATGTAATTTGATGGAAATAATTTAATGTCAAGATCAAAGAATTTCTCAGGGGCTAAGTGTCAGCTAAGCCTAGGGGGAAAATCATCCCACTATAACACCACTGTGACTATAAAATGTGTCTCTGATCACACTGGTACGAGCAAAAGGTGATTTTTGCATGTTATAGTCCTTAATATTCCATCCATATTGACAAGATGACAATAGTGGGAAATGATACTTCTCCTTGGGTGACTTCTGGTTCCTCTTCTTGAGGTAAGCATAACGCCCTTCACCATGATGACTGATTCCTTCATAGAGAAGCATTCTGGTTTCGACAGAGGGTGGACGCATATCTTGGTATTTCACATCACCATATATGAATAGTTTTTTTCTGTGCTCTTCATAATTTTTACTGTCTTTATCAAGGGTGGGAAGTTTTTCTTTTTCATCTTCCAGTTTTGTTGTTTGTTTAGTGGCATCAGAGTTCATGTTTGTTTTCTGTGTGTGGTGAGTGACACCCTGTTTTTGTCGCTGGCTTACTTCTTTGGCTGCTTTCTTTGCAAATTCCTTGGAATATCTGAGATGCCATGCAAATCTGATGGCTTGTTCCTTGTTAATGCTCTCAATCCAGAAGTTCTGCAAACGAGTATCCATATTCTCACCAATCAATCCACAGTTAGATGCAAATTTACTGCTTCAATATTAGGAAAAGGTTGAAGTATTAATTTTGAGATTTCTGCCAAACTTGTGGTCTGGACATGAAGCTGAAGATGAAAATCTGTACTCCAGCTCAGCTCTTCGGCTCAGTTCTTGGGCTAGCCGATGCCTCCCAGTTTGTACTGATCTTGCTCGATATGTAATGAATGAATGCAATTGGCACCTCAGCGGCCGAGAGATGTTTTGGCCGCAACGCTCATGCGCACCGAATCACTATGGCAACAGGAAAATGCTGCTGATTCAGCACTAAAGAAAGTAAGATGGAAGGTGCAACTGCTGAAGGTCTAAAATCGGAGGAAGTAAGCCAAGGAAGAAGCTGTAACATTAATAGATACGATTATTTTCGTTTAGCAACAGGTAGAGAACTCTGAGAATGGGGTGGAACATGTTGGTCTAGTAGAAGAGACGCCTTCCAGTTTAGAAGGCAGCGACCCTACGATCATGCAGAAAGAGACAACAGAAATTCCAACTGATGGTCTTGAACATCCAGATACAGTGGACAGTGAAGAGGCATTATCTAGTAGGCAAGGTCATCCTGAAGCAAGTCTAAAGACATCAGATTTCTATAAAATGAGAAGTGATGTTCCTGAACGATTTAATCATCCAGGTCTGCATAGCTAATAGGTAGCTATTTAGTAAAATTAATGATGAATGACTATTGACCTACTCTGATTACAGAAGTCATACCAAATCAAGACCTCTTTATAATTACTTAAAGCATTACTTAGCAGCTTTATGCCATCTATAAACTCACTTTATAAGTACAGTGCGTGGAACTTCAGTTATACAGACCCTATGGGACTGGCACTAGTCTGTATAATATACAGTGGAACCTCAGTTATACAGACCCTATGGGACTGGCACTAGTCTGTATAATGTACAGTGGAACCTCAGTTATACAGACCCTATGGGACTGGCACTAGTCTGTATAATGTACAGTGGAACCTCAGTTATACAGACCCTATGGGACTGGCACTAGTCTGTATAATGTACAGTGGAACCTCAGTTATACAGACCCTATGGGACTGGCACTAGTCTGTATAATGTACAGTGGAACCTCAGTTATACAGACCCTATGGGACTGGCACTAGTCTGTATAATATACAGTGGAACCTCAGTTATACAGACCCTATGGGACTGGCACTAGTCTGTGTAAGTACAGTGGAACCTCAGCTCAGTTATACAGACCCTATGGAACCTAAGCTAGTCTGTAAAAACCCCAGTTTTATGGACCCTATGAACCTGCACTAGTCTGTAATGGAACCCCTGTTACTTGATTAGCACTAGTTTATATAAGTGGAACCTCAGCTACCTATTGAAGTGGCACTATACAGTTTGTGTAAGTGAATTGTCCATAATATGAAGCAATGGAAGTATAATTCTGGTTAATGCATAGCATTGGCAATTGATTTTAACATCACTTTGGAGTTCAGATAATCAGAGCAACTGGATAACTGAAGTTTGCATAAGTGAGGTTCTACTGTACTGTTATAATTATACTTTTCCAAGTTCTTATATTATCTTGTTATTGGTTTATCATATAGATTGGTTTGAAGGATATGGTGCTGAAATAAAGAATCCTTTTTATCAGACATCAGCTAGTGTATATGGGTAAGTAATATTTAACAAAATAAATCTTGTTATATATTAATCTTTCAGCTCCAAGGGTCCATCAGTACATACTATGCCAACTCAGTATTATGGACGATCACAGAAATTTACTGGGGTAAGGGGTGCATAGCTGCAGCTTCCATGCTCTCACATGTTCAAGCAAGTGACAAGTCAGATTAAAGAAATGAAAATATTGCCCAATTATGTAGCATATACCTACCTAGCTTGTAATGAAAGTAGAACCACTCTGTTCTAACCTGGACTCTTCAGTATTAAGGACAGTTTATGTATTAGCACTAAATAGGACTTCATCTCTTGAAATGAAGTCACCCCTCTAATCAGCACAAGCCCAGAATAGAGTGGTTCTACTAATAATTGAATAGGTAAAGGGTTAACTTAAATTTCCCTATTACTTATCAGGAATAGGTAAAGGGATATCACTGGTACCAGTTGTAATAGAAAGTTCTCTTAACTTTACCTTACCAAGTCCAATACTATAAAAATTCAAGTTATTTATTATCATTAGTGTCTTCTTATAATATCAGGGATCTACCCACACTAGCCGGCAGTGGTCTAAATTAGCCAACCAACACTTACCCTTTCCCAACCAACACTTTACCCTTTCCCAACTAGTACTTACCACAATTTTTTCTAATCAGCACTTACCTTTTCCCAACTAGCACTAATACTCAGCATAGCTGATGGGATTCGATTCAGGATTACCCACCACAGAATAAATGTGGGTAGAACCCTGATGTTACATTTTGTTAATGCGTGTTATACTTAATAGTATTTAGGGAATTTTGGGATGTTCAGAAACTGTTCCCTCAACACAGCACGAGATAGAAGTCGGGTGTAGATGCACAATGACTTTTATTAACATTTTCAAAACTTCTCTGAGCTAAATTTTAACATTATACTGACTTTTATCATGATAAAATAGGGTATAATGGAAAAACTAGGTAAATCTACCAAGTAAACAAATAAACAAACAACAAAAACCAACACCTCCCTCTTTTAGTGAATTTTAAATACATCAAATAAATAGTGGACCTTTGTCCAATCTCTAAAGTACACATCTAAATTTTATTATTCAATATAAAACTTAGAAGTCATAATAAATACTGTTATGTGTTTGCAACTATCCCTTCAGCCTTCAAACTATCCAGGATAGGTCCATAAATATCTCTTGTAGTTGGAACCAAAACACCTTTTCTATTCAATTTACCTGAGGAGAGAGAGAGAGAGAAACTCTTGTGGATGGAATTTATTATTCTTGGGGGAAATTTTCACACAAAAATTAATTACAAGATAAATTTTCACGGGTCTCTACAGCCATGGGGGGAGGGGTCTTTTTCAAATTACACACATAATGACTAAGATTACTTTTCAGATTGTCTAGGAAACACACCAACCTTCTTATTACCTACATTCAATTATAGAAGTTCTACACATGTACTAAATATTGGGGGGAGGGTACACACATGAGTTACAATGCTATGTAATCTGAAATAAAGTTACTACTATTGTATTACACACCATCAAGGATCAACTTAGCAGCTATTGCAGCCGGCTTTCCTACAACCTGTGCCATGGCTGTGAATCGACCAGGAACCCCTACTGACCCAAACAAATTCAAGCCAACTCGATGCTTCTCAACCTATGATTAATTTGCAAGTACAATAATATGATGACCCGAGAAAATGAACCAAAGAGGACACAAGTTTACCATGGATAAGTATCCTGATTAGAGGGGCCTGGTCTCATTTTAGGGAGTGAAGTTCTATTAAAGTTAATACACAATCTGTTATTTGGGACATATCCAAGCATCCTCAATACCTCATTTCAGGGGTTGAAATAGGGGGTTCCAGTGTATACAAAGGTACCAGAGGTTGGAATACTGTAGTCCTCACTTACCCCACTAAAAGTGTCCCTATTTTCACTCACCTTCATAGGAGAGGAAGTTTATAACTAATTATGAATCTGGATGGGTATTGGTTGTACTATACACAAACTAAAATGGACTTTCAAGACAGCAAGCATACAGTACAGACAGTGGAACCACTCTACTCCAACTCTCTCAAATGAAGACAGCTCTGTATACAGTGAACCCCTCATTACAACCCCTGAAATGGAAACACCTCTGTATACAGTGAACCCCTCATTACAACCCCCTGACATGAGGACACCTCTGTATACAGTGAACCCCTCACTACAACCCCAGAAATGAGGACATCTCTGTATAATTAGTGGAACTCCTCTATTCCAAACTCCTGAAATGAAGACACTTCTGTATACAGTAAAAACCTTCTATTCCAAGCAGGCACTTTCTAACATCTAAAGTATGACATACACTCACCCACTAACATACATGAGCATACATTACTTACTAATAATGTGTAGACAAACTTGCATAATACCTTGTTATCTGGCCACTGTATCTTAATGAAGTCTTGGAGAAAGACAGCATCCATCTCTCCCTCATTATATCTTAACATTTGCTCCATGAAAGCACACAACGTACTCATGGGACTTCCTTTAAATTCCACCAAATCATCAGAAAGTAACCTTAATCTGAAAGAGATATTTGAAGGTTATAATATACTATTTAGGAGTATACTCTAATACCTTAACCTGGAAGAAGTATTATTCTAAAGAGGGTATTGCTCCAAACCTTAAGATGAGACATAATTACATGGATTATGAACACAGAGTTCATGCAGCTAATCTGTTCACACAGTGGACAAAGAATTGCTAATCCCTTTAAAAAAATGATGGTTGATGTGTCTCATCAACATGTTTCAATGGAGTCAAAATAATTATAACTGCAGTGCCATCAATGAGACATAGTCAAATAGGCACGCTTCAATAGATTCAAAATATTAACCCCTTAAATATCCAATTTTAACTGCAGTGCCTTCAATGAGACAGAGAATGTTTCAATGAATTCAAAATATTATTAGCCCTTCAAATATCCAATATTAACACAGAACCTTCAATGTCTCTTTGACATGCTTCAATGGAGTCAAAATATTAAACAGTTTGAGTAATATTTTTAGCTGTAGCCACTACATCTCAAGACATATTTTACTTTTCTAATGCTTGCATGATCTCATCATCTCCTCCAGTAGCTTGGTAGATACTTGTGTAATTTTCTGATTCAGCTACCATAGTGGCCATCAAATCTTTCTGTGGATAGAAGGTGATAATAGGTAAAGGTCCTCACTTAAACAAACACAACTCTGTCCATGGTTGTTCTAAAATTTATTATCATGTAACTTTTGTGGTGGATTAAATTTAGCAACTTTCAACAGGATAATAAAATTACATTTCATACTCTAACAATAAATAATCTGATGTAACAATTACATTAAACCTACCCATTTCAATGGAGGGGATCCTGGTTGGAGTCTTTTATGCTCAGCAGTATCAAAAAGACCAAGCTTGAAAAGAACTCTTGTAATTTTACAGTATCCCTTAAAAAAAAACAAAAAAAAAAAACCTTTATAAGTGCCTCCATTTTTAGTGTGAGTGTTATCTTTACCATGATAGCAATATCAGTGCCCATTATTCAACTGCCAATTCTGTTGCAATGATTAAAGATACATAAAGTGCAAAAGGGCCTGGAGGCCTGGAGTGTTTTCCCTCCTTTTATTACTTTTATAAATGATGGATATGCAGGGGTTCCCCACGCATTAGCCAAATTAACCATTGGCTAATTCTAGTAGCTTTTGGCTACAGTTGGACAAGCACAATTAGCCAAAATGGCTATAATCCTACTTTACCGAATGACTAAAATGGCTAGAAAAATTAATAAATTAGCCATTTTGGTTACTATTTTTATTTCCTGTCGGGAACTCCTGGATATGTCTTTGATAAGCTCTATCTTCCTCTCTCTTTACAAGAGCCTAGCTAAGAATTAAGTAATTTATTGCAGATCTGGTTATTTTTATTTTCAAGGTATTTTATTTTAGTAGCTGCTGTATTATGACTTATACAATTAATATTTCATTACATTTTCGTGACCAATGGAAAATGGGTCGTAAAAATATGTAACTAGATCTGTAGTAAGAACACACACTCAAAATGAAAGCACAACTTGTAACATTTCAGTATGATCCATACAGCATATTCTCCTGTATATGGTTGTATCTGTAAGTACTCCTATAATACAGGGCCCTACCTTGTATCTGTAAGTATATGTACTCCTATATACAGGGCCCTTTGTATCTGTAAGTAATGTACTCCTATATACAGGGCCCTACCTTGTATCTGTAAGTATATGTACTCCTTTAATATTATATAGGGTCCTTACCTTGTATCTGTAAGTGCTCCTGATAACAGTTTTTGCTTCAGGAATGTTGTAAATACCCACATAACGGGTAGAGTCCCTGTTATAATACCCTTCAAACTCCACTTCTGAAATGGGACCGTCCTCTGAGTTAAAAGTTGCGACATTCTCTGGGTCAAATATCTTTCCTTCCTTTATTTCAATTGTCTGTAGAGATTATAGTAGAAGATTAAAAGGATGTCATGAAACTTTACACTATAATCTTGTCTCCTTTAATTTATTGGACTGAGTTCCTGGCACCAGGATGCTATGAACACTATGAAGAGTTCTAATTCCCTAAATGGCTAACAATGACCTCATCCTTCCCCCCTCTCCTCCAATAGCTTGTTCCAGAGAAGCCAGGGCACTATACAAGGACATTTTAAGACTCTATTACAGTTCCAGCAAACATAAAAATGCACTCAAAATTAATACTGCAGTAGGCACTCGGTAGCCCAGAACTAACAGAGGGCAAGAGCATCACACCAGCTAATAATAGGAGTTAAACAGTGTTGGCCCTAGCAGCCTCTTTCCCTCAGAGAGAGGGGTGTTACACTACTGTGAAGTATATGCCCACAAACCACCCACTAAAGAACAGGGCTACAGTATCCTCATCTCATAGCTACAGAGACAACAGGTAAGAAAGAATCAGACTAGTGTACGCCTCATTTGTGTGACCCATGTGAGCAACTGGAAGTGCACACTGTGAAATTATCAGTTTTATATAGTCCCTTATAAAACAACTTCATCATAATAATGCATGATAAATTATTTGCTCAATCAACTATACAAAATTAGAGGGAAATAGCAAAAAATTACTATTCCTCCAACCACTCCCCAACCCACCTCCAACCCCTCCCCCCTCCTAAACTCCTCCTCTAGATTAGCATACCTTTCCATCTCTGATAAACTTTGCTTGGTTTTTAGAGGCCATGAATACACTTATTGGACTCCAGCTAAAATAATGTCATTCGTTCATTCATTAATAACAGACTACGTACTATTATTATAACTCATCACCTGAACTTGTACTTGAGGGGGTTGTCAGAATATTGAGGATGAGGGAGCCCCCCACACCAGGACTCAAATGATAAAATCTAGACATCACATCATAGAAAATGTAAGTTTCAACAAAGTGAGAAGAAAAGCATTTCTTAGAAATAATGGGAATGCAGAGATGGAGGAGGTCACACAACACAGAGAAAGAAACTAAGTGAAAAGAAACTATTTTACTTATACACAAACCTTCCTTCCCATTACATCCTTTAGTGAGATGGACCTTTCAGTAGTACAAACAGTTAACGAATAATGAAGTTCTTATACTCCAAAACAAAACCCTCACCTCTCCCCACGTATCATTTTGTTATTGAGAATATTATAGGTAGCTAGTGTAGAGAATGGTTATCAGCCAGTGTAAAAGCTTGATTACAGAATAACGTATAAAGGGACACTTCATAATGTCTGAACAGGATGATAGAGGAGAAGGTTTTGTTTTGAAGTACAAGAACTTCATTATTTATTACTGTTTGTACTTACCATTAGCTAACTGTAAAAAGTCCATCAAGGTCCATCTCAGGATATGTTATTGGAGAGAAGGTTGTTTATCATAAACAGGAAGTATTAAAGAGAACATGTATTTGGGTGTGTGCATGCAATACAGGTGTGGTGGACATCTTCCAGATACAAAATGTACACAGACCCCACCTGAGGGAGTGTAACACACCCATATACCAAACTACTAAAAAAGGGCTTGAAATTTGCTGCTATTTAATAACAAACTCTTCATAGAAATCTTTAGAAGTGATGCAGCCTCCACCAAATGCACACTCTCCACATGGAATAGAAACTTCTACAAGACCCACAAAAGTTTATAAACAGCACTTCCAGGGGCTGATCCAGGGGGGTGAATAGGGTGACATGTCACCCCCCTCCACTTAATATTAATGATATTCATAATTTTCATATGGGGAAAATAATTAGACATAGGTATCAGCAACAAGAAAACTACCTAGCTACTATTAGTCATTTTTCTAGTGTGAAGTTGTTTAAATCACAAACTTCTAGAATATTATAGGAAACTACACCAAGGAAATCAGAAAATAAGTGGCCCAAATTCACGCATTTACACCTTCGAAAATTAAAAGTCACCCCTTTAGATGTCCATACTTAGTCCTGTCTCTCACCAGACCCCTCCCCATACACCAAAAGGAAAGGGTCTGATAGGGTTGGGAAAGCTAGGTATTCCCGCTTGTTAGCAAGCTGGCCAATCAGGTTAGTAGTGCTCAAAGAGTTTTAATGTACTTAGTGCACTTTGATCATTGATCATTATTTCCAGGATACATGATTGGATTACAGAATACATGCCACTTTCAAGCTATCTGATTGGCCAGCTTACCGAATAGTTGGAGTGTTCGGTTTATATTCCAACTCCCTTCCTTTTGGTCTATATTTAAGGATATTTACATGGTATGACAGGAAGAAACTAGCTATGGTGTGTGGACAATGTCAAAGTGTACAAGGTGCTTCAGTCTCAACAAGGAACTGAGATCCCCACGAAATCTACAGTGGAACCTCTATATTCGAGAGAACTAAGGACAATCCACTGTATACAGAGGTATCCTCATTTCACAGGGTTAGAATAGAAGGCTCCACTGGTGTCCTCATTTCAGGGGGTTAGAATAGAGGGGTTCCACTATATACAGAGGTATCCTCCTTTCAGGGGGTTAGAATAGAGGGCTCCAGCGGTGTCCTCATTTCAGGGGGTTGGAATAGAGGGGTTGGAATAGAGGGGTTCTACTGTATACAGAGATGTCCTTATTTCAGAAGGTTGGAGAGAGGTTCTACTGTATACAGAGGTATCATCATTTCAAGGGGACCGGGGATTGTAATAGAGGAGTTCCACTCCACTGTATATATGCAGAGGTGTCCTCATTTGAATAGATTGTATACAGATGTTTCCTCATTTCAGGGGATTGGAATAGAGAGGTCCCACTATATGTAGAGGTATCCTCATTTTAGGGAGTTTGAATACATTTCAGGGGGTTGAAATAAAGGAATTCCACTATATGCAGAGGTTTTCTCATTTCATGAGGTTGGAATAGAGAAGTTCCACTGTATACAGAGATGTCCTCATTTCAGAGGGTTGGAACAGTTACCTTTCCACCCTTGTCACGAACTTCATCAAAACACTTCATAGCTAGCATATGGTCAATGCCTGGATCAAATCCTACTTCATTCAAGATGGTGATACCTTGCTCAATGGCTGGTTGATGAAGAGCCTAATAGTGAACAGAACAGTTATCATGGTGACAGTAAGTATGTAAGAGTTACTATTACAATAGAAGATCAGAGTCATTAGTATTAGAGCACATACTATATTAAGAATTACAATGTTCCACTGTATATACAGAGGTGTCCTTATTTGAATAGAAGTATACAAAGGTGTACTCATTTTAGAGTGTTGTTCCACTGTATACAGGTGTCCTCATTTCAGGTGGTTGGAATAGAGAGGTTCCACTGTATACAGGGGTGTCCTCATTTCAGGGGGTTGGAATAGAGAAGTTCCACTGTATACAGAGATGTCCTCATTTCAGGGTGTGGAGTTCCACTGTATAAAGAAGTGTCCTCATTTCAGGGGATTGGAATAGATGAGTTCCACTGTATACAGAGGTGTCCTCATTTCAGGGGGTTGGAATAGAGGAGTTCCACTGTATACAGAGGTGTCCCCATTTCAGGGTGTGGAGTTCCACTGTATACAGAAGTGTCCTCATTTCAGGGGGTTGGAATAGAGGAGTCCCACTGTATACAGAGGTGTCATTTCAGGGGGTTGGAATAGAGGAGTTCCACTGTACACAGAGGTATCCCCATTTCAGGGTGTGGAGTTCCACTGTATACAGAAGTGTCCTCATTTCAGGGGATTGGAATAGAGGAGTTCCACTGTATACAGAGGTGTCCTCATTTCAGGGGATTGGAATAGATGAGTTCCACTGTATACAGAGGTGTCCTCATTTCAGGGGGTTGGAATAGAGGAGTTCCACTGTATACAGAGGTGTCCCCATTTCAGGGTGTGGAGTTCCACTGTATACAGAAGTGTCCTCATTTCAGGGGGTTGGAATAGAGGAGTTCCACTGTATACAGAGGTGTCCTCATTTCAGGGGGTTGGAATAGAGGAGTTCCACTGTATACAGAGGTGTCCTCATTTCAGGGGGTTGGAAGAGGAGTTCCACTGTATACAGAGGTGTCCTCATTTCAGGGGGTTGGAATAGAGGAGTTCCACTCTACACAGAGGTGTCCTCATTTCAGGGGGTTGGAATAGAGGAGTTCCACTGTATACAGAGGTGTCCTCATTTCAGGGGGTTGGAATAGATGAGTTCCACTGTATACAGAGGTGTCCTCATTTCAGGGGATTGGAATAGATGAGTTCCACTGTATACAGAGGTGTCCCCATTTCAGGGGATTGGAATAGATGAGTTCCACTGTATACAGAGGTGTCCTCATTTCAGGGGGTTGGCAGTTATTGGAGCTACCAAATACTACTAAACTAGGTCATCACATCAAGTACATACACTGAATCCCTGTAGCCATCATCAACTAACTTGCATGGCTGGTAAAACATAACTAGCTGTAATCATGTTCTTCTTATGAGTCAGACAGTGCTTTGCTATTATTGGGTGGAGAGCAAATGGAACAAAGCTGGAGAAACAGATAAATATTTGTAAGATCCTTTGAAGTGGATAGAAACAAACAAGATTATAATAAGCAAAGTACCATAGGGTCATATGTCTTGTGGCAATTGTTAGTGTAATAGGCAAGAGAGTGTCTCTAAGTGCCCTTACAAATTGAAGTCTCTTGTCCACTATTATTACAGTGGCACAAATTAAAGTGTTCTGATTATAGGGGTGGCCTCATTTCAGGGGATTGGGTTCCACTGTATACAGAGGTGTTCTCATTTCAGGGTGTTGGAATAGAGGAGTTCCACTGTATACAGAGGTGCCCTCGTAAGAATAGAGTGGTTCCAAGAGGCTATGGAAAACCCATCAAAAAGGTGACTACACAGAATCCATCCATATACCTCACTACAATAACATCCTGTAATCAAAACCATTGGTTTTAACACTGTATACATACTCTCAATACACATCATAGCCTATTCCAAGTTCCCACAAGACATTGTGGTCACTAGTGGTAGCTATAAGCGCGAGGGTGACCTTAAAGGGATATAGAGTACAACTTGTATGTTAGTAACAGGAACAGGTATGACCTTTCTACTCCTCTCTTCCTCTCTATTTGCTTCTGTATCCTCTTCTGATATCCTCTTCTCTTCTCCTCTCTTCCTTAGATACAGTTCTACTTCCTCCCACCCACACAGAGCTCCTCCCCCTCCCCAACAGCATGTCCCCATAAAGCTCCTCCCCTTTTCCCACACCATGTCCCAATAGATCCCCTCCCCCCACATCATGTCCCAGTAAAGCCCTTTCCCCATGACCTGTCCCAGTAGAGCCCCTCTCCCATAACCTACCCCAAAAGTGCCCCTCCCCCACATGTCCCAGTAGAGCCCCTCCCCCATAGCCTGCCCCAATAGAACCCCTCCCCCACAACATGTCCCAATAGAGCCCCTCCCCCACAACATGTCCCAATAGAGCCCCTCCCCCACATGTCCCAATAGAGCCCCTCCCCCACAACATGTCCCAATAGAGCCCCTCCCCCACAACATGTCCCAATAGAGCCCCTCCCCCACAACATGTCCCAATAGAGCCCCTCCCCCCACAACATGTCCCAATAGAGCCCCTCCCCCCACAACATGTCCCAATAGAGCCCCTCCCCCACAACATGTCCCAATAGAGCACTTACTAATACTTACAGCTATAATTCACCTTATGACTAGCTCATGGTCTTTAACAAGGGTACTCAGCTTATCTTCAGAGTGAATGTCCAAACTTCTGGCAATGGTGTTCTGGTATGTACTTGCAAGGAGATCAGCTTGTGGTAGGATGTTGGATGCTAGTTAGAGAAAGATAGTCACATAAATTGTACAACACAGATAATTGGTTAGGTGGGGAAAAACTCTGTATTAAAGACACTTCTTGGATGTGTCCCAAATAATAGATTGATGTATACAGTGAAACCCCTCTGAAAGGAAGAACAACCTCTGTACAAGGGACAACTAAAATGTACATCTGATTTGTATTAGTGTAAATTAACCTTTGAATAAGGACAACACCTCTACAAAGGACAAAATGGTGGGTCCCAAGCATGTCCTTTCAGAGAGGTTCCACTTTAGAACTTTATATCCTGAAATAAGGCCACCTCTCTAATCAGGACACTTTAATTTGTCCAATCAGTGCATTGATTGAAGGTCTTTCAGTTACGCTAGAAATAAGAGCAAGGTCACATTATTTTTGGACTAGTCAGAGATCTGGTGTCAGGACCTGAGCTAGAGATAGAGCAAAAAGATACCAAGTGCTGACATTCAGGTCTCCAAGGATTAGTCAATCTCCATTAGCTATTTAGGTTACCTACCTACAGTGATGGCTACGTTACCCTCTCTAGTGAGGCACTCCACCAAGGGCCCTGAAGTTAATCCAGAACCCAGGAGAAGCACTCGTCTCATGGCACCAGACGACATCTCTACATTAAAACTATATAATCATATATACAAGGTTAAAGTGGTCTGCCATCTGTTTAGCTACTAAGCACATACCTTACATTTCTCACGAGCACCTTGTCCTTCGACGCATGCGCACGGCTTTCTATAAAAGTGCGACTACATCGATCGTTTCAGCTTACCAAATAAGTCTAGTGTACACTGTTACAGCGCCGTTGTGGTTAGTTATTAAGTAGGATGGCGGTTTTAAATATTTCCAGCTCCTTAGCCTTACCTTCTTCCGGAAGTTTAGACAATTTTGGAGAAGAGTCTGAGGTTTTTAATGACGAATGCGAGAATCTTTATAGAATAGCATCTACAGAGTCTCTGAACACGTTACTAATGAACCTTCCAGATATAATCATCCCAGAGCCTCTGTGTAGCCCTCTGCCACTTCAATGTCTCGCACTAAACGCTCTCCCCGACTCGATTCGAAAGGAGATCGATGGTATATTGGAAGAATATTCCTCTGCAGGGATCAGCAATCCAGCACACTTGCAATCCAGTGGGATGAATAGCTCACCTGTTGGACTTGAGACGGATGAAAATGGTGTTAGTATTTGTGAAGATCTAAGCAGCACTGGAATTATTGTAAGGGAGTCTGGAGAAGATGCTACACCTGAGACTAAGGTGAGAGATGTAAGTAGCTAGATAGCTACAATAGCTATGTAGTAATGAAGAGACTTGGTATAAAGTATTTTTTTTCTATATTGTGTGAAGAAGATACACTAGGCAGGCATTGTTATCATCAGAGAATAATCTTAGTGTCAGGGTCATACACTTCACAAGTAAAACCTCCTCTTCACTGGTGGTGCCTGGTTATTGTTATTGATTATAGTGGTATCTCTCAACACATTAGGGCCTTGGAAACTGTTCTTGTTATCTTTAATTCAGAGGTAATGCACTAAAGTATAGGTCAGGGACAGAACAATTTATACATTGAGAATCCCCTATAATTTTCTAAATGGCCTAGGCCTGTCTGTTATAGCTAAAGTTTATAGCTACAGAAATTAATATATAGTTACAAGAAGGTATTATAATTATTATTCCAACCCCTTATTATTATTAATTAGAAATCTCTCATTATAATTTCCTAGCTCAGTGGGTGGGGCTCTCTGCCCCCCTCCCCTCCCTCCCTCCCTCCCCTCCATTATAGTTATAACTAAAGCTACCATTGGAGCGCAAAGTTAATGTTTAGTGTTACTTAAAGATTTTCTCCTATCTGGAGTGGACATAGATAAAATGTCTGTTTCTTGAAGAGGCTTGCTGTATTAATAATCCAAATTTTCTCTGGTTATGCAGGAGAATCAGGTATCCTTACATACCATCACATTGAAGAGGAATCTAACTGATCAATTAGATGATAATAGTGAGTTACTTTAGTTAGTTACTTTATAGTGCAACCTCTCTAATAGTAATTAGAGGCTCTAGTAAATTCAGAGGTATTGATTATACAGGTTCTTTCTATATAGAATTTTAAAATCCTTTGTATAGAGGTATTTGGATATATTACACCAGATGTATTTGTTTGAGATGGGATAGTGAGTGTCCTTTGTATAATAAATGCCCTTAATACAGAGCTTGAGGTTCCTCTAAATCATTTGTAGCAATTATTATTAGAACAAAGGAGTATGGTGTAGTTGTACATGCTGCCTTTTGTCTGGTTCTCCTAAGTTCATCTTTGATGTAATTTTCAATAATTAATCATTCACCAGATAAAATCTAATATGCTTGCCTGTAACTGTAAACAACCTGTCTGTAGCTTCTTAAGTGTTGAATGAATGAAATTCATAATTATTGTTAACAGTTTGGCTGGTAAAATTGTGTGTGGATTAAGTTCTGGTATTATTCCAGTTCCTGAGGGAAACTCTAGCTGTCTATTTCCTTACACCTGTTGTGGGGGTTTGTTCCTGGTGATTAAAGTAATTTTATTGTACCTGCAGTTCTGGGAATGGGGTTCCCGGTGATTAGAGGTTTCAGATGATAGCAATGTCCTAATCCCAAGAGGTCTGAGTGTAGGGTTCCTAGTTATTAGAGGAGTTAATTGTCCTAATCTCCTGAAGTCTGGGTGTGGGGTTTCAGGTTGTCCTTAATCCCCAGAGGTCTGGGTGTGTGGTTCCTGATGATTAGACTAACATTGTCCTAATCTCCTGAAGTCTGGGTGTGGGGTTTCAGGTGATTGGAGGAGTTAATTAAAACATTGTTCTAATCCCCAGAAGGGTTCCAGGTGATTGTCCTAATCTTCTGCAGGTCTGGGTATGGGGTTCCAGGTGATTAGAGGAGTTAATTCTAACATTGTCCTTAATCTCCTGCAGGTCTTGGTATGGGGTTTCAGGTGATTGGAGGAGTTAATTGTAACAGCTGTAAAAAACTGCACACTGTGGTAACCTCGGTGTCTGCTAACTGTGCACATTCTTCAGTAGTTCGTAAAGGTAAGTACACAATAGCCATAGAACTTAAATACTTAGAATGTTTATATTGAGTTTCTTTTGGTTTCCACCTAATACCCTAATAACACTGTTACAAATGTTTTGCATCCACCTCCCACTAGTTGGGACTGGAAGTTTGTGAATAAACAGTTCTCTTGACAATCAGAAAATAAGTATCACAACCTGTATAATTATCATGACACTGTCACCTGGTATTTATAAACATGACACAGTCTTCAAGTGTTGTGGGAACCGTTTACTCTCAGGCCTCAGTTGATATTAGAAAGTGTTGAAAAGCCAAAACCTAACTCAAAACTGTATTGTCACCTGGTGTTTATATGACTCTCACTAGTGTTTATGAAAGTGACATACCATAGATCTGGTTATTTTCAATGCACTTTATTTTCACTGATCTCATAAAAATCAAGCAATTCATGTTTTTTTTCAGATTTCAATTAGGTAATGCTTTTGAATTTGTACGTATAATAAATTTTCGCTTACCTTTACCTACCCCGAAAATAGCGAAATTAAAGTGACAGTGAAATTAACCGATCTACGGTAGTCTTTGAATATTAAGAGACCTATTTATTCTCAAACCTCAGTTGAGTGTCAAAAAACCTCACTCTAATATTTCATATGGTTTATAAAAGTGACAGTCATTAAGGGACCTGTCCTGTTCATTCTCAGACCTCAGAAATCGTATAAAACCCTCTCTACTAAATGTTTTTTTACATTAATAGGTATTTTTAACCTTTTGCCTCTCATTTTTAGACCTATTAAAATGCCACCTTAATACTATCTATATACAGAGTGAAGTGAAGTTCTCCTACTTACTGATTTAGTTACTTCAGCCTCTCTCTTCTCTTATAGTATCTCTTCAATTTATTATAATTGGGTACTTTTGCCAAAATGAACATGTCATTATAGAGTTACCCACAGGTCAGGGTAAAGATTGAGTTTGAAAACAAACTAATTGCTCTGGTGCTTTGATCTTCTATTAGCACACACAAACTCTGCCTCTCAGTAAATAATCATGTTGCTCAAGTCAATATTCTGTGCTGAGTCATTCAAATTTTCTATAGATTTCCAAATGCATGATAAATTAATGGCTTCTCCCATATAAGCTTTCTATAAAATGTTGCTGTGTGATGGAAAGGTGTTCATATTTTTCTTATGACTATGTACAAGCAATAGCATTGTCTATAGTATGAGAAGAATGGCAGATGAAGGGCATCATGTGTTAGTTGTTGGTAAGTGGTTTTCAATTCTTTGGCTAATGACTTATAATTATGCAAGAATGTACTGAGAGCATTATACTTTCTTTTTCAAGACTAACTCAACTGACAGTTCATAGGTACTAAGAAGTAAAAATAGAAAGTATAACATACAGAGTTAGAGCCAACTGACTTAAACTCTAGTCGAATATTTTTACAATAACATTATTATAATATAGCTAGTATACTACAATAGTATACTATACAGTGGTAATGCTGATTTAACTTCTCTCCTTAGAAAAAATGTCATATATAATATATATATATTATATATACACGTATATTTGTCTTAGGAATCATAGAGCTAGTTAACTACTCACAACTGTATCCTGTAGCAGATAATTGCTATCCCAGTTTGGGTTGGTATGAAGGAAACCAGATCTTGGTCTTCACTAAATGGCTACAGAATCCCCCTAGCTGCTTGGCATTTATCAAGTCAACTCACACTAAACACATGTGCTGAGTGGCTAAATGTTTGGCATAGCCACATGGCCATCTTTGCTACAGTTAAATCATAAGTTATTTTTTATCTATATTCTGTTAGCTATGTACTGACTGAGCCCAGGCATAACTAATTGTATTCTAATAACTGTCTATTACAGACAGGTGCACTTAATCCTTATGTTACCTGATAGTAGTAGTATTTTGAAAATTGTGGTTTTCATAGTGGAAGGAAACTCATTCATAATGCAGATTGCAGAGAGGTTAATGGCTACAGCTTAGACATGTGGCTGGCCATAATATCGACCATCTTCAGCCAGCTATTACTATAACAACTATGTGTGTCCTCTAATTGGTCCGTTTTATAATTTTTAGGCCTTTCAATAAAGAAATGGGCTGGAAAAGATCTCGAAGATTGTACATTTGAAGAGGTGAGAGTCTTTCTGAAGGCTTTCTCTAAATCAGGCTGTGATAAAGTTGAAATGACTTTCAAGGAATGCAGGTGACTATAATTATCGTATGAGAGAGAGAGAGAGAGAGAGAGAGAGAGAGTTACTAATAATCTAATACAGATTACTGTTGACTTGCACTACAGTAGCAAAACTTATTGATAATTGGAGAGGCCTAAGGCCACCTCAGATTTGAGCATTTGTGAGACTAAACTGATGTTATCTCTATACTAATGGCTACTAAACTGTAGTAGGAAATGGTCGACATTGGGTTTGTTTAATTGGTGTGGGTATGTCAAAAATGTGAGTCACAGGATGCGATGAACCTTAGTCTCCCATTTAAAAAAATAAAGCTATCTACCTCCTTGCACCTGAGCCAGGGAAATAAGACCTATTAATGCTGCTAACTGCAGCATTAGTAGCCAACACAGCATGTCACTGACATTTTCAATCAGAATGAAATCATCAGAGAGGATATCAACTAAATGGACTCTAAAGTCTGTCTGCCAGTTTACCTCTACCTCAGTATAAGGATGTTATGACCTTAGTAACAGTAATAGAGCAATCTGCCACAGGTGACCTGTAAGAGGTTTATATTACTCCAATATGTGCTTCACTGCTTATCTCTCTAATGTACACTTACATTAAAGGTTACTAGTCTAAAATACTATTAATTAATCTAATTAATGGTACTGTTTCTAATTAATGGTACTGTTTCTGAAATTAACTGTAAATTTTGTCAAACAATAATATATTTAAACTCAAAAAAATTCCAAAGGTAACTTAATAATGTGTGGTCACTCTATTCCTGATACTCTGGGAATATTATATTTCATGATTAGTACTTACAATACAGCTATATAATGATTATTCATATTATATTATATTAATTATTCTTGTCACTGACTAATAATGAAAATACTACCAGCTTGTGTTATCCTCTAACAAGACTTTTTATACTATACATTGTCCTTTACGTAAAATTGTGTATTAATATTTTGTGCTAATTGAAACTGTAGTGGTGAGTTAATCTCCAGGCCAAAGTCATTAGGAGTAGGAGACAATAGATATCACATCTTTGGATCCTGGAACAGGAGGAGAACTCATTCTAGACATGGCAGAATGCTTGATTACCTTCATCTTGGGGTAAGTACAACTTTATTCCAACCTCCTAATCATCTTTACATAGTGGAACCCCTGAAATAAGAATGCACCATAATTCTTAGCTAGCTAACAGGTCAAGTCCTTTCTCTATCAATATGTATTCCTTTCTTCACTGGCTAGAGAAGATTTTATGCAGGTCATCATTATTATTGGGTCTTGTTACTATTACCAGCATGGTTCCACTCTACACAAAGGTGTCCTCATTTCAGGGGGTTAGAATAGAGTGGTTCCACTCTACACAAAGGTGTCCTCATTTCAGGGGGTTAGAATAGAGGGGTTCCACTCTACACAGAGGTGTGCTCATTTCAGGGGGTTTGAATAGAGGGGTTCCACTCTACACAAAGGTGTCCTCATTTCAGGGGGTTAGAATAAAGGGGTTCCACTCTACACAGAGGTGTCCTCATTTCAGGGGGTTCCACTCTACAAAAAGGTGTCCTCATTTCAGGGGGTTAGAATAGAGGGGTTCCACTCTACACAGAGGTGTCCTCATTTCAGGGGGTTAGAATAGAGAGGTTCCACTCTACACAAAGGTGTCCTCATTTCACGGGATTAGAATAAAGGGGTTCCACTCTACACAGAGGTGTCCTCATTTCAGGGGTTCCACTCTACACAAAGGTGTCCTCATTTCAGGGGTTCCACTCTACACAAAGGTGTCCTCATTTCAGGGGGTTAGAATAGAGGGGTTCCACTCTACACAGAGGTGTCCTCATTTCAGGGGGTTAGAATAGAGTGGTTCCACTCTACACAAAGGTGTCCTCATTTCAGGGGGTTAGAATAGAGGGGTTCCACTCTACACAGAGGTGTGCTCATTTCAGGGGGTTTGAATAGAGGGGTTCCACTCTACACAAAGGTGTCCTCATTTCAGGGGGTTAGAATAAAGGGGTTCCACTCTACACAGAGGTGTCCTCATTTCAGGGGGTTCCACTCTACAAAAAGGTGTCCTCATTTCAGGGGGTTAGAATAGAGGGGTTCCACTCTACACAGAGGTGTCCTCATTTCAGGGGGTTAGAATAGAGAGGTTCCACTCTACACAAAGGTGTCCTCATTTCACGGGATTAGAATAAAGGGGTTCCACTCTACACAGAGGTGTCCTCATTTCAGGGGTTCCACTCTACACAAAGGTGTCCTCATTTCAGGGGTTCCACTCTACACAAAGGTGTCCTCATTTCAGGGGGTTAGAATAGAGGGGTTCCACTCTACACAGAGGTGTCCTCATTTCAGGGGGTTACACTCTACACAAAGGTGTCCTCATTTCAGGGGGTTTGAATAGAGGGGTTCCACTCTACACAAAGGTGTCCTCATTTCAGGGGGTTAGAATAGAGAAGTTCTAGATACCCCGTATTAAAGACACTTGGGTATAATTATAGCTTGAACTTTACGCCTTAAATCTACACCCCTTCATTTGTTACAAGCAACCCAGAAAGAAAGGTTTTGTTGCCTGTACATCATGCTTCTTATCCAGTACAGTTGGAGCTGGAAGCAGGTAGGATATTGAAATAGTGTTTATGTGGGTGGTGAAAAATTTGCTGGTCCAGGGAGAAGGAAGATTCAGGGAGGAGGGATAGAGCAGAAGTCTTCTGACACACCTAGTATCAGAATGGCTTCAAGTGTGTAGGTAGAACTGGTTGGTTGTACTATAATAGTACCATAGTACCTAATTTGGACACATCATTGGCTAGCCAGATTTCTCCCCCACCCACATCCACCCACACACACACATCCACCCACATACACCACACTCACCTCTCCCAGTAGAAATAACAGACAGGTCTTCTTTTTTTTATAAGATACAATTAAGCAAAGATGTAGTTTAATATTATTCCTTACTTGAGTGGCAAGGGTAGAATTGTTAACTAAATTTCTTGAGTAAGGCTAATTCTGTCCTTGGGAAGGTGAAGTCCTGTATAGATTTACCTTTGATTGAGATGTAGGTCTGGTACAGATTAGTTGTAGTGACTTATAAACTTACACGCTTCTTTTTTGTGATTTGAGCAGATCACAGGTTAGATCATTCCTGTGATGCATTCTAGGCCTGGTATAGATTAGTTTAGTGACTTATAAACTTACATGTTTCTTTTTGATCATTCCCGTGATGGTACGTACTGCATGATGGTACTGTTCTCGGTAGTGGGAAGTTTTATGAGATCAAAAACTGTTGTACAGGTTGATTGTCCGTGTGTTTAACAGTTCCTTATGTGTTGTATTACCAGATTGGAACCATATATTCCTAGGAAAGACCGTAATTATGCTTTTGATTGCTATATCTATTCCAATTTCCTTAGAATTGTTTTCCTGTGTCTTTAACATATAATTCAAACATACTTATTTGTGTTGTGTAGAAAACTTAGAGTCAGTGCACATTGGGGCCTTAGAAGTTGTCCTTTGTTGTCCTTAAACATCTCCATGAAGGACACATTAGGACCTTGGAACTGTCCTTTATAATTATAGAGGTTGTTCTTAATTAGTATTAGCTGGGGACAGGACAAAAATATCTTTGTACAAAACTTTTGTTCCGGTTTCACTATAATGATTATCTTAATTATGCAGACCCCTACCAGATCTACCGATGTATCGTACCAATTGGGTGATCAATATTTGGGCAACTCACACCCATCATCCACTGAGATCCTGGATACACATTCAGCTCCGGAGGTCTCTCCATATTCCTCTTCACACTCTCAGTCTCGTTCACCAACACCAGATAATCTTCCAAGGAATGGGAATGAGACGGTAGAAGTTTCCATTCCAAGGCTAGATTCTAATGCCAGAGCTTTATCAGCTGTTATGGAAGCAAGACCTAAAAGTCCACACAGAATTGAGGAGGGGATGTTTTCAAGATTTCCAAATGGAATGATACAGGTAAAGTGTATTAGGAATTTCTGAGTGGTAAATTTCCATGAGTGCATGTCTTGATATAATGTAGTCAAAATAGCATGCAACTCCCCATGTAGTGACATTATACAGCCAAGGACAGAGAGGACATGTAACTCCACATAGTGATAGTATAGACAGTCAAGGACCTATAGATACTAACACAGAGAGGACATGTAACTCCACATAGTGATAGTATAGACAGTTAAGGACCTATAGATACTAACACAAAGAGGACATGTAACTCCCCATAGTGATAGTATAGACAGTCAAGGACCTGTAGATACTAACACTGAGAGGACATGTAACTCCCCATAGTGATGGTATAGACAGTCAAGGACCTAGCTATAGATACTAACACAGAGAAGACATGTAACTCCCTGTATTGACAGTCAAAGACTTATTTACAGACAAGGGTTTGTTCTGATGTTAATCATTAATGATAAACTATAAAAACTTCCTTCCAAACAAGGAAGGAGGTGGCAATCTTAATTAGTCATTCAAAGAGGGAGTTAACTTGCAAGGCTTTTGTGTTAATTGGTGTAAAAGCATTAATTTTATGCATCATTCCTATTAAGACCTTGTATGATCTTCAGTTGCATAATTACATACTTCTTCTTGCTCTTTAGAGGGAGTCTTGTCAAGTTCTTGTCATGCAATAAGTTGTTGAGGGCCACATATTAAGGTCATCAACTTGGGAGGTAATAAAAGTGGATTCAGCATGTGCAGTTACACATTATACACATTGTTGTACACTGTCCCTAAGCTTATGACAGGGTAGCCACAGTACTTTCAGATTGTTTGATGTCACAAGTCAAAATATATATATATGTATAGACAAGATCCATTACTGAGTTTAACCAACCTTATATTTTACTTCTATCCTTTACCCTGCCCCCTCAGAGACAAAAGAGAGTCTAGTTATGCATCACAGTAGAAATATGATCAAGCTATGATGAAAGGGTCTTGGGTATTACAGGTTTTATTCAGGTTACCAAGAATTCTGCCCATAAGTATATAATGTGAAATTGTTTTTAATTACATGGATATTTGAGTTTGGGAGAGTTTCAAGCTTTAGAACACCTGTAGCTAATAATAAAAGAAAATTGTAATTTTATGGATGTGAAATGGTTTTTTTGAGAGTATATTCAATTAAAAGTGTCTTAGTGGTTCTTATACTGCTAAGATTAGAACTGGATGAAGGGGGCATTGGGAATAATTGCCCTCCTCCCTTCCCCCTCAGGTAGGCCTTGTCTTACCTTTTTGACTGCTTACTTTGAATATTGATTAATGATGTGTATTCCCTTATCCTAAATTATTTTGCCCACACACATACCCTTTAAAGGTCCTAGGTCTGCCTCTGTACTGTACCTAGGATATCATTTTTACCTCTTGCAGCTCTCTCTAAAATATGACAATGAATTGGAAGATCTGCAAATAGTTCTTCATCAGGTTAAAGGACAGTCCAACAAAGAAATTGGTGATTTGAGTGACGTATTCATCAATACTTACCTTCTTCCCGACAACAGGTAGTTACATGCAGTGTATAGAACTGTGGGTCAATGATGCTACATGTTCAGATACATGTACACTTTCATGTCAATAAGAAAACCAAAACAGTTACTTTCATATCTGATTTAGCCTGCTATCTACTAGTAATTCAGTGCACATAACTATTAAAGATTAACTTTAAAGTGTCCTTTATCAGAAGTTCTATTGCCTGTGTTTCCCTTAGTCTGAGATAGGACAAATGTCCAGTTGTAAGGAGGTAACCTTTTTTCAAAATATCCTCTATTAGAGGTTCTTACTACTTTTGTTTTCAAAGTGTGCTTAGTTTAGGAGAAGTGTCCACCAGCTGTAAGGAGGTCGAGTGTCCCTATCAGAGGTTCCACTATAATGAAGCCATACTTAATGTTACAATGTACTAGTTGTAACTGTATCTCTCACTTGTGCAGGAACCAGGGAGTCAGAAGTGTTCATGTTGCTGGCAGTGTCAACATGGAGCAATCGACTATGAATGACTCATATTCTTACATGATCACTAAAAAAGAAGTAAGTAAAATACTAACTCTTAGTGTGCTACAGCCTTCTAATAATACAACTACCATTAGCTATTACAACTAGCTTCTAATACAATATTTCTATTACAAGATACAATTAGTATGCTCCTATTACAACTAGCTCTAATAACAATAGTTTCTAATACAACTTATGCTTCTAATTACAACTAGCTTCTAATACAACTAGTAGGTTTTTCTAAGTGTTCATTGCATGTTCCAAACAATGAGAGCATAATTATTATAATTAAGATTTCTGAGCAGTAGCTAGTCTCAGAACATGAAGCTATTACTCTCTTTGGAGAAGTAATGGCCATACTTGATAGCAACAGAGCAGGAGTAATAACTGGAAGCATAAACTGAACTTCTTGATAAATTATTTCCTGACTGGTAGTTATCTCCTCCTTTGATCCTGGCTATAATTATTATAGTGTTGGTCACCGATTATGAATGGGTGTGAAAACCACACCCATAAACTATAACTGCATGTGAAGTAGTTATGTTGTAGTAATAAACCAATGGAACCCCCTTCTGTGACTGCCACTGCTAGTTCTTATAAGCTTAAATATTATGCTGGTAGAGTTTAATGTCTCGCCAGTTTCAGCTGTTCTAAGCAGTTACTAATTGAGTTAAATACAGTATTCAAATGTTTGTTTAGTCTAGGGCTTAACACACTTTTGTGGTGAAGTTATAAAAATTACATCAGGATACCTTAGATCTAGCTAAGCTATGAAGCTATTTCTGACTCTATTCAAAATAGTGTGGTTTCTAATCACATCTCTGTACCAAAGTAAACAAATACACCTGTAGTAGAGATGAGGATCATAATTCCGCTGGTAGTTAATATTATGCCAGGAATGATACTGTTAACCTTAGTGAAAATTTACATCCTGTGCATGCACATGCCAGAGTTTATTACAGCTTTTATCTGTCCAGAAATGTATATACAACTTGTTAACAGACTGTATTAGCAATACTGCCCCCTGGGTATATTACATAGAAACATAAAGTGTAACCTCTGAATAAAGGACACATTGGGATCAGATCTACTGTTTAGTTGTGCTATGTACAGAGGTTATCCTTATTTTAAAAGGTCCTTTAACTAAGGTTCTATTGCAATCATGTGAGTTGAGCACTTGTGCCACTCTGGAACCCTGTCCAGGGGACACATAATCATTGAACCATCAACTCCTAGGACAGTTAAGTACATTTACTTGATGCTGTCAGCACTTGTAGTTAGAATTGGCCTTACACGCATTGAGAGTCGATCTGAGAGTTGGCCTGTTGGCCTCATAAAGGTATCAAAGTACAAATACATCTGCTAACAATGACTGAATATACAGAACAATCAGAATTAATGTCTTTATCTAATTCTATGAGACTAGCTTATACATGTGATTTGCATAGTTACAATAGTTTTTGTTTAGAATGATATTCTTCAATTATTTCATGCACAGACATTTTAATAATTCGCTTTAGACCAAAATGCATTTTTGCTAATTTTGCTCTGGCCAAGTTTGTAAGTGAAGGAGGCTGCAATGTCATCTTTTCATTCAAGAAATCCACCACTTCACAAGCTCTTTTATGAGCACTGCTGTTAGTTGTCATCATCCATGGCAGACACACTATATAGTCCACCAATCCATGTTTGACTACACACTCTCTCTGGTACTCTCCTAGCAATTCATATTGGGTACAGAGGATTCCAACTTCTGCACTGAGTTGCTTGAGCTCTGTCATTGTACGATTGTGCTCAGAACTGTAGCAACAATTAAGCTCTGTCATTGTACTATTGTGCTCAGAACTGTAGCAACAAAGCTCCAGAGGGGAGTAAGACAGTGATATTGGTGGCAGGAGATCTGCACAGTAGGTATTATGCTTATCTTTGAGAGTTTTGATTTTTTGATGGTCAGCATTTTGAAGGAAGTTTTTCAGGAAGTAGTAGATTTTTCCTTTTAGAGGAAGAGGAATAATGTCCCCAGAGTATGAGATTAACTTTGAAAAAAAGGTGGCCATGAATGATCTGTGTGTGTGTGTGTGTGTGTGTGTGCGTGCGCGCGTGTGTGTGCGTGCGTGTGTGTAATAGCTGTTTTAAAATTACCACATTTGACTAACTTCAATATTATTGAATCCTGGTAGAATTGAGTTCGTGAGGCGTATGCTTTTCTTTGCAGGTTTCTGTAGATTGATAATACATTTTTGATGATTCTTGGTGATGTAAGATAGACATGTGCATCCAAGCTGTGTAATAATAGTTAAACAAAATTAATAATTATAATACTTTTCTCTGTTGAACACAGTAGCATCAAGTTGTAGCTACCTAAACCACACATGCACATAGCTGCCAACTGTCCCATAAGATCCAAGACAATCCCGGATTTATCAGAGTCCCTGAAAGCTATGTTATGTCTCAGAAGCCAGACAGCCAGCTCCCAGATAGTTTACACTACACCTCACAGTGATATAATTTTACTGGATTTTTTACAAGCTAGCCAGCCCAAACTGCCCAGCTAATTTATACAATACCTCTAAGTCACTCAGTTGATTCTACAAGCTCCATTTGTTGTTACACAAGTGACAAAATTTTAGTGTAAGAGTTAAAAATATAACATTGCCATGTCCTATAATACACATACACATTGTATTATACAATAATATGTAGTGTATAAATATAATAATAATTACTCATAATACAGTTTTACTTTTTGGGCATAACATCCCTAAAATTACATCATTTGGGGCGTGGTTGGATGGGGTGTGGTCTTTGTCCCTGAAATAGACTTTGAAAAGTTGGCAGCTATGCATGCATTAGCCAGGGCCAGGGCTACTGACCTCTTCCATTAATACACACATGTCATGTCGTAGTACATACATAATATATAGCTACTACTTTATTTTCACAAATCACGTGAAAATTATAAGACAAAAACATTTCTTTAACAGTAATTTCTATTATAGTGTGTTTCCACTTATTTCTTACTGGCTAGATAAGTTGTCAAGGGTAGTAATAGCATTATGACTGGCATTAAAATTGAAGGATGGAGAGAAAGCCACTGAAAACAATTGCTGCATAACAGTCTCATTGGAGGCAATTCTCATTTGGTACTCCTCAATCTCTGCAAGACTGTATTAATTAAGAGAAAACATGTACTATAATAATAATATGTATGTAGCTAAGAGTAGTCCTGTGCAATGGTATAAGGTTTAATCATCAGTGGCATCATTGAGTATCTGTACATGAGAAGGCCCCTATAATAATAACATCCCTCCAAAAAAGGTATAGCATACAGATATCTAAATTTCCATGGGTATACGCAAGGTACTGGGACAATTATAACTCTTGACCAGACAATTTGTTTTATTTCAACTGACAAACCTAGGGATTTATATCAGACCACAGGCAAGATCTATTTCTGGACATTCAGTTTGTTAGGCAATAATGTGAAGGGAACTTTAGATATCCAGAGTCAGACTTGTATTGGAGAGAATTTTAACACTACTAGCTGCACATGTAGCAGCCTTAATAGATTCTTACTTTAATGTATTGACTAGTGACCTCTGTAAACATAGAGCCAGCATTTGGGAGTGGACTTTTGTTGGAGTAGGGAACGGAATCAGTATTCTAGTGAAGGACTTGAGGACATAGTCCAGAGTGGAATAATCCAAGACTAGTTGTCTCAGCAATGGAATTCTTGTACAGGGGTAGATCAGTACTCTGCCTATCACTTCAATAAGCACATTTTCCAAGTATCTCAGCTGAAATACTGTGTGCTTGTAATCTACCTTTAATGTAAGACGATACAGCTTGTATAATATTTGGACACCTCCTTTGGAGACAAAGTGAAGCCTGTTTGCATCACATCTTTTAGATAAATCTCTAAAACCACTGAAAACAAGGTGTTCTACTCGATCTGCTGGATCAGTGTCTAGCTGCAGTGTGTGACTTACTGGACTTCCAGTGACAGTAACTGGTCCATAGTACTCCTCCACTGTTTCAAGTAGTTGTTTTAGAATTCTCACAACTTCAGAGATATCGTCTATATCAGCAACTGTTTCATACTTGAGTACAATGGTGTCCCCTTCTCTGATCCAACATTGAGCCAGCGTGTCTTCATCTCTCAGTGGGGTAAACTCGAAGTAAAGGCTTTGGCAACATGCTGGAATCTTGAACTTGTTTTGAATATCTTCCTTTAATTCTGAAACTTTTGTTGAAACTGTGTTCGGACAGTTAAGATCGTGTTCTGTTGTGGAATTGTCAGCAGTACAGTGCAGCTGGAGTTTAAGGGTTTTCTTGATATCCATATCGGCAGTACAGACAAACTTGAAGATTCTTTGGACCTGATACTTGTTGCAGTGATGGAGGGAGGAAGATGCAGCAATAGTTATATTCAAGTGAACATAAAGAAATCTTGGTCACTAAAGATCTTAGTTATTAAAGTTATAGATAAATAGGAACTAATGAATAAGAATAATTATTAATACTATTCATTATTCCAGGGGGGGTGGCTCTAATCATAGTGCTGAAGTTATCTATGACCTTCTCATTCAATAGAATAATAATCATTCCAAACAAGGATTCTCTCTCCAAACACCTTTGTTAGCTATTGCAGGGACCCCCTCTAATCCAACCAACTTTGTTAGCCATTACAGTGAATTCCCTCTAATCCAGCCACCCTTGAATTCCCTCCACCCTTGGGACCAGTCAAAGTGGCCTGATCTGTGGAATGGCCACATCTCATTTAAGTAATTATGCTCTATGTATGGTTTTATAATTAGCTAATTAAACTACATTGACTATACATGGAGCCATACCTTATTTGAAGCATATTCTCTCCATTCCATAGCTTGAAACATGTGTTCTGAGAGTGCTCCTTTGGGATGGTACAAGATCCAAAAAAATAATATTTAGAGGAGAGGTGAGTGCATTACTTCACATACAATAATTATTGTGTGTTCTTTGTCTTTACTAATAATATCATTTTATCTGAGTGAAAATCAGTGAGATGAATTAATGTATAGTATTGTTTGGTAAGTCACATGACCAACCAATCAGATTCATCAGAAACGGTGATGTCAACTATTGCATACTCAGCTACATATTCATATTTTAATATTCATAACAGTTTATAGCTCCCTAACGCGGTCAGTAAATAAACTAGGCATTAATGTCCCAATTAGCATTAAGTCTGATATGGAAACAATTTCCAAAGTCCTAATATAGAGAGGTTCCACTGTATTACCTCTGAATAAAGGACAGCCTGAGGACAGTTTTCAAGATCCCAATGTCCTTTATAGAGAGGTTCCACTGTATTACCTCTGAATAAAGGACAGCCTGAGGACAGTTTTCAAGATCCCAATGTCCTTTATAGAGAGGTTCCACTGTATTACCTCTGGATAAAGGACAGCCTGAGGACAGTTTTCAAGATCCCAATGTCCTTTATAGAGAGGTTCCACTGTATTACCTCTGAATAAAGGACAGCCTGAGGACAGTTTTCAAGATCCCAATGTCCTTTATAGAGAGGTTCCACTGTATTACCTCTGAATAAAGGACAGCCTGAGGACAGTTTTCAAGATCCCAATGTCCTTTATAGAGAGGTTCCACTGTATTACCTCGGAATTAAGGACAACCTCTATATAAAGGACAGTTTTCAAGATCTTTATAGAGGTTCCAGTGGAATTAAGGACAACCTCATAAAGGTATTAATGTGTCCTTTATAAAGAGAGCTTCTACTGTATTAAGTTAAGCACTATCTTATAATTAATTTATAGGTTCTGTTGGGTCTCTCAGATAATGACATAGTATCTTTGAATGGCCAGCCAATTTGGTTCACCGTGTGTCCACTTGATCCAAACATTGCTTCCCTCCCCAAACCAGTCCACTACAAACAGCAGAGATCCCTCCACAGTATGGAGCAGATACTCAATAAATTTAAACAAAAAGCAGTGAACCTTGCTAACTTGAAAACAAGCAATATTAAGTCATCTACTTCCATGTCTGCTGGTTTTCCAGAGCTGAGTTCAGACTCCTCTCACAAGGGAATCACGAGTGTTTTAAAGAAAGATCAGAAAAGAATACATAAGGTCAAACCAGGATCACAGTTTTTCCAAATACTGCAGTCTGAAATGGGAGATATGTCCAGGCACACAATAAATGAAGCTAAATTGGCCAAATTGAATGGTATACTGAATGTGTTGCGAGATACAGCAAATGAAGATGATACTGACACTGCTGAACCACAAACGCCTGAATTTATAAGTGTATTTGAGACGAAAGAAAGTGATGGGAAAGAGCACGTTCATGAAAGGAAACGGAGAAAGAAAACCAAAGCTTCTAAGTCAATGCTTGATGTCCTTCATGAAGACACAGCCATATCATCTGATTCTGGGGACAATCTTAACGATGACAGTGAGATGGTTCCCTATACTCCTCTGAATAAACAGTCTTTAGCATGGCTTGAATTCCAGAAACAGAACCCAGGTTATGGGAAAGACTATGGGAGAGGTACTGGAAGACGACAACGACCAAGGAGTGATTCATTTCAGACTATTCCAAGACTCAGGGAGAGTCTAAATGCTGGAAAATTAAATAAAGTATTCAACTATACGTTTGATGATCAGAGTTTACCAAACTATTTGGACCAAGACTCACCAGACAATGTCGAGTCTAGTTTAGACAGAAAGCAGAGGACATCGGAACATAATAAGCATCCTGATCATTTGACTACAAAGGAGGAGGGACAGAATCATGTTACATCAAAGTATAATAAGCATCATGATCATGTGACTTCACAAGAAGAAAAGAATCATACTTGTTCTGAAGAAAACGTTCATTACAAAGTTATGGACACAAAGTGTCAAGTTGGAGAAGATGAGATTGATTCACCATCAACACATTCAGCAACAAGCAATTGTTATCCTGTACCAGTGGAACTATCTCTCCATCGAATAAATGTGATGGACGTAGATAAACCCAAGGAAGAAAAACCTTCTGCATTGAGAACTTTCTCTTTTGACCCTAGGAGCTCACTGGTGGATTGGAATAGAGGTTTAGCTTCAGATAAATTCCAATATCCTGAAGGAAGTGATGACACTAGTCTACGGATGAAGCCAAGATCAAAAAGCTTGGATGATGTGGATGAAATAAAATCAAATGACGAAGTACTCATTGTCCGAGCCCCGAACAACCGTATGTCATTTGAATCAAAACAAAATGCTCACGGGTGTTTCACAGATAAGAATACAGTGCCAAGCACAGGAAAAGCCACTGATAATGAAGCAATATCTTCTCTAGACTACAAAGTAAGGTCATCTGCACCTGTACAGACAAATGATGACCATTCTGATAATAGATACTTGTTACATTACAATTACAAGGAAGAAGAGGATGACAACATGATGACATGGCATCATGATCATGAAAGAAATAATAAAACACTTTCTCTGTCAAAATGTCGTTCTTTAGACAGTCTAGCAGATGCTACAGACTCTTCAAAACCAAAGTGAGTAGAAACTTGTGTGGGTGTAATTAGCTAAACTGGTAAGGTGACTTGCTATATGCAGGTTCCACTGTATGAGCAGGCCACCTCTGTATTCAAGGGTGACCACTATATAGGTTCCACTGTATAAGCAGACCACCTCTGCATAACAGCCAACTGGTTGTGTCTCAAGGGTGACCACTATATACAGGTTCCACTGTATAAACAGACCACTTCTGTATAACAACCAACTGGTAAAGTGACCACTATATATCACTGTATATGTAAGTCACCTAATAGCCAATTGGCTGTGTCTCAACACGTTCCACTATATAATACCAAATAGTTTAGGCTGTATACCAAGTAACTAGTTGTACTAACTATATCATTAACAGTCTCACGGATTGATGGCATTACTGGTATGTTGATTAGTGTAAAATATACTATTTACCACCAACTGTATTATTGTTCATAGGTCAAAGAATTCTTGGAAGAATTTTTACCTTCGTGAAGCTCAATTGACTCCTGGAAACCACCAACTACCCTCAAACCATGAAAATGGTAAGAAAATAGCCGACACTTCTTGCCAACTTACCAAATAAATAATCTTACGTATTTGACCCATCAGCTTAGTGATGAGATGACATGCAACTTTCCATAGGATAGTGCAGACGAAAAATAAGCCTCAAAAAGTTTATGAAAATTGGAAGGAAACTTTTGGCCACTAATAGCTATTATGTATATTATGAATATGCTTGCTATATTCACTGTTGGAAAAAATTAAGTGTTTTGAATTCTTGTAATTGAATTAGGATCATAATACAACTGCTACTGGGAGATGATACTGCCTTGAAAGTATTACACAGACATATATTGGAGTATCAAAGTATTACTAATGTCTATATCTCTCCTTCTCTCTAGGGTATGTAACAGTTGGTGATGCAAAGCTGCAGTTACAGTACAATGATTTAAATCCACACCAACCTGTACTACTGGTGAAGCTTGTAGATATTTTATTCCAATCTTCAAAAAACCTGTCTGCTGGTATGTATGTAGCTAGCTTAAGTACAGTGCTTTATTAGTGTCCTGATTAGAGGGGTGACCTCATTTCATGGAGTAAAGTTCTATTGATGTAGATATGTCTAAAGTGTCCTAAATGGAGGTGTTGTCATTTTCAGGGCAGTAATTAGAGTTTCAATAGTAATAGTAATAGTTTAGAAGAATCCTTTTAGATTATGGTGAAGGAGACAACCTTAAATTGAACGACCTCCATATAGTATGCTTGTTCTGTCCTAAACTATATTCATATAATTTCCAAGATCACAATGTGCTCTTTATAGAGAAGTTCCACTGTATTATTACCTCGCCAAAGACAATCAATATTAAGTTTCCAAGGCCCCAACAGAGAAGTTCCCTTAATCAAAGACAATATCTAATTCTATGGAGTTTAATTACATCTACAGTTTAATTACATAATTTTATTCCTTTTTATAGAATTTTTGATGAAATGTCAAGTATTGCACAGTAGTACTGGTGTTTGCATAAGGAAAAATAAAACTGTTGTAAACATCAAGAACCCTTTACCTTCTGCCCCCCTAGGTCTACTCCAGTTCCAGACAGACATCATCAACTTGTCTCTTGAGGTATGCACTTTAAAGGAAATAATAGAGAAGCTTGTGGAGACCAGCCAGTTGGCTGCTGCTTAGGTCACCTTTTGGGACACAACCAGTTGGCTGTTATACAGAGGTGGTCTGCTTATACAGTGGAACCTGTATATAGTGGCCACAAGGCCTTGAGACACAACCAGTTGGCTGTTATACAGAGGTGGTCTGCTTATACAGTGGAACCTGTATATAGTGGTCACCCTTGAGACACAACCAGTTGGCTGTTATACAGAGGTGGTCTGCTTATACAGTGTAACCTGTATATAGTGGTCACCCTTGGAACACAACCAGTTGGCTGTTGTACAGAGGTGGTCTGCTTATACAGTGTAACCTGTATATAGTGGTCACCCTTGAGACACAACCAGTTGGCTGTTGTACAGAGGTGGTCTGCTTATACAGTGTAACCTGTATATAGTGGTCACCCTTGAGACACAACCAGTTGGCTGTTATACAGAGGTGGTCTGCTTATACAGTGTAACCTGTATATAGTGGTCACCCTTGGAACACAACCAGTTGGCTGTTGTACAGAGGTGGTCTGCTTATACAGTGTAACCTGTATATAGTGGTCACCCTTGAGACACAACCAGTTGGAGGTGGTCTGCTTGGAATTAAATATTTATAAATATTGATCAATTTTAACTATTTTATGTTCCTCTGTAGGTATATTTCTTCTCCCTTGGTATACTGAAATCCAAGAAAGAGATTGGCCACATTAAATTAGATCTGAACTCCATCAATCTGAACAGGGATATGTCCTACTGTGAGTGGATCCCTGTAATCAAGGATCTAGCAACACAGTAATCACTCTCATCATGATTCACAAGTACTGTATAGCTATTTATTATCTCAGCTGAATCATGTTCATTTCTGTATATATATCATCATTACCAATGAACCTCACTTATTCTAAAGGATCAAATAGTAAACTTGAAGTAAAGGGAATCATGTTTATGGTAAATGTATAGAGGTGAATCTATATAATAATTAGAAGTGAATGTATAATTAGAGAGTTGAATGTATAATCAGGGGTTTAGACAAGGGGGGGGGGGGGGAGGGGGGGGGGGCTTGGGGGGATTAAGGGGCTTAAGCCCCCCCCCCAGATTATTCAGAAGATGAGATTAACTAGATAATAATAAGCTCAGGCTCTGGCTTAATTTTTAATTATTTTTTTGTAAACTGCATATGCATATGATGTGTATTGTAGTGGTTTGGTCAACAGTATTTTAACCATGATAGTACATAGTGGTTAACTGGTAAGCATGGTAACATTATAAAAGCTGCTTAGAGAACTTGCTTGACTATTAGCTTAATTGCTAGTAGCCACATAGTACCATCTCTAAGACAGTGGTTTAGCACTCCTTTAAAACTAGGTGAATCATCCGATGAATTAAAGGCCAGCTATCAGCCTGAATTAGCCAGCAGTCAGCTTGAACTGGTTGGCTAATAATATTTAGGTTTTTCAATCAGTGTATTCTAAAATATAGTTTGTGATGTTGAAGATGTTTCAGTGCAGAATCCACTATCTTTAAATGAAATAGAGCCTAGCCTATACTTAGTAATTATTTCTAATTTGCTCTCTTCCACCTCTTGGATTTGAAGAAAATTTTTGCTTCTGCACTTAATGCAGGAGGGGGCATATCCCCCTCCCACACCCTCCCCCTTGAGCCAAATTGCAGCTCTTTTGTCTTTACCTTATTAGCCCCCCCCCCCCCCCCCCCCCGTCCTAAAAAGTTGTCTACACCCCTGATAAAGTTGAATGTATAATTAAAGAATTGAATGCATAATTAGAGGTGAATGCATAATTAGAGAGGTGAGTGTATTAGTTATTTTAGAGGTGAATGCATTAGTATTACTATAGAAGTGAATATAGAGGTATCAAAGACAAAATGATAGTGGGTCGGTGGAAGAAGGGGACTGCAATTAAAGAATTGTGGAAGTCACACTCCCATCCCCTCTATTATGCAATAATTTACTTATTCAACATACAAACAAAATGATCATGAGAGAAATTCCTTGGACTTAGCTACACAAGTATATTGCACTAACATGAAATATTTACGCTTCATCTTTACACATGTAACTAGCTATGTGGGTCCTGATATCGACACCCAAATCTTACACAGACTGTGATATTTACACAATTTCAGATTATCTGGTTATATAACTCGAGAGCTTGTTCATTGCAAGGCATTCAGACATTTTGGCTCTTGGCTCTTTTATGCTTATCACTGATCTCAAGGTTCATTGCTGATGTCAAGAAGTTTTGATTTGAATTTTCCGCTATTTTAACTGCAAAAAAGCCACGAATCCAACCGTCACTAGCAGTATTCTTGCAATTGCAACCATGAGCATGTACAATGAAAGTACTACAGCCTTGACTTATGGAGATGATGGATTGGAAGCTGTTGCAAACAGCCTGTATACCTTTATTCCAGTGCTTCTAATAGAGATAGCTTTGTCGTTGTTCTCCAATACAGTTCTGCTGACTCTAATAGTACGCTCCTATAGGTCACTGACGAGTCTCAATATATTCCTGCTGAGTGTCAGCATCATGAATTTGGTTACGTTCGTAAACCAAGTCACACTTTTTGGTTTGATCCTCAACCGAAACAAATCTGTCCCTCATATTATCTGCCACTTCACTATTGGGATCCAGACCATGTCAAATTATGGGATCAGTCTCTTCCAGTTGGTTATTGCTTATAATCGCTTCCAGACGGCAAAGAACCCCCTTTATTGGGAAAGTGATCTCACTAAGGCATGGGTGATGGGAGGTGTTGTATGGGGAATAGCGATTGTCTGGTCCGTCCTCGAGTCGATTTTACACATTGGAGGAGTTGATGGTGAGATAAGGACCTGTTTTTGGCCAAGCATGGGCGAAAACCTCCTGTACAAGTTCTCTCTCCGACTTTGTCTGACTGTAGCCATGCTAGGAGTGTTTGTGGCCACGTACAGTTACCACAGGAAGACCATGAAGCTGCTGTTCGAAAATCGAAGGTTGTTGGAGTTTGAGATGGAAATGGTCTCTGATATCAACAATAGTAAGACCGGACTGAAGACGTCGCCAGAGAAAACAACTCTCTCGTTAATTGTGGTCTTCGTAGTACACATGATTACTTTCATTTTCCCCCAGTTTTACGACACCTTTCGTCTATTTGTAATCCTGATACGATCAGTGGCTGTGGACAAAATAAACGACCCTTCGCCAACTTTTCTTCTGATCTCCTTGACTTGCATCTCTTTGTTCACGACCACTTCTCCCATCTTCCTGATGCTAGTGAGTCAGCGTTTCAAAGAGAATGTAAAAAGCATTTTCATGTGTGTTTGGGACGTGGAGAAGGACAACAAAGATATTGACCAGATTTTAGCCAAGAAGGAAATATGGCAAAAAAGACAAGCCTCCATGAGAGCAAGACCAAAAGTATCGCATATCTTCATCGGGGAGAGCTCAAAGGAGAAATACTGTAATATGCTGTCCCGTAGGAGCACCGAAACATCCGACAATAGTTCTTGTGGTCAGGTTGATGATGCTCCCGAAGCAGAGAGGGATGAATCTATAGCAGAGATCACCAAAGCAGCCATCAATGATGGGCTAGTCATAGCCACAGGAAAGGACAAAGAAAGTTTGAACAACTTCTTTAAGGAAGAGATG
The DNA here is from genome assembly GCA_964016965.1 of Diacarnus erythraeanus. Classification (NCBI taxonomy): domain Eukaryota; kingdom Metazoa; phylum Porifera; class Demospongiae; order Poecilosclerida; family Podospongiidae; genus Diacarnus; species Diacarnus erythraeanus. The sequence continues at coordinate 8,254,640 of OZ024671.1, forward strand.
GAGCTACAGTATCAAGAGGCCCTTGCATCTGCTGAAGCTCTGGAAGTTTTACTGCTCTGAATCAAGTATTAGTCCAGAGAAAAGACTAAACTTTAATAATGAACAGATCTTCATGCTTAAAGAGAATGCTCTAGGAATGCATACACTTAACTTATCACGTTACAAATAGAATTATTTACTGCTACTTATAAATATTTGCTGCTTTAACAATTCCTTGAGCATAATTGTAGTCAGGAGATGTAGAATATTTGCATTGCATCGTTAACCATGGTAACAGTGGTTATATTGATGCATTCTCCTATTTATGGCCTATAAATTAGCATGCACCAAAATGGCCACTGTTACCATGGTAAAAGATACAAACAGTCACTGTTACCATGGCAATATAAACTCTATAACTAGATACAATGTCTACCCTCCATACCCATTCTTGAAGGTTTGACCCCACCCAAACTATCCTATAAATAGATCATTGAAATGGAATTTCTTTAAGTACTTCTTAAATGTGTTGCACAATTGTCTTTCTTGAGCGGTCAAAAACAAACTTGTTTCTCTTGAAGGCTTCGCTCTCATAGAAAGTAGACAAACTGTGAATATTCATTTGGCGTGCCTGCAACAAAAAAAAATACGAGATTATGTCCAGTTAAAATATTATGGAGCTGTGTAGATGCAGAAGCAGAGTTATGTGCATGCCATTGATAGACATTTCCCTTCAATGTATGTGACGTGGGTGTGTCTAAATCTAAAATCTGGTGCATCTAAACTCCAGTGCATCTAAACTCCAGTGCATCTAAACTCCAGTGCATCTAAATTCCAGTGCAACTAAATTCCAGTGCAGCTAACTCTAGTACCTCTAAACTCTAGTGCCTCTAAACTCTAGTACACTCACTGATAGCACACTATATCCTTATGCATTTTGAGGGACCAAAGTACATATTTGTACTATATATGGAGAAACTGATGAACTCTGATGCTTACTTCTGTCACAAAATAGAAAAATTTACAAGGTTCTAAACTGCAAAACTCAACAGAATCACTGTCTGACATTCAGCCGTGTTCAGGTATCCATTTACAGTAGACCCTCGCATATCCGGATATCCTGACCTCACTTAACCCGGCTCCTCGGTTTATCTGGCCTCCACTCTACAAATCTAATTACTACGGCCCACCTCACAATATTATTTACATTACAATATCCGCACAATATACAAGCTGCATCAGACAGCTGCACAGCTAGTGCCTATATCCCATAGCAGCTGCTGCATACTCCGATCTCGAGTTTACTTAAACTTTTGAACTGAACTAACTGGCTTCCTTACAATTGTTTCACATATCCGGAAATTTCACATATCCAGACTGGGTTCAGTCCCATTGAGTCCGGATAAGTGAGGGTACATTTAGTAATCTGATGTATACAACTACTGTAGATCTGGTTATTTTTATTTTCACTGATCTCATAAAATCTTGTGTTATGAAGTAATTCACGTTTTTTTATTTTCGCTGGAGGGAGGGATTTCAATTAGGTAATGCTGTGTGTATAATTATTAAATTTTTTTTATTTTCACTTTCCTTTACCTACCGCAAAAATAGCAAAATTAAAGTGACAGTGAAATTAACCAGATCTACGGTAGTAATCTAATGTATACTTCTAGTAATTTGATGATGTACACACTCAGTAATTTAATGTAGTAATCTGATGTAAATATATACTTATAGTATACTGATGTACCTTTAGTAGTCTGCTAAGTATATTTACCTTGTCAACAAATTCATCCTCAGGAATCTCAATGAGTTCAATATCCCCTCCATAACGATTATGGTTATAAGTCAGCTGATCACTAGCTAACTGACGAAGAATAAAGAGGAGCAGTTCATTATTATCACGTTTGTAAGCAAGGTACCCGGCAAAGGCCTACAATTACAACAATACAGCATTAAACCAGTAAATTAAACATACATACAATCTAGTAAATTGGACATACACAGCTAGATAAACAGTAGTATACAGATTGTATCAGAAAACAATACATTTCCTTCTGCTCTTTGATTACCTTTTTCATATTCCTCATAACTGCATACTTTTGAGTATCAATGAAGCTCTCCAGCATCACTCGAATAGCCATGTTTACGTCATCACTGTGAACATACTCTCGAAGGTGCATGCGGGCATTCGCTTCAGCTATCCTGATGATGGATTCAATGTGTCGGACAGTGATGGGGATGCTCCCGGTACGCTGTTAGGTAGTGAAAGAGGAGTTATTAATTTACATAACTTGTGAATTAATCACACATAAACACAATCACACATATAAACAAACAAACAAACAAATAAATTAATTAATTAATTAATTAATATAAATTGTATTAAGGAATTGAGGAAGCTAGTAATAAAGGGGACCTGCACCAACATTGTACCTCCCCCTTCTAGCAGCTCCCTCCCTGCCTTCCCCAACTAGCAGTCTTCTCTAGACCTAGCCCTAGCCGTCCTCTCACTAGTTATAAATTTGTCTTAACAGATATCTTTAACTTTAAATGCACATCAAAAAGTGGAACTACACAGTTATATTGCTGTAAACCATCACTTCCTCTCATTAATTAATCCCTAATTAATTACTATTAATTATCCAGTAATTACTATTAATTCCATTTATTACTGGATAATTAATTTTGTTAAAGAAGGGATTAATCTTGAACTACTTAGAGGAAAGAAATCATTATTATATTAAAGGATAGATGGACAAAAATAGGAACAGGACACAAGAATAACTACTGATGAAAACAAGGTAAGTGGTTGGCATAAGGAGTTCCTATACAACACATCCCTTCCTCCAGCATATCCTGTTCAGAGAGTCTGAGATGAAATTGTCATTGGAGGTGATAATAGTTTAGAGGAAAAGTAATATTACAATCTTTTAATCTGTAAATTGCCTCTAAAGGAACTTCCCTTTACCATATCCCTTTAAGAAATGCACACTCTTCTATTTAATATCATGCTCTGGAGTAACTCATGAACGATAGATGGTTATCTAACTAAAAGATTAGATGGAACTTACCATTGATTCTTTCCGGAGGTCAGCATACAGCTTAGCCACTTTGTCCTGGTCTACTTGATGGAGTTTTGGGTGCACTTTCTCCTTTGAGTAGACTATATACTTCTGGAGTAGATCTTGAGGTATTGGCTCAAAACCAGTGATCTCTTCCGGCTGGTAAGCTTGTTCATCAAATCCATTCTCCATTCCATTAGAAGAGCCATTGCTGAGAGAATTTTCAGCTCCATTATGAGAATTAGTGTAAGAAGGATGATGACGAATGTGGCTACCTACTACAAACCTTGCTAGCTTCTCATCCTGTGTGTGAATGTGAGGAGAAATTATTCTAAATCTTAGCCAATCTCAGTATACACCTACAGATATTCTATACCATCACCATAGCATTGCCCTTGTAATGCCAACCATCACCATGGCATTGCTTTAATATTGGTGATCACTTAATTATTGTACTGTGCCATTACCATGGCATTGCAGTGACAATAACATATCTGTGGACTAATGTAGCATGGCAAGAAAGTACCATTCTCATTGCTAATAAATTTGTGTTGTCTCTATAACCACAAAAAAAAAAAAAAAAAAAAAATTCATATTAAAATTAATTAGAGACTGGGTGGGATCTTTATAATCATGAAAAATTTGAACACAAAAATACATGAAAATTATTGGACACAATTTTCTGAATTGCAGTATTAAAAAGGCATCAAGTTGGACCTTTTCTGAAAAATTCCAGACAACACTACCTCATATATACTACATACTACCAAATACCTCTACTGGGTCAACTGTATCCCTGATAACACAAAGAATGTCAAATCTTGAGAGAATTGGCTCGGTCAGATCAACCTAAATCATTAAAGAATAGATTAGTGATAGTGTAATGATCAAGCAAATCTATAGTGCTTCAGTGTACATAACATTAGCTACCTCTCAATTAACCTCTACAGTTTAAAAGGTTTCAAAGTATACTTTATAGAGGTTTCACTGCATTAGCTCTGAATTAATGATAACCTCTAAAAGTCGGGTTCTAAGGTCCCAATGTGTCCTATACAGAAAGATTCCACTCTGAATAAATATATTATACCAAGGTCCCAATATATTCTTTGTATGTAGAGTGTTAGTGTGTCCCTTTGTAGAGAGGTTCCACTGTGTTACTGTGTTACAAGGAAAATCTCTATATAAAGAACAGTTTCCAAGGCCCCCATGTATCATTTATAGAGAGGTTCCACTGTATTACCCTTGAATTAATGACAAACTCTCAGTTTTCAGAGAGGTTCCACTCTATATTTCCTCTGAATTAGGGACAACCTTTATATGGACAGTTTCCAAGGTTCCAATGTGTCCCTCACTGTATACTCAAAAAGGAGTCATAATGTCTAGAGTAATAAACTAGCAAAAGATTATTACATTTCTACAACACATTTCTCTATGTGCACCACCTCCCATAGCTCACACCCCTGTGACCCCTATGACCTCACTAAGGGGTGAATAATGATGGATGTAATAACAAACTAGGTATCTGTTGTACCAATTTATTTTGTATTGCAGTGTGAATATCATAGCTTAACAATGACGAAGCAATGACGAATCTAAGAGAGCTATATAAACATGGCAGCCATGTTATTTTCAAAAAAATACCATATTTATGATAGTGCTACTACCAACTACATTATTAAGGCAGCCCAGACACATTGAGTGATCAATAGGCAATGCACCACACTAGTAATTACCAAATATAGATGTGAAATTCTGGAGCAGTGCTATTTGTTGATGTAAGAAAGGGTTTTGCGGTTAATCTTGAGCAAGTTTGCACAGGATATAACATCACTAGTGAACAATGGCGACATGTGTGACAGAGAAGGATGACCACAAAAGAGACTGATTAATCCATCACAAAGTACTTAACACTTCCCTTCCTGGAACACCCTCCACTTCCCTTCCAGGAATACCTTTCACTTTCCATGATAGCAATCAGAGTAAATTTTCCATTTTGGTGACTTAGACATGATAACTATCGGTCTAATAATTATAAAGTAAACAGTCCCTTTTACTTCTTAGGTTTCAGAACTAACAAGCAGCTAAAAGGCCCATAAAGTTAATTAACTACAGAATGTGGTAACTTCAGGACATTAATGATAGTTCATAGAACTGTAAAATTAGTCTGAAAAGAGTAAGTGTCTTCTCACAGTTAAGCAAAAACATTTCAATTAGTGCTATGTAGTCTTCAGGGACATCACAGGTAGTATGCATATCAGAGGGACATCACAGGTAGTATGCACATCAGAGGGACATCACAGGTAGTATGCACATCAGAGGGACATCACAGGTAGTATGCACATCAGAGGGACATCACAGGCAGATTAAGGGAGTATACACATCAAAGGGACATCACAGGCAATAGTGTATAGAGTATTTTAGGAGGGGTGTCCTTATTTGAGAGGGTGGATAAAATTCATTTCAGGTAGTTGGAATTTAGGATAGCTGAATTTTAGATTGGGAGGGAATTGGAATAGGGGGGTTGGGTTGTAATAGAGGGGTTGGGTTGTAATAAAGGGGTTGGGTTGTAATAGAGGGGTTGGGTTGTAATAAAGGGGTTGGGTTAGAAAAATGGGGATCCATTGACTATCAGCTTACATTTTCTGCAAAGGTCAAAGAAGGATCATAACGACCTCCAATGGGATTAGAAGCAGCAATGATAGAGCAACGAGCTTGGAGAGATGTGACTATGCCAGCCTTACTTATTGAAATACTTTGCTGTTCCATAGCTTCATGGATGCTAGTTCGATCTGAGTCATTCATCTGAGGAGGGAGTGAGGTGTGGAGAGATGAGTGAAGGGCACAGGTAAGGGAAGTGACAGATATGGAGGAGATGGAGAGAGAAGAGAGGGGGTGGGTAGAGAGGAAAACAGGAGGGTACAAGGAGAGAGGGGGGGGGAAGAAAGGAGAGAGAAGGGAGGGGGGAGGGAGGAGAGAAAGGAAAAGAGAGAGGAAAGAAGAGGGAGAGAGAAGAGGAAGGAGAGAAAGAAGGGAAGGAGAGAGGGGAGGAAAGAGGAAATGAAAAAGAAAGAAGAGCAGAGGGGAAAAGAAAGAGATGTAAGAGAAGACAAAAAGTAAAAATCCTAATACATCTCTATCGAACATACTCACATTACCTTGTCAAACTCATCAATAAGACAGACCCCCTTGTCTGCCAGCACTAGTGCTCCGGCTTCTAATGTCCACTCCTTTGTGACGGGGCTGCGCTGTACATAGGCAGTGAGACCAACGGCAGAGGCTCCCTGACCCGTAGTAAAAATAGGACGTGGTGCTATCTTCTCCACATACTTGAGAAATTGTGATTTTGCTGTGCCAGGATCTCCACAAAGAAGTACATTAATGTCCCCACGAACTTTATGCTTCTGACCTGGTAGTAAGATTTAAAACTATTAAAAGGAATACTTGAAGAAATGAAAATTCCTCATGGCAGGAACGAGCCTAAGCAGTAGTCTATGTCCCACCCCCCACCCCCAAAACTCCATGTAACACATTAACACATTAGTGATGTTTTCCTCAGGATAGTTGAACCTATGCCTCAACTGATGTTTTAGGTATAGGGTGGAGCTTAAATGCTTTGATGTAGTCTGAAATGCCACCTCCACCCACTATCCCTTTATAATATGAAAATATTGACTGCAAGAGTTTATTATTATCAGACTAGCAAGGGAAAAAGCCCATATCAGAAAGTTGGTACAGATAAAAGCCCACGCCAAGAGTTGGTGCAGTCTTATATATGCTTCCTACAATGTCCTGGTGTACTTCTATTTAGCCTAAAAGATTGTCCACAACCGCACCACACAGAAATCTGAGGTAACAGAAAATCAAAGACTATACTACTACACTTTAATAAGTCTTCTTTGCACACTTTGAATGACCGACAATAGCTAATTCTGACAGGTTACTGTTAACAATATAATCAATTAACTAATAGGAATTCTGTCACCAAGGGGACACTAAGGGTAACTCAGAATTAAGGCCCCCAAAAAGATGAGTCAGTACACTCAGCACTTATCCACACTTCAATATGTCTACCTTTTGGCTGACTGTAGAGCCAAAAGTTAATTACCTGTTAATACAATATATAAACATGTACTGCAAATAGAAAATTAATGTCACACAATTCAACTGCTAATGGCTGTAAGTCAGTGCAGAAAAGCTAAAGATGAAGAGACAGTTAGCAATCCTACACACACATATGACACCTTTTCTCCACTTACTGAACAATTGTGCTCATATACTCTCTTCTAACACAAACTAGTTACTGCAGCTGAGGATGTATAACTCGGGAACTGCTAGGAGTAGCAACACGCAACAAGCACAGATTTTTTAAGTGTGATAATAATATTACTACACCCACTAAAATTGGAAAAGTGGGATAAATTTGCTATGAGGGATCACACAATTATCCATCTTGGGAACCACTTAATGTCATTTTTTGCATGCTACTCCAGTTAGGTAAGGTCATTTCAGTAACATTAAATATCTGGTCTAGAATAAACTATTCTACGTGTCCAAACATGAACTGCTAGAAAAGGAAAAATTGAAATTGATAAAAACTCAATGTCTATAACCTAAAAAACAGTGAAAGAAGCCTACAAACAGAGATTGAGCCAGGTAAGTTTAACAGTCACTGAGATGGACAGCCATTTATCACAAAAGTGTGATCTATCACAGTTAATATAATATAAATCCAATTTTTAGTGAATGCAGTAATGTTATGGCACTCTTAGATCAGTACTTGTTGCATGTTGCTAACTCCAGGAATTCCCAGAGTTATCTATTCAGCAGCTGTAACTATATTAATTTGAGTGGGTGGAGGGTGTATGAACATCCCTAATACATCACCTCATGTGTTATCCAGTAGCTAAGCAACTCTATAAAGAAGTTACCCTACCAAACTTATCTGTCGTTAAACAAAGTTAAAAAAAAAAACAACGAAAAAAAAACAAAAAACAGTGTTTATATGAACAGTAGTTATACCATATCTTTGTAGAAACCAAGAAAAATATTGTATCCAAGGAGATATAAACAGAAACTGTTTAAAAGTCTTACTAAATGTGATGATTATATTGTCAGAAATTAAAAACTTTGATCTACTATTGGAATGTCATCAAAAATTACATAAATGACGATTAGATCATAGTTGGGAAAATATTGCTAAGAAAGTAACCAACTGAAGAAATATCATAAACCTGGATTTATTTTTCATAGGTACCTTTAAGACTGCAAGATTCAACAGAATTTTTTGATATTAAACTGTGAATATAAAAGGTAGACAGCCAGACAAACTATCTATTACACATATAGAACTAACAAGAACATATCAAATGTTTTACTCCAGGAAAAATGTTATAACTTAAAGCTATAATGATATTCATTGGGGATTTAGTGCTCTAATTATAATGAACTGTGGGATCAGGAAGAAATAGTCTGGAATGAACCAAGTTTCCACCATCAAGGGAGAGTACAGTGCATGGTGATAGTTCCACACCAAGTTCTACCAAGGTAGAGTATATAGAGTATGATAACATGAACTGAGATAGTTCCTTTAATTAAATAGGTCTGTAATACTACCATAGGAGAGTACACAGTATGCCAATTTCCTCATTCATAGTCTTCAATTGTCTCTATAGAACAACCATTTCTATAAACACAGTCATACACACAGATCCATATTAGGGAATATGGAAGCATCAAGTAAGGATGCAAGCAGGTGCTTTGCTACTGAAGTGTAACACTTTTGCACATCCAATGCAATAGAAATACAGTCTATTCCAAACACCTGAAATGAGGCTACCTCTTTACATAGTGGTCCAGAGCCACTCTATTACAACCCCCTGAAATGAGGACACCTCTTTATTAAAGGACACTTGGATTTGTCTCAAATAACAACTTGTGTTCAACATGACCCCCTGAAATAAGGCAACACCTCAAATTGTCCAAAGGTGTCAGGGATAGAGAGGTTCCACTGTTATCTCCTTCTCACTCCCATCCCATCTATAAGTACCTACCTATGGATGTTTCTTGAAATTTTTAATGCAATATCTCCAGTGTCTCTCAGAGGATAAAGTGAGAGTGTTTTGTGCTCAGTACAAGTTAATTTTCCCTCATAACTTAAATTAAAGGCATAACCACATAGACCCACAGATTTCAAGGCACAGACCCTCAGTGTCAGATTTGCTGTTACAAAAAGAGAATTTAATATCATAGATAGCTTCAAGGCATAGTACACTCAGACCATATAGGGCCCCGGTAGCAGTAGATTTGTTGCAAAAAAATAAATAATAAATAAATGATATCATATCATAGGACTTTCCCAATTATGCTAGCATAGTTTTGAGCATAATTGGTAGGTGGGAGCATAATTGGTACAATCTAGCATAATTGAGCATAATTGCTAATTTTCTAGCTAAATCCTCTCAATCATCTAATCAAGATTCCAATGTGGTACTACCTACTCTACTTAGCAGACTTAAAAGCTCCTACTGCATCTAATCTAGCCCGAAAGAGGGTTATTTCTATGAATCCAGCCAAGTCAGCTAAGAAAAGTAAGGCAACTGTACACGATGAATCAAAGCTTTCAACTACCGTTCAAATTAAAGAGTTTCCTAATGAGTTCCTAACAGTTTCTAACAGTAAGCTGTTCTGTTCAGCTTGTAGAGAGCCTTTGTCAGTGAAAAAAAGTATAGTTCAGGAAAGTAGGAGTTCCTTTGGCTAAAATAGATTGCTTTATTGGAAAAAAGTGCATATGTTAATAAGCCATTTTTATTACACTTTGAGAGCATATTGGTACATTTTGGGAGCATAATTGGTAATAAATGCAGCATAAAAGAATAGCACAATTGGTCAAAAAATGAGCATAATTGGGAAAGCACTAAACATGAAAGGCTACAGATTGTCACTCATACAACAATCTAATTAGAGCCTGTCTAACCCAATTACAAGGCCCCTCTTGCATTGTTTCTCACAGCTACAAGCTTGCAAGCTACACAAGCTATCCCATAAGGTAACATTGCAAACCACACCCAATGCTATGGAAACCTTAACACCATACACCTTGATAGCTAAACAACCCAAACCACACCCCACCTTAGTAACCACACAACAATGCAAGCCACACTTTAGGCTTTTAACAACTACTTAATACCAACCTCAGCCACACCCTCCTTAATGGCTACCAGGCCACATCCTAGGTATTTGATACACTTAACAACCCAAACCACACCCCACCTTAGTAACCACATATAATAATGCAAGCAATACCCTATGCTCTTTACAACTATACCATAACTTAGCCATGGGTGACACCCATTACTCCCTTGTACCCTGGTTCTTCCCATCATGGCTAGCAAGATCCACACTCCTCTGTACCAGATCTCACTGTGACTAGCAGCAGTGAAGTGAACCAACAAACATATCCAGACACAAAGCAGGTCAGCTTCTTCTAGTTATAATAGTAGGCTGTAGTTAGGAATATTATCAAGACTGCAAGGACAGGAGGATGGTAATTGTTGAAGCCTAATATATGTTTGATGACGCCCCTGAACCAGACAGAATTCTGTTTCTTGTCACATGAAAATATCTTTCCAAGTGTGCAATGGTTCTGGTGATAAATATCCAGTCATGAAACAAGAATGTACATGCATGTCTTCAGCCTAAGACTTGCAGTAACATTGCAACTACAGATATTTTATGGCAAGTGATTGAAAGAACCCTTTCTCCTTATAAGGTAGAGCTTTAAAATGTATACCAAGGCTCCCAGCCACCAACCTGTAATAACCACAGTCAAGTAATTAACTAACACATTTAATTTTCTGCCCAGAAAGTTCATTAACATCCCAGAAACATAATTTTGTAATTCCCAGGAATCTCTCTAACCTTGGGACACTGGGGAACCTGTTAACCAATAATAATAGACACACCTTATGGGAGTCTCCAACCACTAACCCTAAACATCTAGATAAAGCCCACACTTATTTAAAAATGAACAGCACCACAGAATCAAAAACTCAAGTGCAGGACACCACAATGACCTGCAAACTCCAGTCACCAAGGTGAATCCTTCACTCACCAAAGCTAAAGGTCTAAAGTAAGAAAATTGGTGCAAAATTAGTGAGACATGGATACAGCTACTCTAAGATATTTTAGCCAGTTTTGTGCTTCTACTCAACCTGGTAAATCTGAGTAGCTAGCTGCTCTAACAAATTGACTCAGTTACAGGAGTCTGGCTCCATTACCACAAGGCAGAAGCCACCTGTCCACAAAAAGCTTTTCACACACTCTCCACAACAAGATGAATAGGACAATTAACTGAAGACTTTGAAATAGCACCAAACACACCTCTGAGCAGCTGTAGATAAAATGATAGGAATTCACCAACAAAGGATGATGAGAACTGATGCTACCACACATAGGAAGTTAAGAGACGTTTCCATGGTTTCAAACTTTATTGACTTTGGAACTATAAATATTCTTATGTTGAGTCAAGTCTAGACTTCTGGTATAAAAGATGCTGTGATTCACCTCATATGCAAGTAGAATTTTAGACTAAAACTGCCATCCAGCAAATATATACCAGTTACGACTCAAGAAATCATCTGCTTGCAGAAAAAGGATGAAAATATTTGGAACAGAGCAAGTTGTATGGACCAAAAAGCAGTCACCTTCACTGCTTTATGCCAGAATAATGCTTTTAAGCATGATATTGACAGCTACATCAACTACAGATAAACCTTACCACGAAAGATACACCGAATTCAGAACACCACTTATGAAACTTTACGATGGCTTGGACGTTCAAAATATTATTCAGCAGAGCACAGGCAGTGACACAGTAAGAGATTGCACATGGAAAGAGAGGAGAGGGGAGGGAGAATTATCCATTTCTTGCTAGTTATATTCCATAACATAGGGAAGGAAAAAAGCATTTTATTCACATTGAAGTATCCTATTCAGAGCTAAGGCATTTCTCTGCTAGAGTTTTGCCTTTTACTCTGTTATACATCCAACTGTGTAATGAGTGCAGTATATCTCAGAATCATGATTGTGCATTTTTGTATTTTGGCTTCAATAGTGCATGAAACTATCTGTAACCTTCCGTGAAACAATACACGTTACTCAATAAATGAGATATTAATGTCCTTAAAGACGATCTCATACATCTGTGGAGATGATTGGTGGCTCTGATGTAGTGTATCACTGTGAATAAGTAGTGTTTACAGAGCTCTGGCTACACACACAATGACACACATAATATATTCTATAGCCAATGACCACCTCTACAGATGCATGACAACTGTTCCACAATCCGTGTGTATCACATAACTTAGTAATTCCAATAGTGCATGAACCAATTTGCAGCTCCATAAAACTGCTTTCTATTACATAGTCCATTAGTAACCCTATATGTATATTTCTGAAGGATGGTGTAGTCTATCACAAACTTCCTTGTACAGTATACAAAAAGAACTCTTCAATATTCCTTTCTTTCTTTTAGATAGAAACTTTTCTACCAAATCCTATTGCACTTGAAAATGTTCGGCTGAAGAACCTGATGCTCACTCTTATACAATCAATGAAACAGCTCAATGTGTTGGAGACGCTTGAAAAGACTCCTGTGCTGACTACAGTGATAGCTGTGCTGGAGGGAGTGAAGGAAGATGGGTGTGCATATGTAAGTGGAAAGATGTGGTATTTAGTACGCATGCCCACTCCATGTAATGTACATTTTAAGATTGGGACAAAAAGATGGAGGGAGAGAGAGGCAAAGGGAGAGGTGGAGTGGAGGGGGAAGTGGGGGAGAGAGGTGGAGGGAAAGGTGGGATGAAAGGTGGAGGAAGAAGTAGAGAGAGGTGGAGAGAGAAAGAGGTGAAGGAAAGGTGGGAAGAGGTAGAAGAAAAGGTGGAGAGAGAAGATATATTGACAGGTTGTTCTGAGCAAGGTTGAAGGACATTGACATAGTCCCTGATATTCTATGTACACATCCTTTCAATGCCATTCCTTTCCTCTCCTTCCTCCATCTCTTCTTCTCCCCCCCCCCCCCCCCCCCCCCTTCTTCTTCACCTCTTCTTCACCCCCACCTCTCCACTACCTACTCTCCATCTCTTCTCTCTCCCTTCCTCTCTCTATAATGCTTTCACCTTACCACTACTAGATACAGACCGTTGATTAAATTCCATTTCTTCACACATGTAGATTCAATCCGTACTGAACATTCCAGAGGATAACTTCAATTGCACCCTGGAAGAGCTCACTGCCTTGCAAGCTAAAATTGAGTTGGCAGATCACATCATGAAAGTCAAGCAGCTTGTTAAAAACATGCTTCCTGAGGGAACCCTGATAGGGAATGATATACAATGTGCTTATTGGAATAACCAAATCATGAAAAACTGCATGGCTAACGATATGGCATTCTCTGAAGTTCAAAGTGAGATTTTAGAGCCATATTCTCCTTTCATCGATAACTGTACATTTTGCAATGTAGAAACTTGATAAAAAGTTTATCAGAACATCATAACTAAACTCAGTCAAAGAAAATAATTAGATGAAAATCAGGTACATCATTATAGCAATCTCTTTTCTAATAGATGAAAATCAGGTATATCATTATATTATAATTATAGTGATCACTTTTAATAGAGTATAAAACATAACTTTACTCAGTCAAACGTTGATCATTAGAATAATAATTTGTCATAGTTTGTTATACTACTCAGTAAATCTGTCATAGTTTGTTATACTACTTTGTCATAGTTTGTTATACTACTCAGTAAATCTGTCATAGTTTGTTATACTACTTTGTCATAGTTTGTTATACTACTCAGTAAATCTGTCATAGTTTGTTATACTACTTTGTCATAGTTTGTTATACTACTCAGTAAATCTGTCATAGTTTGTTATACTACTTTGTCATAGTTTATTATACTACTCAGTAAATCTGTCATAGTTTGTTATACTACTTTGTCATAGTTTGTTATACTACTCAGTAAATCTGTCATAGTTTGTTATACTACTTTGTCATAGTTTGTTATACTACTCAGTAAATCTTCCCGGAAATATGAAGACATTCCCACTTTAGTTACAAATAGTATGAAATTCACTATAGCTTCCCTGACAATATCAACAACAAAACAATGATTCACTTACTAGAGTGTTCAAATGGGAGGAGTTTCACTATAAATTTATCAATTTTAGAAATATTTATCATTAGAAGTTGAATACGTAATAGCTATTTTTAGGAAGATTTTAAAGGTAAGGTGGTATAACAGTATAATGGAACCTCTCTATTTCAAACCCTCTGAAATGAGGACACCTCTGTATAATTTCTCTACTCCAACACCCTAAAATGAGGGCACTCTGCATACCATGGAATCCCACTATTCCAACACCCAGAAATGAGAACAACGCTTTATTCCAAACCACTGAAATGAGAACACCTATTGATGCAATGAACTTCTCTACTCCAACCCCCTGAAATGAGGACAGTGGAATCCCACTATTCTAACCCCCAGAAACGAGGACAACACTCTATTTCAACCAACTGAAATGAGAACACCCCTATACAGTGGAATCAATCTATTAAAAAAAACAACCCTGAAATGAGGACACCTCTGTATACAATGGAATCCCTCTATTCCAACCCCCTGAAATGAGGACACCTCTGTATACAATGGAATCCCTCTATTCCAACCCCCTGAAATGAGGACACCTCTGTATTAACGACACTTGGAAATAACAGATTGTGCATTAACATTAATAGAACTTCACCCCCTAAAATGAGGCCATCCCTCTAATCGAACAGTTTAATATATCTCAAGTTCCTGCTGTATAGACAATCATTCAGTTGGATCTAGTCAGGCAGCTAATTAGACAAACAAAGATTACAGGTAAGAGAAGTCATATTAGCTAAAAGGAATCAATTAAATTAGGCTAGGAAAAAGACACAATGAGTAGACTTATGATAACACTTCCTTCACAAAATCCTTTGAAACAACCCTGGGAGTATTTCCATAGCAACTATCTCCATGTTGGAGGTTTATCTATCAATAAAGAAGCCACACAGCAGCTACTAGATGCTTCCATTTTACCAAAATTGACAGAGATGCCCATAAAATGACTCTATAAACATGGCTACCATAGTGGTGTTCCAATAAATATGCTTGACACCTGTTAGCTGAAGGTGTTAAGATTTTATATGAATCAAGAAAGATGCCAAAATTACATTTGAGACTTCTTTTATTCCATGGCAGTAGTCGTGAAGAAAATGTGGTCTAGGAAAATAATTTTACTATTATGTATATTATAATAACACAAGAGTCCACAATCAGAATACTTTACTGCTATGACATACTATTCTCAAGTATATAAGTGTTTACTATAAATAACATGAAGAATGTAATAGTGTACCACAAGCAAGAGTTTACTATTCTACACTATTCTGACTCAAGGGTTTACTATTCTGACTCAAGGGTTTACTATTCTAGCACAAGGGTTTACTATTCTAGCACAAGGGTTTACTATTCTAACTCAAGGGTTTACTATTCTGACACAAGGGTTTACTATTCTGGCACAAGGGTTTACTATTCTGGCACAAGGGTTTACTATTCTGACTCAAGGGTTTACTATTCCAGGGCTGCCAAGTCTCACTGAATTTTTGTGAAATCTCACTGATCTTTGGATCTTTCACTTTGCTATTAAAATCACAGGTAGATAACTTAGGCACAGTTTGATGAATTAACACTGAATCAGTCTTAGTCATCTGCCTACCAGTCACACAGACTCACTGTCTCACAGTGCTATTAGAGCACTAGGATAGACCTAGCCCACATTGCAATTAAGCAGGTTGAACTCTGAACCCAAAAATTGAAGAATTGACTGCCACTCAGCAAAGAACTGCTTCCAAGGGAGCTACAATGCAGTACAATGAACTTCATCGAAAGAAATAATTTTTAATTGTATAATATTATAGTTGTTAGCTACATAACTGATACTATGTTCAGCTACTGAACCAGCAACTCTCAAGAATTTTTTCTGCTATTCTAGCACAAGGGTTTACTATTCTGGCACAAGGGTTTACTATTCTGGCACAAGGGTGACACAAGGGTTTACTATTCTGGCACAAGGGTAACACAAGGGTTTACTATTCTGGCACAAGGGTGACACAAGGGTTTACTAATGTACTTTATATACCAATGAGACAATTGATTTTTAGGAAATTCAGTCTAATAACTGAGTTTACAACTCTATCACAAATTTACTATTATATCATGAGAGTTTACTAGAGTTTCCAATTATAGTTTACATGATAACAGTGGGAGTTTACTAGAGTTTACTATTATGTAATGAAAGGCCACTATTACAAGGGTTATATACATACAAGTAATGGTGTAGCTAGAATGGAAGATAGGAGTGAGCTAATCACGGATACTGGAAAAGGGTCTCCTGGTATGCTCTAGTGCTCCTGCATGCATGGCTTTGTATCTTGATATCACTACCCAAACTCACTCACCAAACATCTGTGAAGAAACTATATTAGAGATTTACAGTACAAAGGTTACACACATTCGGTTTACTAAAGAGATATCCTAAAAAAGGTAATTAACTATCAATAATGCTGTATATAATATGACAAGAGTCCTAACAGTATACAGATGTTTTACTAAGGTTTACTAAATAGATATCCTAAAAAAGGTAATTTACTATCAATAATGCTGTACAGTATGTCCTCTCTAATAGTCCACCTAGTGGTTTGGGTGGTTGACCTGGACTATTATGGGTACTAGACTATTAAATTCTGAATGAAATTTATGCTCATCAGCATTACAAGGTGCAATTACACACTACCAGTTCCATGTGAAGTGACCTAATCTGAAACAAAGAAGTCCCTAAGGACAGTTTGCTTTGTGTTTAGGTTTATTTTCTCAGTTTTTAAGTCAAGGCATTTGTGATATACTGTAGTTAGCATGTGAGAAGCTTCATCTTCACCTAACACTGCTATCATTTGAAGTACTTTCTTGACCATTTCAATGCCTTCTGTGATATTCACACTATTGAGGGCTTCCATTCGATTGAGTGGTTGTATTTCATTTTGAGAGTTATATGGCAGGGGAGATGGGCAGGATCAAAAACAGCGAAGGTTGGCTGCCTTACCAATCATAGCAAGAGGAATCTTGTGTGTGCCTGTTGCATTGGTGCATGTGATAAGGGTGACACGATCCTTTACTTTTTGAGCTTTAGTCCCCCGTACATGTCGTCGTTGTTCATTTGGTGCAGTATAAGTTGCACTGGGAATCAATCTAATGTACAAACCAGTTTCATCCCAGTTATATACAAGCTCTGGATCATGCTCCTCTAAGATTTTTTTGATTTCCTGAATCCTATCTTTGATTTCTTCAGGGTTTACATCACCTGCTTCCCCATGCAGGCGTACACTTTTTCCTATGCTATTTCTTTTCATCAGCTTTTGCCACCAACCATTTGATGCTTTAAAGTCATGCTCATTGAGGGATTTGGCCACTTGTTCAGCATATTTTTTCACAATACTCAATGAAACAGGCATAGGCTTACGTCTATTACGAAGAAGAGAAAGAAATGCAACTACTTTTTCTTCTATAGCTCTGTACTTAATCTCACGATTACGTCGAAGATCACCAGATGCAGTAAGAAGTTGTTGTTTGAGTTTCTTTGCATTCCACAGAACCCGGTTTATTGTCTTTGAGGTGACATTGAACTGTTTTGTGAGCATAGTCTGATAACTCTAACTAATGTTGATTCTACAGAATCAGGTAGAAAGCCTTGTTTTTTTGGCTTGATCAATCACATCACACTTCTGCTTTAGTGTGAGCTCAACCCTTTGTTTCTTTGAAGCAAGCTGTGCTGTGGTGTACTTCATACCTTTTCTTGATGAAGTACCTCTTAGATGTGAAGGTTGCCTTTGGCCAGGAGCCATTGCACAAACTTGATAGGGAACTGTACAGCTAGCCAGCAGGTTTTAGCTTGACACACTAGCAGCAGGTTTTAGCTTGTACTACATACTGTGCATGTGGCAGGTTTTAACTTAATTGACACACTAGCAGCAGGTTTTAGCTTGCACTATACATGTACTGTGCATGTGGTTCAAATGTCCACACACATTTTTTACACCCAAATGTACAGATGGGTGGGTCATGGATAGATATCTGGTGAACTATTAGAGGGTTTGGACTATTAGGGAGGTGGACTATTAAGAAGGATATACTGTATATAATACAATAAGAGTCCCAACAGTATACAGATGTTTTACCAAGGTTTACAAACTAGATATCCTAACTAGATATCTTAATATGTATTTATGGAGAAGTAATGCAAGTTATATTTTGTGATAACAGAAGGCTAGAGAAAACTTGAAACTCAAAATTTAATGCATAACTGAAAAGGAGCCGCAAGAGAGAAGGAAAACTGCTATTGTTCGGACTCAGTGGCCTATTTCAGTTACTAAGTTGTTAGAATTAAAGCAAGATCTAAGCATTTTTATACTTGACTACTGAAGAATTCATAGGCAGGGGAACATAAATTTTTACCCATGGGGTCATTAACCACCACATCATGCCAAAAAAAATCAAATTCAGCTGAGAATGAAAATTGGTTGGGTAAGGGGTCATCAGATATACCAACATTTCTATGTCACTTTATTAATATTTTCACTGATTACAGACTAATTCATGTTGTTGTTTTTTGTTTGTTTGTTTGTTTGTTTTTGTTGTTTTGTCATTGATGATGAAGTCTAAGTGGTAATATTATTATAGTCATGTCAAAATTAGTCTTTTTATTTCAATTACCCTTTACCTACCAGGACACAGTAGGTTAGCACAAAATGGATGCAATTCAAAAAATATAATAATACTCTTTTTCCTGCTGCATTTCAGCCCTGGGCTGGTTCAGTACCTTATTATACGACCTGGAGGTCCCAGACTCTTCTGGGTCCCCCATATTGATGGGAGATTTAGTGCGGATGCCTGATCCACATAGAACACCAATTTCCAGGTGTCCCAGTCTCAAATCCTGGGGTTCATAATGCCTTCATAACAAACCCTTCCAGCTAGTAGTCCAGTAAAGATTCAATGAGTAGTATTCATTGACTCACAACCATTCTAGTGTACAGTCTGGGTTCATGGGCACATAGTCTCACATTAAAAATATATTGTGCATTTGCCTAAACAGAGATGTACATGTTTATGGGTTACATATCCACCCTCCACTGGCTAAGACTGCAGCAAGAACACAAGAACATCATCAGACAAACCTTAAGTGTAGCTAAGAAGAGAAGTATGGCTATCAATATTATCTAGTTCTTTCAGAAGGACTTGTTCATTGATTATATAGAAGTATTGTTTAGGCTACACTGACTTGATTCATCTGGAAAACTGACCATCTAGATTTGTTCAGGCAAGGTTCACACTATTAGCAGGACCTACCTCGATCTGGGGTCTTTCTCCATGTTACATAGTCCGATTACATCATTATCAATGTACAGTATTCTGTCGAGTAGTACTGGTAGTCTGAGTAGCACACGTAGTCTGGGTAATACTGCCAGTGCTACTCATATTACCAGACTACCAATGCTACTCAGACTGTAATCTAATTTCTGCTATGTGGAGAAGGAATCTTCACTGATTCAGAATTCATTTCAGGCTATACTGTCTTAATTCTATCAGGAAAACTGGTTAAATAAACCATCTAGATTTGTTCAGGCAAGGTTAGCAGGAACTACCTCAATACCATTCACATGGGGGCTTTCTCCATGTAACAGAGTCCAGATTATCATTGTCAATGTACAGTAGTCTGTTGAGTAGTACTGGTAGTCTGAGTAGCACTGGTATAGTCTGGGTAATACTACCAGTGCTACTCAGACTCTCATACTACTGATGCTACTCACTCTATTGTACATCTACAATGATGTAATCTGAATTCTGTTACACGGAGAAAGAGTCTTCACGTGATTCAGAATTCAGTTCAGGCTACACTGTCTTGATTCTATCAGGAAAACTGGTTAAATAAACCATCTAGATTTGTTCAGATGAGGTTCACACTATTAGCAGGAACTATCTCAATGCCATTCACATAATTCAGAATTCAGTTTAGCTTCTATATAACAGGAATGGGAACTGATTTCATTATGACAGCCTTCATTGGTTAAGGTACAAAAATGAAACTGGAAAGATCGAGACAACTAGTTAGCACAAACCACAGCTTGTAGTCTAGTTAGCACTTACATCACTGATATGTCTTCAATTAGAATATACTTTTACCAACTACTCATAATTTTTGTGTCTAAAATTTTGGTGGTTAAAACATAATTAGAATGTTTCTAATGTTAAAAATTTCTGTTGGTAATACAGACCCACAAAAATTTATTAGAATTCGCTAGTGACAAAATTTTCCCGATTTACAATATATGCAACTAGAAATACTTTTTTTTCAAAGATGATATGCACATCAATAAATGCTTCTGCATACATACCTTGTTAGCTATGTCACCTTTCAATTCCTGCTAACATGCAAGTGTCCTGCATAATTAATGGTGGCATCCGGCCTGTCTGCATTTCAACTGGCTATAATCAGCTGGTGGATGCTTGCTTATACAGAGGCTTTGATACATAGATTAAGCAGGCTTCTAGCTGATGGTATTAAGAAAACCTACTATACAGTAGACAGGTTTAAACTGACTGCAATGCTTCTACAATGACAGGTTTCAGCTAAACTTCTACAGTGACAGGTTTCAGCTAGCTGCATTATGCTTCTACAGTGACAAGTTTTAGCTAGCTGCAATGAAGAAGTGGCCTGCTTATATATAGCTAGTGGGCTTGGCCTCTAAGGACAATTAACAGAGAAATGTCCAGTGACCTCTACAGATTTCAGTTAGATGCTTATATATTGGCCTCTACACAGAGAAACTCATTTGTAATTATGCATGTTCATGTTGTGTAAAAAGAACATACATTCTGTAAATGTAATGGTGACATGGAGTTTCCTAGCCTTTACTTGTGTAGGAACCTAGCTAGCACCCCTAATGCGATTTCTTGCTTCCTTAACCTGATGTTCAAAGCACTGTCCTTCAGTCCCCATCACCAGCAATCTTTCAGCCCTGCTCTAGCTAGCACATTATGTAAATGTAATGGTTACATGGAGTTTCTCCTTTACTTGTGTAGGAACCCAGCTATATACCACATTCTGTAAATGTAATGGTGAAATAAAGTTCCAAGAACATAACAAAAGATTCCTCTCATGACATTACAGCTAACTAGTTAGCCAACTTCCCATAGGCTGTGGTAAAATGGCATGTACCCACCAATGCAGTGACTTTCACACATTCCACACACCAACATTACATCATTATTTACGTAAGGTAGTAGAAAAAACAAAAGGCATGCAGTTCATAGTACAAGGTGATAGTGTTGCTAGGCTACCACAGACTTGACCAGAATATGACATTTGGAACTCCACCATTCAGAAATAACCATGAAATGAAGCATATAAAAGAGGTCCCAATTGCTGCAGAATAACAGCAACTTCACTCAAACAGCAACTATAATCATTTTACCAAAAAATCTCCAAGAAATAGTCAGATTCTATCTATTAACATCATGGCATCTTATACTCTCCATGTTATCACTGGCTTCTTCCTCATATGCTTGATATCCTATAGCCAGGAAACCTGCCATAGTCGAACAACTATAGAAAGGGTGTATGATGGTCTTTATCTCCAGAAGGAATTGGTGACCAATAACGATAGTGAATATAAATCTGTAAGTACATGCCAGAACCTTTGAGAACTCTAGAAGTATAGATGTCAAAATATTCCAGTATTTCATTTATAATGTATTCTATATAGCACTGGTTCAATCCAAATGCCGTGGGAACGGATGAACCAACACGTGAAACAGTGAGATCTCTTCTTGACCTCATCACACAGAGGAGTGCTCTAGAGGAATTTGAGCAAAATGACATAACAGTCACCATTTCTGCACTAATGGATGTCATCATCAACGACACTTGTGTCTACGTAAGTCAGTAGAGCAGAGAACCAAGGACAATTCAGTTAGAATCCAAAAAAGTGATATTTGCCACTCAAAGGGGAAAGAAGACTGGTTAGATTAGCCATTGTAATATAAATACCTGATACCTAATTTGGTAATCCCAAGGGATGAAAGGTGTTTAAGCTAGCTAGCTTTGATAAAAGAGGATTGGAAAAGTGTAATAATAGGAACACAGATCCAATTTCATATGATAGCCTTCCACAGATACATAAGCAAATATTCCCCCTCTGACTGTGCAAAAAAAAGCAAATTTGCTCAGAGTGGAAAGAACTCAAACTAAATTTCTATACTAAAAGATTTTCCACATAACTCTATCTATTAGCTCTACGTATCTATTAGCCATAACATAATATATCATTCATCTTTCTGCTTGTATACAGTTGAGGAACATGACACAGGATGAGGGGTTGGACTGCACCAATGCCAACGATATACAGGAACTGCTCAGCAAGATTGAACTGACTGAGAAGATTATAAACACCTACGATAATCTACAGTTGAGCCATAATGACCTTAACATTGCCTTAAATTGTCAAGGAGGGAGACGTGATTTATGGAGTAAGATTATTGGCAATGAGCAAACAGAGCTAGAGAGTTATTTGTTCTCCTGTCTTGCATGCTAAGAGTTTACAGCTTTTAATTCTTGCTCAGCCTCTGAGGATAAACATTTTCTAGGTCACTTATTAGCAAATTTAATACTTTCATAATCAATTGTAATAATATTATTAATAGTATTATATTATATTATTCATATTTATTTATTTATTTATTTTTTTTTTATTTTCCTTCAAAATATATAAATTCTAAGAACATGATAAACTAATGTCTTGAAGAATACAAGGGAGGAAAGAATATTAAGGGGAAAATAATGAATATTGTAGAGGAGATGACAAAGATAAAATGATCTACGAATGAAGAAGTGCACACAAAACAATATCACAATTAACTATAAAATGCACATTCTACTGTATAAGTATGTACCGTATAGGTCTGACCACTACTGCTAATAATAACATAGTAATACTACACACTATGGATGCATAATAACTACTCTGGGTGGCATCATTCAGTTGCTAGGGCTAGGGCTAGGGCTAGGGCTAGGGCTATTTATAACAAACTAATTTTAGAACTTGAGAAAAAAATATATATTATTATGTGAAAAGCCATTCAAAACATGCACCATGAAGTGTACATACCTGGATTTTTAGGTTCTCCTCCGAACAGAGCCACCGCAATAGCTCTCTTGACGCTCTCATGGCCATATATAGAAGGAGCTATACTGGCTATTATCTAAAAGACAAATTGAGTTCTCTGTTAGTTTTTTTTGTTATTGCTTCGTTCATTAGAGGAAATTCTGCTGTTTATAAAGGAGGGCAGTGCATTCATTAGGATGGCAGACTTGATTAAGATGCTAGGTGAGGGGGTTAACTAATAAAAGTAACTCTCTAAACTGATCTCTAAACAGTTCTTCCTCGGCTGGTGCTTAGTTAGTTAATTATCTACACTATTAAAGACCGATAGTTGAACCTGTAATAGATATCTACTGTCATTCTACCCCATGTACTTCCACCCCTTCATGTTGTTCCACCCCACCCCATATTGCTCCACCCCATGCTATTCCACCCAGTATTACTCCACCCCATGCTACTCCACCAAGTATTACTCCACCCCATGCTATTCCACCCAGTATTACACCACCCCATGCTACTCCACCCAATATTACTCCACCCAGTATTACTCCACCCCATGCTACACCACCCCATGCTACACCACCCCATGCTACTCCACCCAATATTACTCCACCCAGTATTACTCCACCCCATATTGTCCTCACATTATTATTGCAGCTCAAACTTGCTTTACTTATTAAGCACCGCCCCCTGCTTAATTGTAATTGCCAGGCCGAGATCTTAATTAGATGTTGAATTATATAGTCTACAGATAAAGATATGGCCTAAAACTCTCATTTAAAGACACTGTGTGCACCCTAGAGATTTCTCACTCTCAAAGAAAGCTATATCGTGCTTGAAATTTGTAAACTCTGAATTAAGGACATATTGGGATCAGGTCTACTATCCCCTATATGGAGGCTGTCCTTATCTTGAAGGTTAATTACTAAGATAAACCAGAGATGGTGTTGTCCTTTGTACAGAGGTTGTCCTTATTTCAGATTGTCCTTTATTGGGAGGTTTTACTTCCGCAGATATAGAATCTCACCCTTTCACCAATCCTCTCATCTTTGGACAACAGCTGAATGGCACGGACGTCTTCATCTGTGAGACGAGCCACAACACTCTTGTCATCCTTTTTGCTGATATAGTTGGCCTCGATGACAGTAGCAAAGACGGGGAATCCATTGGCGGTGTTTAAGGAGCCATCATAGTTGTTTGTATAAACTCCAGACAGATCCTGGAATAACGAGAAGCAGGTGAAGAAAATACTTTTTTTAGCCGAGAAATGTGATACAAGAGAGGATTCTATGAATCCAAACAACACACACACACACAGACACAGACACAGACACAGACACACACACGCACACGCACACACACACACACACACAGTGTTTAGATTAGTTATTAGATGGAGGAAGGGGCACTTTCTTGTGCATTTTACTCCACACCACATAAACTCCCCACACCGCAATGGCAGTTCCAGTAACTTCCACATAACGCTACATAAGTACTTCCTTTAGAAACATGGCTACTTAACTTCCACTGCATGAGGTAAAGATATTTTCTCACTCTTTCTGAAGAAATTGATTATGGGGGTACTTTCCCTTTTAGAGAAAAAAAAACTGTCCAAAATAACATCAATAGAGCTTCATCTTCTGAAATGAGGTCACCCCTGTAATTGGCCATGAGGTCACCCCCCTGTAATTATAGGCCATGCTAATTTGTCCCTGTTCCACTGTAGTTCCTCCTCTAATCAAATCATATGGATCTCTTCACCATTAAGAGGCCATTATTTACACGATAATTAGAACAAAGAATCAGCATAGAGAGTTCATTTGGAACTAGCACCCCCGTAAATATTGAATACACTGTACTCTTAGAGGATGACATACAGTTATTCATACTACATGCAATTTCCAGCATTCGACACATTGGATAATGTATAGTTCCAATGTTTGGGCTGTTATGCGGCTTGAAGTGGTATATACTAGTTGGTCTTCATACAACTCCTCATTCCATCCTCATTCTATAGTAACCACACTATAGCTTCACCAACTTCACTGTAGCTTCCACATCCTCACTACAACATCCTCAATACAACAGGCAAATTTTCAACAAAACCGACAATATTGCAAAGCAACAAGGTTCAGGAAGAGGATATCGTCACTTCCAACCAACTAGCTTCCAAACCACATTCTTAGGATTACCACTACTAGAAGTCAATGCTACGCCATCTCTATGGAACTTCCATTCCAGATACCTTGGGATAAATTGATTAGAGAGGTGTCCTCATTTCAGCGGGTGGATTTCTATTAATGAATATACAAGCTGTTGTTTGGGACATGTCCCAGTGTAAAGGGTATTTGCAAAAGACCACATGAGGTTTTTAAGTAAATGTCCACCCCTAGATGGTCTCTTCCTCCTTGGTAATGACAAGGTTGAATAACCACTTACACATTTAGTGAACATTTGATAAATGTAAAATTCCAACAAGTTTAGCATTTATTCTGTCATGAGTTGAAATACTCATACAATAACATTTAATTGAATGTGGCACATTGTACTCATTGAGATAATGAAACTCATAGACAATAATCTTAACAAGACTACTTATTACCCTATTACATATAACCTCTAAGCAGATCTCCATTAAGGTGATGCTGCAAATGTGATGGTAAGGCACAGGTAGGGTGTTGTGCATAAAAACTTATTATGTTATGTTCCAATGCTTTTCAAGTCTCCCTCACATCTTGGGCTTAATTTTTACAACAAATTATGTTTAGAAGGTCATTATATTGCACAACATTATAGCTGTTCCCCAAAGAATTTTAATGTTTGTCTTTATTTAAGAGAAAAGGTCTTTGTGCTGCAACTAAGATGGTTATATTCCCAGTGGATTCACCCACCACCACATAGTGAAGCCTCATCTCTTAGCATTGCTGTGGATTCTGCTCATGTGAAGCCAGCTTCACCTGTCTCAAATGAACTCTTAGGATTGTTCATTCCATGCAAGAAAAATGGATGGCTGTGGGAAGGTTACCTAATATTCATTTTCTACCTATGACTAAAGTTTTGTATATGCTGGTATAATTTTGAGGATAATAGGAATGCTAAAGCATTGAGTATAATGCTGGTGCATGTATTATAGCTATAAGATTTTTTCTAGTCAAAAGTATATGAAAATCAATTTATGTAACTGAGTCCAAAGAGCTCATTTTCAACAAATTCTTTTGGTGATTTAATTTTTACTCTCAACTGGTACCTGTCACATGTCAGGGAACATGCAAGATACCTCCAGTCTCACCATTCTGTAAAGCTGGCTTCACAAGATCAGAATCCACAGCAATGTTAAGAGATGAGGCTTCACTACAGAACTGGTATTATGGTGGGTGTACTGTATAGACAATTACCAGGAAGATAATAATTAAATTATCAAAGTTAATGAGTTTCATGCAGCTGATTAGGTTTCGGCTAGTGCAATAGAGGTCTACACATAATTATTATTAACTGATACTAGAAATTTCAAGCATACTATATAGATATTACTCATATTTCATAATATTGCTTGCTGTTTGCATAAGTATTGCTATAAACTGGCAATAGATATACAGTAGAACCTCTGATGAAATCAGGATAACCTCTGTATAAAGGACAATTAGATAAAAGGTGTAAATCAACCTACTAGATAAGGTTACCTAACAGAGACAGTATATTATCTAATCCCAATGTGTCCTTTATTCAGAGGGTGGTGTTATTTCTAAGAATAGGACAGTCTCCCTACAATGGACAACAGCTGATCCTAGTGTGTGTCCTCTATTCAGAGGTTCCACTGTAGGGTGAGACTTGACAAAAAGGAGGACACTAACATGAAAACAGCTACAAACTGTATATATAGGAAATGTAATGTATACATGGGAATAAAACTAGCAAGGAAAAGTCATATAATGCAAAAAAAAAAAAAAAAGATTTTAGTCAATATCTACTATTTCATTGAATGAAGATTTTAATTTTATCCCATTATGATGTAGGTCATACTCCAGTTATGATCAAATGTCACTGTTTGCAATCACTATTTAGAAAAAATCCACTTTAAAGTGACTATTACTCATAGTCACTGTGATACAACGATCAATTCAAAAAGCATTCAATCTTTTCAAGATAATTATTTCATCTTACCTTCACTAACCATCTTCTCAGTTACCTTTTAAAGACATTTAATACCTCGATATGAAATCAATCCTCTTGGGAAAATAGTGTTATGAATTCCTTTATCAAATTCCAAGCTCCCCTGAATTACTTCATCCCTAATCATTCCTTCACTTCCAAGCTCGTTATTATTGGGGAGCTCGTTATTATTGGGGAGGGGGGGGGGGGGTATTGCTGCTCTATCTCTACACTGTTACTCATAATAATAATGATGATAATAATAATAATAATAATTTTTACTCCATAAGATAAGATCTTCTAAATCCCTCTACTAGGAAAAATGTTGCCGTGATTTCATCTACCGCTACCTTGTTAATTACATTACCAAGCTCCCCAGTTTCTAGGGAAATGATTTCATCTGTTTCTTCACTTCCCCAAGGTCATTTTTTCTTATAAGATTTCTAACCACCAGACAAGGAAGCTAAATATAATAATTAGTCCCACACTTTCTACCTCATCACCATGGTGATTATCAGCTACTTAAAATGTTCAGTGCAAACATTGTATTGATTGTGCTAAATGTTCAGGTGAATAGGTCAGAATTTAACTGATGTTTCCCTACTATGGAATTTATAGAGACTACCGTCCAAAGTATAAAGGATATTTTAACATAAAGTCATGACTGGTTTTGCTTCCATGGAAAGTTGATATCACTAACAGAGCAGCTAATGGAGGTTCTCTATCCTAGACACCTTGGGTGACCTAATAAGAGGGGTGGGGGTGACCTGATAAGAGGGGTGGTCTAGCTCATTAATTCTGTCTATGATGATATTTGGTAGACATATCAGAGTGTCCTTACTTAGTACATACATTTCAGAGGATTGGAATAGAGGGGTTTACTATATACAGAGGTGTCCTCATTTCAAAGAGGGTTTCATGCACTGTGTTCTCATTTCTGCCAGCTAGAATGGAGGGGTTCCACTGTATACAGAGGTGTCCTCATTTCAGGGGGTTGGAATGAAGGGGTTTCACTACATACAAACACTCATTTCAGGGGGTTAGAATAGAGGGGCTCCAGAGGTGTTCTCATTTCAGAAAGTTAGAATGGAATAAGCTTACAATTTCATCCCCTGGCCTGCAGCTGTCCACCAGATCTGCTAGGAGGATGGCATCCTTTGACCTCGGAAGACGTCCTGCAGCTACCTTGCCCGGGCTCTCTTGAATCGTGATTCTCTGGTAGTTCTGATACATAGTCTGTAGAAATGTGCCACATCCACCATGTTATAGCCACACCCACCACTCATTGATTACATGTTTGCTAGAACAGACAGTTCAGAGTATGTCGTGTCTGATTATATTTTGGCAGGACAGTATTACCCATTGTTGGACTGGAGTTTGAGATTGGGCTGGGCAAAGAAGGGACAGAGATTAGATAAGGCAAATGGTAAAAGTAGAAATGACCAAGACAAGAAATAAATCAAAACTATACACTTATAATGCTGCATATTATACAGATTTAGTTAATTTCACTGACACAGACCTAGCCCTAGCCCTAGCCCTAGCCCTAGCCCCAGTCTAGCCTAGCCTTAGCTCTAGCCCTAGCCAAACCCTAGCCTAGTCTAGCCCTAGCCCAACCCCCAACCCTAGCCCTAGTCCTAGCCCAACCCTATATAGCCCCAGTCCTAGCCCAACCCTATATAGCCCCAACCCTAGCCCAGTCTAGCCCTAGTTCTAGCCATAATCCTAGCTCTAACCCTAGCCCACCTAGATCTAGCCCTAGCCCTAGCCCAACCCTAGCCCTAGCCCAGTCTAGCCCTAGCCCACCTAGCTCTAGCCCTAGTAGTTCTAGTCTAGCCCTAGCCCTACTAAAAAATTTAAGTATTTCAAACTTCAGATGAATCATAGTTATATGTACTGAGAGTAGTGAAACCAATGCCTCGAAAATGACTAGATCTATGGTATTTTGTCATAACCACCTGTTCCATGTTGATCTCAAAGGGTCCATTGGATTGGCACTCGGGACAAGTTCCTGGTCTGACTTCCTGGTCTTGCCGCTGGTAAAACGGTCCCAGGATAAATCCACACTTAAGACAGTCGTATTTAATCATGTTGAGCTGAGGGAGGATTCCTGTACAACTGGTCACCACACCATACGTACGGATCAGCTGATTCAGGTGCAGCTGCCTGAAATGAATAATCACGTGTTTGTCCTCTTGGGATAAATACTAGTTTAAAGTGTAGTGTCCCCCTGATTCTCTATTCCCCCTAATTTCCCCTGATTTCCCTTGATTTCTCTCTGAGTCTCCCTGATTCCCCTTTCTCCCCCCCCCCCCCCCCCATTCCCTCTGATTACCTCTGATTCCCCAATTTCCCTATTCCCCCTGATAGGTGGTTGGGGCTTACTAATATGAAAGGGGGAAAATCTCTTGTATGGTGGAGATTAGCAAAAATTGAGCCCACGAATACTTCTAGATTTGATATTACTATAGTACTCATTATTTAAGCTGCAAAAATCTTTTGTTACAAGGTTTAAAGTCCCTCAGACTGCAGGGACATAAGGTTTTCACAAGGAACACATCTTCCTAGTTGTCAGGAAGATGATTCTATATTCACTGAACCACAATCTCCTCTCACCAAACCTCTCCTCCACCCACCTTCCTCCTCTGTGTGAACCCCTGAACCCGTTCCCCCAGAGTCCCTTTCCACCCTCCACCTCTTGAACCCCTTTACCCAGAGTCCCTGTGAACCCCTGAACCCCTTTCCTCAGAGTCCCTCTTTACCTCCACCTCTGTGTGAACCCCTGAACCCTTTACCCAAGAGTCCCTCTTCACCTCCACCTCTGTGTGAACCCCTGAACCCTTTACCCAGAGTCCCTCTTCACCCTCCACCTCTGTGTGAACCCCTGAACCCCTTTCCCCAGAGTCCCTCTCCACCCTCCACCTCCTGAATTCCTTTACCCAGAGTCCCTGTGAACCCCTGAACCCTTTACCCAAGAGTCTCTCTCCACCTCCACCTCTGTGTGAACCCCTGAACCCCTTTACCCAGAGCCACTGTGAACCCTGAACCCAGTCCCTCTCCACCCTCCTGCAATAGTACCATGAATCTAACCTGCCTCACTGATAATGATTTAATTAGTCTGAAAGACCATACCTAAGAGATCTTAGTTCTTCCATAAGTGGTAACTCAGCAATCCTGACATGAATATAACTGGCTATAGTTTCATATCTTGCAAAATATGAGAGGACTACCTCCTTGGCAGCCTAGGTAAAAGAGATAGAGTGGGGTGTAACCTGT
Source organism: Diacarnus erythraeanus (assembly GCA_964016965.1). Taxonomy (NCBI): domain Eukaryota; kingdom Metazoa; phylum Porifera; class Demospongiae; order Poecilosclerida; family Podospongiidae; genus Diacarnus; species Diacarnus erythraeanus. Next base: position 8,285,411 of record OZ024671.1, read on the forward strand.
CTGTTGAAACCATTGCATTAAGTGGAGATGTGTCTATGAAAGACATCATAAGTGTGTGTGTCATGGGAATAAACCATTTATTAAATTTAATGGAGTCTTAAGTGCTTATAAACAAGTAGCAGCAGACTTTTGAAGGCTTTATAGACCTTCTCAGCTTACTCTGGTGATAGAAGACTCTCATAAGTGTGTCTCTCTCTTTGCTAGCTAGCTAAATAACCTGATAATCAGTATACTATCATTGCAATCAGTATACTATCATTGCAATCAGTATACTATCATTGCAATTAGTATACTATCACTACAATCAGTATACTATCATTGCAATCAGTATACTATCACTACAATCAGTATACTATCATTGCAATCAGTATACTATCACTACAATCAGTATACTATCATTGCAATCAGTATACTATCACTACAATCAGTATACTACTACTGTAATCACAATCACTGTAATACTATCAGGTATTTTTGTTACTGCTTCCCAAGGTTTGTGTACACCCCATTAACAACCATTTCTCCCTCTTTGGGTCTTCATGATCCTTGTCTTCACCCCCCTAGCCCCCTTCCACCCCCTCACCCCCCACATACACATACCCACACACTCCCCCCATGCAAGCTTGTAACCTCTTCTGCATGCCCAGTAGTCATAGGTTTGATTCTGGGCCAATAATCAAACTGGCTAAAAGAATACAGAGTTTACTACTGATAGAATACAAACAGTTTACTATTTCCATGATAGAATAGCTTACTGATAGAATACAGACAGTTTACTATTTCTGTGATAGAATACAGTTTACTATTTCTGTAATAGAATACAGACAGTTTACTATAGAATACAGACAGTTTACTATTTCTGTGATAGAATACAGTTTACTATTTTATTATATCTTTTAATTATAGTTAATTCCAAAGACTTTGCATTACCTCATCAAATATCTTAAACATCTCTGAAGGTGCTTCAGGTAAAAAATAAGCAATTACTTCTTGTTCGCTTGCTAACACATCATAGTCCACTATAAGACTCTCCTTATTGGCTATGATAAAAGAGAAGGTGGAGGTTATGGATGATGGGTATAATCTGCTATTATCTACTATATAGTACAACTTCTATGCTTATAACCAATGTGTCCTTTATAGAGAGGTTCCACTGTATTACCTCTGAATTAAGGACAACCTCTATATAAAGGACAGTTTCCAAGGTCACAATGTGACCTTTATAGAGAGGTTCCACTGTATTACCTATGAATTAAGGACAACCTCTAGAGTTTCCAAGGTCACAGTGTGACCTTTATAGAAAGGTTCCACTGTATTACCTATGAATTAAGAACAACCTCTAGAGTTTCCAAGGTCACAGTGTGACCTTTATAGAGAGGTTCCACTGTATTACCTCTGAATTAAGGACAACCTCTATATAAAGGACAGTTTCCAAGGTCACAATGTGTTCTCTATAGAGAGGTTCCTCTGTATTACCGCTGAATTAAGAAAAACCTCTATATAAAGGACAGTTTCCAAGGTCACAATGTATCCTTTATAGAGAGGTTCATTACCTCTGAATTAAGGACAACCTCTATATAAAGGACAGTTTTCAAGGTCCCAATGTGACCTTTATAGAGAGGTTCCACTGTATTACCTATGAATTAAGAACAACCTCTAGAGTTTCCAAGGTCACAGTGTGACCTTTATAGAGAGGTTCCACTGTATTACCTCTGAATTAAGGATAACTATCAGTTTCCAAGGTCCCAATGTGCCCTTTATAGATCCACTATGTTAGCTTTGGATTAAAGACAGTTTCTAAGTCCCCAATGTGTCCTTTATAGAGAGGTTCCATTCAAATGCTATGGGAGGAGAATTTACACACCCCTCAAACACAACCAGCATTAAAGAGTACAGTGATCTACATAGCTAGTCAGTCCCAAGGAAGACTCAAAGAAGACTCACCTTCACACATCTGCCTAATTTTCTCTCTAAACACATTAACTCCCTTTTCATTCACATGAGTTTCCAGGAGGTTCTTAAAGCGATTTTTGATCTCGGCACGAGGGGCAGCCATGGAGACCCATTCTCTTACCGTGTGATCCTTAATGTCTTCTAAGTTCTCTATCATTTCAGGACCCTGTAAAAAATAGATTGTGTTCATTTCTTTGTATTTAAGAGTTCTTCCTGAGGAAAGTATAGAAGAATAGTGGGTTAGGTGGAGCTTAGGACAACATCAAAGCAATAAAGCTCCACCCCACAACTATATCAAAGAGAAAAATCAACTAAAAGTCTCATTTCTACCTGATCAAACTCCATTCCTTCATCTCCTGGCCTTTCTATCCTCCGCCTTGCATGGGATGGGCCCATGTCTTCAAAATCATCACTTCCCTCGTCATATAGCAAACCAGGCCTTGTACGACCTGATGCTAGAGCTTCCTGACGATCTCTCTTGCGGAGTTTTCGCTCAACTTCTGCCCTCGTCCCAGGGGACATAGATTCGTATTCTTCATTATCAAGATTGAACCCTTCATATGTATCCAAGTGAGGTATGGCTCGATATTCCCTGATAATAGTGTTTATACAATTGGTGATCATTACCAAATGGGAAATGAATTAAGATACAACTCAGATATTCCCTGATAAGTGTTTATACACCTGATGATCATTACCAAATGGGAATGAAGCAAGTAAGATTATTATCTCTCAATTATGCCTCAAGGATTTATATAGCGAAAATTAGCATTTCCAATTAAGATGCAAAGCATTTTTCACCCATAATAATTTCACTGATATATAGCTGTTGTTATTTCTTATGGTTAACACAGTTACCTCTCAAAATTATCTCCAAATAGCTCCTCCCCTTCCTCTTCCTCTGCCACAGGGGAATCACCGCCATCACCTAGTAGTATGTCTCGCTCATCCTCAAAATTTGGCCCAGCTGGACTGCTGGGGTCTACGCCACCTAATGAATTACCATGTAGCAGTTTTTATTGGGCAGTACATAGCTTTATTTGGCAATTCAGCCATTTCTCCCTCAGCCTTTACATTAAAAGACTATTCCTCATAAACAATGGCTAATGTTTGGAGATGTTAATCTAACCCATTCGGCAAACCACCGAATTAAACCCATGTTCTAGCAAGATGCCGTTTGGTAAAGGATCGTCACTACTAGAGTTACACTTTCTATCAGTACCTGTCCTAGAACTGGGGCTTCTGGGAGGACTGCTAGGCTCGCCAAAGCTGCTGCTACTGAGAATTGCATCTGAAGAGTGTTCCTGTTAAATTCCAATACAAAACATAACTCCATCTCGAAAAATTGGACATAGCTAACGATAGCAATAGCGAAACACATCTCCATGAATTATGGCTTACACCCGCAAACATAACTAGCTAAAGCTGTGAACTGTATTAGACATGCACCCTACTTACCGCCATATCACAATTTGAAAAGGTAACTAGCCCCTTGATTCTCTAAGCTCTCTAACCGCCAAAAGCCCGCTTTGATTGGGTGTGGCACGTGGGTTGTTACTAGGTGTGCACCAAATGGATAATACTATTTATAGCTGAGAATTGAACTATTATTATCAAGCCAATAATAATAATAATAATAATAATAATAATAATAATGGATGAGATTTTTCGTATTAGGAACTCCAGTAAGGATGAGGACTGGGAGGACTGGTGCACTATTCAGCCTGCTTGTGGGAATTCGTCCAATGCTACAGAATATTGTACTCTTCTATTCTGTCCTGATGTTCTCTCCTACTCAATCGATGATTCTAAGTAAGGCATTATATAGGTCTGTGGATGTTCAAATTGATTAATGGCTTATAACAATAATTTAGTTTCTGGTAAACTGACATCATACAGCAGAATCAACCTTCTGAAATAGAGATAGCCTCTGTACAAAGGACAACTACCATTTTGTGTAGCTTAATTTGCATTAACCCCTGAGATAAGGACAGCCTCCCTACAAAGGACAGTAGACCTGATCCCTGATCCCAATGTGTCCTCTTTATTCAGAGGTTCCATTGTATATTACCTCTGAGATAAGGATAGCCTCCCTACAAGGGATAGTAGACCTGAAGCATACAGGTGTCTGAGCCAATATTCAATAGTCTTGACACTAACCACTTAATAATGTGTTTTTATATGATAGTGGTATCTTGATAGACTCCTTTTTCCCCCTTATAATCCTCCACCCCCACCAAAGCATGTAATAAATTAAGATAGTATATAATATAAAGTGTCCAATAGAAAAACCAGGTAAGTCCACCAAAAAATAAAAAAAAAATTTTAAATAAAAAACATTTTCTCTCTCAAAATGCAATAGCTATAGTGAACATTTTTTTTTTAAATAAGAAAAAATAAATTAACTTATCTGATCTTTATTTAACCCTGTGGTCTTTTTCTTTAGAATTCGAGTATACGACTTGTTCCTCCTGTTCTGCAGTCTCCTGTTTCTAGGATATTTAATAATTCACTTGGCCTCCACCATAAAGAAACTCTACAAGAGTTTGGCTTTGTTCAGACTCCTATACTTCATGGTATGATTGTTATTGAGTTAAAATGCTATATTAAATGTAGTAGTAAGTATTAGTGGACTGGAATCGTAGTAGATGTTGAGGAACACATGGATTTTCATAATTTCCATGGATATGCATTCACAGGGAGCGCAGATTGGATTCTCATATTTTATTGTGAAAAGTGAAATATACTTTAGTTTCAAAATTTCATGGGAACTTCATTATCAGATGGAGTTTAGCTAATATTGAAAGGTGTACTATCATAATATGGTCACACAGGGAAGGATGGTGTAAGTGCTGTGGGGGGGATCACTATATAAAAGGGAGCTTAGGTTCCAAGATTTTGGAGGGCAATGCAGAATGAGCTACACTTCCTAGTTAATTAGGTGAATTGTCTTAACAAGATTGATTATTTCCAAACATGCTCTCCCCACAATGTCATGCATTTTCATGACAACTACCTGAAACATGTACATAGACTCTTAACCTCTTAGCTGTTAATAATATCTGCCTGTAAAGGGATAATGTAACTCTTTTGTTATCACATGTTCACGATTTTAAAAAAGTTAATGTTTCTACACTAAAGGTCTATTCATGGGTAAGATTTACACTGGAGCTCCTCACTGAGTGTAATAGTTGTGATAGCTATTGTAGTAAAGCTAATTTTATGTACAGTGGAACCTCTCTGTAAAGGACACACTGAGGACTTAGAAATTATCAGGTTCATAATTCAGATGTACGTGTAATACAGTGGAACCTCTCTATAAAGAACACATGGGGGGGGGGGCCTTAGAAATTATCCTTTACATAGAGGTTGTCATAATTCTCAAGGACACATAGGGGCCTCAATTGTCCTTTGTATAGAGGTTGTTCTTAATTCAGAAGTGCGGTAGACCCTCAATATCCTGACCTCACTCACTTAACCAGCTCCTAGGTTTATCCAGCCTCCAGTCTACAAATCTAATTAGTACTCATGGCCCACCTCACAATATTTACATTACAATATCTGCACAATATACAAGCTGCATCAGACAGCCTCACAGCTAGTGCCTATATCCCATAGCAGCTGCTGCAGTGCAATTCTACTTGGATCTTGAGTTTACTTAAACTTTGAACTGAACTAACTGGCTTCCTTACAATTGTTTCACAGATCTGGAAATTTCACATATCTGGACTGGGTTCAGTCCCATCGAGTCTGGATAAGTGAGGGTCTACTGTAATACAGTGAGGGTCTACTGTAATACAGTGGAACTTTTCTATAAAGGACATGTTGGAGCCTTGAAAATTGATAGAAGTTGCCTTAACTGTTGGTATTACATTTACATGTATACAATAATGTATATATGCATATATCTGTAGATATTTCTGATCCCTGTGGTGAGCTGTCTATATGAAACTGTTTCTCTAGCTACAGGTTATCATAGCCAAGCTACAAAAGTAAGCACCTTTTCAAAATTCAATAATAGACCAGAGTGGTGAACATTCGTAGAGAGACCCTTGAGCCCCCTTGAGTCCCTTTTCCCTCCAGAGAATCAGATGACTATTGAGGGCTAGGGCTGGGCGAGGGCCAGGGGTCAAGTAAGGGGGGAGGAGGGATTGTAATAAATGTAGGTACTTTTCTCTGTATTTGTTGTACATGTCATGCACCTCTTCCTTAAGAGGTGAAATTCTTGTTGTACAGGTCATGCATGTCCTCCTGAGAGGTGTGATTCTATTGACAGAGATCAGTGTGGTTGTCTTCGGCCTCTTTATCAGTAAGTTACTATATAGACACATCATACATGTTGAATACTGTGTAGTTTCTTGCATGCCAGGCAATTCAATTCAGTAGGAATGAGTGAATATGGGGTGTGGCATGCGAGACTAAGGCTGGGCAGGGGGTGTATGAACATTCTGTGAGTTTGGGGGGTGGAGGACAAGAACTCTGGAACTCTACTACACTCCTTTGTGTGAGACTTTGCTAAGTTTCATTAATTTTATATTCAAGGGGTTAATATAAAAAGTAATAATGTATAATTATAATAAAAAATATAAATAATAATAATAACAATAAACAAATCATCTCATTACACATCAAGTGCTCAAACCAAGCAAAAAAATTTGATCTTAGTTGCTTATAAAAATTAATAATATATAAATATTATGCTATGTATAAACCTCTGAAAAAAGTTCATGAATAGAATCTGTATTAAGTACCTTCTTCAGTCCAAAGTACATTGAAGCAAGCCTGGAATTTGTCAGATTAATTAGTGCAGGAGGCTGAAGCTGCACTTTCTCTTTAAAGAAGGTCACAAGCCTTTGTGCATCCTTCCTTTCAGCCCAGTTTGAGGGATACATCCATGGCAAAGCAACCAGGTAGTCCAAAAAACCATCCCTGACAATGATTTCTCTAGAGTAAGGACATTGGATGGCAGTAAAGAGACTAATGATGCCACATTGTATACAGTACCTATGTACAAGGAAAAGAGAAGTCATTTTAGTTCCCCATAATAATTATACTATCTCAAGAAGAAAAATCATGTGAGTGAATTTTCATACTACCTGTTCAATCTTTTCATGGCTCTGTTGTCAACCTGAGTGTAATCAGTATGTGTCGGGTTTCTCTGTGGATTTGAATGAGGGTGATAGGCTAGTCCAAAGAAGCAGAAAACATGACCAATTATATATAAACCATATTTTACTTCCTCCTGATCTTCTTGTAATCAGCCACATCAAGAAAGTCTTTCATGAAGATCAGGATGAATTTCTTCAAGTGCAATGGCACTAGTGAAGTACCTGCTGCATGAATAATTGTATTGGCAAGCAAAAATGTATAAAATGCCACAGTTATTATTGAAAAAAAGATAGGATGGATTATGAGGTAGACTGACTTATGCACTGAAGTGGAAATCCTCTACTCCTGACAGTGGAACATCTATTCTGAACACCTTTGGACAAATTGAAGTGTCCTAATTAAAGGGTGGTCTCATTTTCATGGGGTGAAGTTCCATTAATGCTAATGTACAAGCTGTTTTTGGGACATGTCCAGATGCCCTTAATACACATTTCAGGGAGTTGGAATAGAGAGGTTCAGAGGCGTCTACATTTCAGGGGGTTGGAATAGAGAGATTTCACTGTATACAGAGGTGTCTACAATTCAGAGAGTTGGAATAGAGGTTCCACTATAATATAATTTTGATGTTAAAGAATGAGTCTCTCAAAAGTACACTACATAGACCCATATAGAGCACAGACACATTAATTAAAGCTAACTTAGTTTAGAGCTAGCCCCTCTAAATAGTCACAATAATAGTGACCTTATAAGGTATTACTCATTATTACTTTAATAGCAGAACATCTCTCTCTCTTTGGTTTTCCATCACATGGTTAATTGGATATGACTGGCAGGCTTTTATTATTCCATTGATGATTTCTGATGTGGCCAAAAACTTATGTGTCTCTACACTGTAGATTTAATAATAGTACATGAGAGATCAATCTTATAGCCTATACCACCCTCCTCCTCTCCCCCCCCCCCCCTCCCAACCAGGAGTAGCTAGCTACTCAAATACAAGTCCGATAGTTGGATATATGTACTCTAAATATTGATGTGAATTCTAATTTTGTTCTAAACATTTCTTATTTCAAGTACTCCCTGAAAAATAACGGCCCAGACTTACGTAGAAACATCATGAAATGTTATATTTTTAGTCCAAAATGAAAATTAAATTTTGCCTAACATCCTCACTCATGTGTCCTCACCTATAAGCCAGATTTAGCATTCCTGACATGACCATAAGTGATGCTATATATTTGTATGATGGAGTTGTCATGGTCGCCATAAACTGGTTCAGAACATGTTTGTTGGAAGCTACCTGCATTCGGCACTCTGGAAGTGCAGTAAAACTGAAGGTGTACAACAGAGAAATACTATACCTTGGAGTATACAATACCAGAGCAATCATTTCTCATAGTTTAATATCACAACACACATCTGTTCTCCTATAAGGCAAAATAATGAACCTCTCTATTCTGAACACCTTAGGACAAATTTGAGTGTCCTGATTAGAAGGGTGGTCTCATTTCAAGAGGTAAAGTTGAATTAGATACATAAAACTGTTACTTGGGACCTATCCAAGTAATATAAAAGTGTTCTCATTTCAGAGGATTGCCTGAAGTAAGACCACCCATGTAATACAACACTTTAATTTGTTCCAAGGTATTGGTACTTACTGGATAAGGACTCCTAGTGCTTGGTAGACAACATCAATGGCAATATTATTTTGTATAACTTTTGGTCTTATTCCGGTGGCAGAATTATTCCTTGGAGCTTTCACAGGAGTGATTTTAACTCGTAAATAACTCTGAATGATGCAGTCTAAGGTTGTTGAATGACGAAGGACTAACAATCGTATATATTGTATAATAAAATTACTAGTCAGGTTCCAGTAAACTTGCAAAATGACATGTTCTAAGTGCTGCATTTCAAATGGAGAATTGTACCATGGTTGCTTAAGTAGTTCAACATGGAGGTTATGAAGAATATCAAGCCCTCCGCTATCTACAAAGAACACTTTATTTGCATTGCATCTATCAGGCGGCCAGAGTATAAAGAATTCATTAATCAGACTTTGCAGCTCTTGATAGAAAACATTCTTAATGGTTTGATAACGTAGATCTCTGTGTTTATTGAGGTCCTCTTGTATTGACCTGATAAAAATATAGGAGTGAATCATTTTCGTTATAACTTCAATGATATCAGCAACATCTCCTTCAGAATTGTAGCTGACATGAATGGTGTCTCCATTTCTGATGTAATAGTGGGTGAGTGTCTTCGTTGCTCAGAGGGACTGACTCAAACTGCAAGTTTTGACAGCATGTAGGAATGCTGTACTCATCCTGAATGTATTTGTTTAGGTCAAAAACTGTCCGGCTCTTGGTGACCATAACTTTCTCTGTGACTGTTCCATTTCCAGTGCATTTCAATACTACAGCAAGAGATATTTCACCATCAACCAGACTTTCTCTTTCGTTTACAGCAAGAGCCTGAGCAGACTGTTGTATTAGATTCTCGAAACCACATCCTTCAGCCAAATTTACACTGTCAGCACTAACACCAGCAGCATAGGGTTCTGGTTGATGCGCTTCAGCATCCGATTCTACCCATTTGCTTTCCTCTGTTTTATCGTGACCTGGTTTGTTTCCTATGTTGTCGACACGTGGGTCTCTTAGCTAGCTAGCTCCAAGCTCGCTCGCTCTCTCCCGCCACCACCCTCACGTGTTTAATCATAATTCGATTGCGCATGCACAATAGTTAATTCGCGTAAAAACCATACACGCACTTCTTATCAATAGTGGGGGATATTTTGAGGGCAGGGCATAATAAAGTAATAATAATTATAATAACAGTTATAAGATTATTGTTTAGAATGATATTCTTCAATTATTTCATGCACAGACATTTTAATAATTCGCTTTAGGCCAAAATGCATTTTTGCTAATTTTGCTCTGGCCAAGTTTGTAAGTGAAGGAGGCTGCAATGTCATCTTTTCATTCAAGAAATCCACCACTTCACAAGCTCTTTTATGAGCACTGCTGTTAGCTGTCATCATCCACGGCAGACACACTATATAGTCCACCAATCCATGTTTGACTACACACTCTCTCTGGTACTCTCCTAGCAATTCATATTGGGTACAGAGGATTCCAAATTCCACACTGAGTTGCTTGAGCTCTGTCATTGTACGATTGTGCTTAGAACTATAGCAACAATTTCTGAGCTCCAGAGGGGAGTAAGGCAGTGATATTGATGGCAGAAGATCCACACAGTTGATGCCATACTTGTCCCTGTGAGTTCTGATTTTTTGGTGGTCAGCATTTTGAAGGAAGTTTTTCAGGAAGTAGTATATCTTTCCTTTTAGGGGAAGAGGAATAATGTCCCCAGAGTATGAGATTAACTCTGAGAAAAAGGTGGCCATGACTGATCTGTGTGTGTGAAGTTTGTGGAGTGGATATAACAATAGTCACAGATTTATCAGTATTTATAAGAATGCTACAGGACATGTACCCAACTACATCACATTCAAATCAACCATGAATGTACCTTTAATATCAAGACTAGAATATCAGGGCTAGATTTATATAGTAACAAAAACAATCACTACCATTAGCTTATTTATCTGTAATTAGAACTAACTTCAATATCATTGAATCCAGGTAGAATTGAGTTCGTGAGGAGTACGCTTTCCTTTGCAGGTTTCTGTAGATTGATAATACGTTTTTGATGATTCTTGGTGATGTAAGATAGACATGTGCATCCAAGCTGTATAATAACAAAAATATAATAAATATGGAGATGCATGCAGGGATAATTATATCCTAACATAATAATGGACATAATCATAATTATGTTTTTGGCTATTTTTATATAGTTACATAGAGCTCAAGCAACCCTGAGCATGAAATGAACTGTAGTTTAAGCTCGGCCTCTAATTCTATGTCTAACATGCTATTTTGGCAAACTATAATTAAGAGCAACATTAGAGAGAGGCACTTTTGTTGTAAACTTGGATCTTTACTGAAACGTGTAATTGGAATGTGAACATCCCTAGATACATGGGAAGGAAGACTGAATGTGACCACTATCTGTGTCCTTTGAACCCAGCATCATCTGGTTTATTGGACACACCTTGGAAGAAATCAGAGTGTACTGATTAGAGGGATGACCTCATTTCGGGCAGTGAAGTTGTTAATATACAAGCTATTATGAGATATCCTGGGATTGGAATCCACTGTTAGTCACAAGGCTTTGTACTTATGATAATCACATCAGGTGACTAAATGGTGTGTTATTGTACCTTGACACACAACATCATCCACTATACTCAGCTTATTCCAAGACAAGCAGGTGTTGTTTATGGTTACTAATAAACATATTGCACTTAAGTGTAATATTTACAGTTTTAGACTTATGACAGGTGTATGCTGTGACTTCACTTGACTCCAGGCAATGGGAATGTCACTGGGAGTGGGACATTCTCAGATAAGCTACCTGCCCACCTCCCCTAAATAGTTTTTGTATGTAAAAAGAATGTACAATGAGTTCAAATCCCATGACAGTGCATTAATGTCCAGTTTTTTGGACTCCTCTTCCCATAGTATAGCTAGGACTCTAAACATACCCTTTGAGGACTACCATGTGAAATCAATCTTTACTTTCACTTGGGTCTAGCTAGGGCACACTTAACCCTAGAAACTTGGGTTCAGGTACCAAAATGCAGCACTATCAAAGAGCTTTCTAGTGGTCTATTCAAGGTCCCTGACAAGTCAACAATGACACTATTCTCATGTTTATTACACCCTAGAGATGTTGATTAATCAGTTCATCAACACACTTGTAGTTGAAACCCACAATTTACTTTTTCATAGCTCTAAGGATGTATGTAATTGTACAAACTGGCTGATTTGAATCTTGGTCAACCATTAGAAAGCTCTTCAATAGATACACTAATATACTCCTTATCTGTTCCATTCTTATGAAGCATGTGAAAATATTTTAGCACTAAAATTAAATGCTTACTGGCTAGACAAGTTGTCAAGTGTACCCATAGCCACCAGACTTGGACCAAATTTGAAGGATGGAGAGAAAGCCACTGAAAACAATTGCTGCATCACAGTCTCATTGGAGGCAATTCTCATTTGGTACTCCTCAATCTCTGCAAGACTATCAATTAAGAGAAAACATGTACTATAATAATAATATGTATGTAGCTAAGAGTAGTCCTATGCAATGGAACAACTGTATAAGGTTTAATCATCAGTGTCATCATTGAGTATCTGTACATGAAAAGGCCCCTATAATAGATCCCTCCAAAAAAAGGTATAGCATGCAAATATCTAAATTTCCATGGGTACACAGCAATTATAACTCTTGACCAGACAATTTTTTAGGCTAGACTTTATTTCAGTAGATACCCTAGGGTTTAAATCAGACCACAGGCAAAATGACAGACTATCTATTTCTAAATTCTGGCCAGTCAGTGTTAGGCAATAATGTGAAGGGAACTTGAGGATATTTGAGTCAAGACTTGAATTTTAACACTACCAGCTGTACATGTATGGCCTTCTAATAGATTGATAAATTCTTACTTTGATGTATTAACTTGTGACATCTGTAAACACATAGCCAGCACTTGGGAGTGGACATTTGTTGGAACAGGGAACTGTTCTGCTGGCCCTTTAGGGGCAATGATCTCTTTTCTGTGAGGAATCAATATTCTAGTGAAGGACTTGAGGACATAGTCCAGAGTGGAGTTGTCCAAGACTAGTTGTCTCAGCAATGGAATTCTTGTACTGGAGTCTATTAATCCACTGCCTATCACTTGAATAAGCACACTTTCCAAGTATCTCAGCTGAAATACTGTGTGCTTGTAGTCTACCTTCAATGTAAGACGATACAGCTTGTATAATATTTGGACACCTCCTTTGGAGACAAAGTGAAGCCTGTTTGCATCACATCTTTTTGATGAATCTCTAAAACCACTGAAAACAAGGTCTCTTACTCGCTTTGGAGCAGTGCCTAGCTGCAGTGTGTGACTTACTGGATTTCCAGTGGCAGTAACTAGTCCATAGTACTCCTCCACTGTTTCAAGTAGTTGTTTTAGAATTCTCACAACTTCAGAGATATCGTCTATATCAGCAACTGTTTCGTACTTGAGTACAATGGTGTCCCCTTCTCTGATCCAGCATTGAGCGAGCGTGTCTTCATCCCTCAGCAGGGTAGATTCGAAGTAAAGGCTTTGGCAACATGTTGGAATCTTGAACTTGTTTTGAATGTCTTCTTTTAAGTCTGAAACTTTTGTCGAAACTGTGTTCGGACAGATAAGATCGCGTTCTGTTGTGGAGTTGTCGGCAGTACAGTGCAGCTGGAGTTTCAAACTCTCTGCTGTACAGACTTCCATCTCACTAAGACATAGATAATAAACTACCGTACATAAGCCAAAGGTCACACTAAGTCGTGAATACTATTATTCCACTAATCAATGCGCATTAGTTTTTTTTATTAATGCGCATTAGTTGTTGTTGTTTTTTATTATTATTATGCGATCTGATAAAAAATTCAAAAGTTGATGGGATACTAGCTGTAGGGTAAAACTTTATTGATAATCTCTCCCACAGTCATATTCATAACATCCACCAAACCAAAGTGAATTTTAGCCAGCTTGGCCTTCACCAGGTTGATAAGCTTTGGAGGTTGAAGGTAAGTATCATGTCCCACAATTTTTACCAGTTCTTTTGCTTCAGCCATGAGTGATTCTGGTACATAGGATGAGATACATGTGATATAATCTTCTAATCCTTCATTATGTAGCACCACCTTATGGTTTTCACGGCTAAGCATATTCTGCAAGCTCAGCAATATTGTCTGAAGACTGAGCATGTGCAGTTGTCCCATTAGTCCATTGCCTTGAGGCTCTGGAAGATACACTAACTTGATATATGGGATGAATGTGGACCATACATTCCATTGCTTGATCTCTCCTTCTGCTATAGACTGATAAGTAGCCGTCTTTAGAAAATCATTCATAAAGTCGTGAATTTGCTGCCGGAACTCTTCCGGTATGTGCTGAGGTGAGGCAAGAATGATCTGTGCTAGGAAGACCTGTGTGAAGTACCTGTAGAGGATAATACTGGATGATTCAGTGTGTAGTACCATAGTACTATGCATTATGAAACAGAACATTTCAGAGCCATCTTTACAGGTGCATGGCAACTGTGTCTTGCAAGTACTTTCAGGCTACATGGTGGCTTGTGAGTAGCTTTCACACTTGTATAAACCATGACATTATGTTTAAGTGATGTAAGTCACCACATATAAGCCTTCAAACTGACCTCAAAAAACATAGTATCACTCATTGGCAACTAGCCTGGCTTGCAAATATTTATAGTCACTTTTGGTATGTCCCAGTGAGTACAAATGACTAACATGTGTCAACTATTCATCATCACCTTAACATGAACTTATCACTATCACCATCATCACTCTCATCATCATTTTCGAAAGTCCGACATTTATCAGAAGCATTCAGCAGTCTCCTGATGAGCAAGGACCTGGCAAGTAACGGATGGGTTTGTGGAGTGTAGGCCACACACAGAAAGATTGTGGCCACCAGCTGGACTGACATGATTCTGACAGAAGGGGTCAGAGATATGCAGGTGAGCTGTTCTAGGCACTCTTGGTTAGAGGCAATTTCAAGATGACACTCTGGCAGTTCACTCAAACTATAATAATATTTGTGAGATTACATGGTGTACACAGTGTTCTCCCCCCTAGGAAGGCCTGGAATCGGGAGTTAAGCACTTAAGCTCTATCCCACACCAACATCAAAGGAAAACATTCATAGGAGTCCATTTTATTATGGACCACTTTATTATTAACCATTATCCAGAAATATTTCTCTGTTATCATAACCTTCTTCATCTATGGTATAAATTGAACTTACTTGCATAGAAGACCTAAAGCAGCACATATGTTTTCCACTAGCACCCAGCTATTATTTCTGTGTGTCTGCATGTCTGTATGATCTTGAATAATCTCCCCTTCCACAAGAGTTTGCCTTAAAAGTGACTGAATACAGAGCTTTAGTCCATTGTTGTGTGATATGATAAGTCTACGTAGCTCAAAAGTCTCAGACAGATTCCAAAGGATTCTGAGAATACCGTATTCAACATACTTCAATTTTAACAGGGTCTCTTCCCATTTGTGGCTGTGGAGTTTATTGTAAACTGACATCACTAAGTCTAACCCACCACAAGATACAAAATAGAGTCTGTTTGCATATTTTTGAACATCAAGCCAGGGGAACAAATATTTGAAAGCAAGTGTTTCCATCAATTCATCATTTATTCCACTTGACAGCAACTCCTCAAAATCTTCGCTTATTTGCATGTTGGAGAGAGTTGGGTCTTCCTGGTGTAAATGCACACTGACTGCAATGAACCACATCACCACTGTATTAATGCCCTCACAGTCTGCTTCAGCAGAATATGAGATGTGAAATGTGTCTCCAGCTCTGATCCTGGCTGTTTCTAGGAGAGCATCATTGCTCAATTGATATGCATCGTAGCTGAGGGTCTGTAAACAACTCGGAATACTGAAGTGCTCTTCTATTTTCTCTTTGATGTCTTTGATGGTTGTAGGCGGTTCATCTCCTGGAAATGATATGGTTTTATGAGTTGTGTAGTTAGTTTTGGTGCAGAAGAGAACCACATTGAAGGTGATTGTGTCTTTTTGCGATGCTGTGGTGTAGTCTTGTGTTGGATTATCCATTCTATCTTTCCACACAGCAGATTCCTAGCTGACTAAATTCTATCTCTAGCTCTTACTCCAGCTCTTTCTCCAAGTATTCATTAATACGTACTATAGAGATTACATCATTCATTACATCATTGTCAATAAACATTTTTAATTTTCGTGGTGTAATTATTATTACGTAATTATAATTAATTTTAAATTTTTTCCGCTCAAATGATCACGTGCTTTGTACATGTTTATACGTATGCGCGCGCTTATGATTAATGTCGTCAAAAGACTACAGTCTGTTCACGTTCACCTTGCACCACGCTATGAATATGATTCAAACACCATTCTGCTCAGCTTAAAAACCCGGAAACGTCCAAATATAACATTACAGAATAAAATCAGTGGAAACTGCTCAACCGGCATAGCCCATACATCTCTATGGGCATACCAGCCACCACAAGGAATGTGTTAATTCATGACGTAACCGCGCGCATAGAATCAAAATAATTGCGTGCAAAAGGATAATGTTGTTATTGGTCTTTGTTGTTGCTCTTTGACTTGGAATTTGTACACTGCAGTGAGAAAACATCATAATGAAGTGTTACTGCATTCATTGCAGGTTACCCCAAAACATCCTGATCATCTGAACTGGCAAAAATCTTCAACAGGCACCCTTGGACAGGCACAGATCTTTGACATACCTACAGAACGAGAACTCAAACACTTCTCTGTTAAAACATTCCTCTTAATCACTATCTGAAGAGACACTGAAGCTATCACTGCTAAGCCCATCAGAGCTGTGGTCATCTTCACTAGAACTAGACCCTCCCACCTCTATAACAAACTCTACAGTACGCTTACTTAATCCGGTAGCATCCACCGTCTTCTTCTTCAGCTTCACGATTCCTTGATGGATCTTCTTGTTCTTCTTGCTCTCTCTTTCAAAGTAATCATAAACGTTGCAAACAACAGCGTTTGTGTCTGACCTTACACACTCCTTTGCAAGCCATGTTTCCTTACCAAAAACAGCTGGCACACTGTGCGCGAGATGGGCGGGAACTTTTATTCGTGCGGAGCACGTGATATACAAGTACGTCATAACCAAAAACATGCAATTAAGAGCATCCGCTTGCATTCCATTGTACGTGCAGCACTTCCAGGTGCAAGGTGAACGTGAACAGACTATAGTTACATGTTTATCGGTCAGATTCAGCATTTAGCAAAGAAATAGTCATTTCCATTAGAACTAGATGATTCAGCTGTAAATTTGAGTAGTAAGTTAGTGACAACCACAATATGACGTCATGCATACCTACCAAGTATCAAGCTATGGGCTTGATTCTCAAGCATTTGACCTCGATTTCAAGCTCTCAAGCCTAATGGTCTTGTTCTCAAGCATATTATTGCTTCCTCCTGGCTATCCAATCCTATTAACTAAGGTAGCTAGCTATCGTATAGCGGGAAATCTTGAGGGGAAATATCTTCGTGGTTTTCAATTTTCAATAATCAAATTTGGAAAAAAATTCATGGTTTACAGATTGGTGCCATCTCAGTTAAACCATAAAATTAAAAGTTGTGGGTAAAACATTTGTGGTTTTATTCTAACCACAAAGATATTTCCCCTCGAAAATTTCCTGCTATATGACTGACCACAGTAGCTACTGCATGACAAGGTTTTATTGTTACAATGTTATTAGATTTTAGTGGTGGTACATATATAAGCACTATTTTGTCTGGCTTGCCACCAGAAGAAGGGCATGTCTTCTCCATGGTTAAAAAAAACTTCCTTTTGACCAAGTTTAGAACCAGTATTTAGTATCAAGCTAGCATGCAGTGGATAACCGGCAGTAGATAACCGGCACACATACCTATGAACCTACAAGCAAAATTCTAAAGAAAGCCAAATCAGCTACATGGGAATGTAATAAAACTCACACAAAGAAATGGCTAACACCAATATTGAATAACAACTGAAATAATATTTGTAATCAGAGTTTAGCTATAGCTAGCTAATAGCAAATGAGGTGTGGCTAGGTTTTTGATGCATGATTATAATACACATGTGTAGCCATATAGCTATAGCTATCTCAAGCTTTGTCTTTCTATCACCTTGGCAGCTATGCGGCATGCTTGTACACAAATAGCTAGAGGTCAAGCTCTGAGTCTCTTTCTTTTATTCTGAGCAACTAATGAAGATAAAGGTGTATGAGATTTAATGTAACTTGCTTGTAAGCACCCGAGTCACTGCTGGGTTGTTCAGCTGGACCATCTCATCTGAACAAGAAACTAGCTTTTCATCATTATCTCCTGGTCCAGTCAATGACAAAGAAATCATAAGAAATTGGTGCATGAGATATGTGATATTGCTAGTTGTCTTTCTGAAATCCAAGTGGTTAGCTACTAAAATGAACATCATTAAAGGAATGTCCACAATAACATTTTTCTACTCCAGTTTTTTGCCACCCTACCATTTAGTTCATGTTCATGTGAGAGGTCAGGGTCTGCCCTCAAATGATCACTTGAGGTACACTCAAATGCAGACCTTGTACAGGGGGGCAAGGGTGTGCAGTTGCACCCACCTTTTTTCATCACATAGCAGCTGTCTGACTGAGGAAAGTACTAGAACACCTACTATACTTTAAGACCTTAAAACCTGAGTACACTGACAGTGTTAGGCCACCAACAAGCCATAAAGAACCATCACCAATTAATACTAATTAAAATTAAATGATTCTTTAAAGCAGTGTTGTTCCAGAACACTTCAAAATATTTTAACACTACTCAAGTTTTTTGCATTGAGCTTTTGTGAAAGATCAACGTCTGCCCTGAAATAACTATAATATGAAGTGCACACAAACAGAAGAAAGATTAAGTGTCATAACCTTGAATTATGAAATTAAAATTGACGTGGATAATTTTTGCATGATATCAGTCTTTCCAAAAAATTCTTGCAAACTAGAGAAAGCAGGTTTGTTATTTCAGTAGCAGCTAATATAGCAAAACAAAGTGATAGTAAAAGTAATCAGTTCTACAGTTGTGAATACTGTCCTAGCAAACATCAGTTTCACACACAACCCCAATTGTAAAACTGAATGTTTTATAGCTACCATGCAGAGGGTCATATAATTATAGTAGCTAAACTGTACCCTCCCAGGACAATACTATAGTAAATTTTATTTTGACTTTGACCACCAACACACACATGTAGAGCTCTGTGGAAGCAGTGTGATCAAGCTTACAGCAACTGTGGTAACAATTGTTGCAGTTTCATCTGTGTTTACTACTGTAGAGGTATGTACTCACATTCAAGAAGTGGCTATTTTTCTAAATAAGCAGAAAATTTTCAAAAGTAAAAATTTTCAAAAGTAAAACTAACTGCCTGTACTCTTTCTAAAAATTCGAAGTAAAATTTTTTACTTTTCCTAGGGTGTGATGGAGTTTTTAAATCCTAATCAATTGGCCTGTGACAGTTTCAAATTCTTTACTCATGGAGGGATGATATTCCTCTTTTCAACATCAATACTCTTTGCTTTGGTGAGATGTTATAAGAACAATTGACTAGTACAATCTCAGTGAATAACTTTGTTCATAGCAGATTAAGCTACTGGCTATATTTAAGTATCATGGAACCTTGATTCCATTGTGTTATTTAGGCTCTCTCATAAGTTTTTACATGTCAGTGGAAGTGTGCATCCACGTTGTAAGTTTGAAGCTTTAAAGCTAATCCAAAGGCAACAAGAATGAATATTGACTAATTAATACTAATACTAATACTAATACTAATACTACTACTACTACTACTACTAATAATAATAATAATAATAATAATATATAATATGCAGAAGTATTTGACCTTTGTCACATAACAAACTTGCTAAAATGAGAGTATGATGCTTTTTTTATATTTACCTTTCTACACTCAGGCCTATGGATCTATTTTCATTGTATACATATTTGGATTATACAGACGCTGGGATTTGCCATGTGA
The DNA here is from genome assembly GCA_964016965.1 of Diacarnus erythraeanus. Taxonomy (NCBI): domain Eukaryota; kingdom Metazoa; phylum Porifera; class Demospongiae; order Poecilosclerida; family Podospongiidae; genus Diacarnus; species Diacarnus erythraeanus. Next base: position 8,305,188 of record OZ024671.1, read on the forward strand.
GCAAGCTACTAATAATCACTATTTTTATCTGTTATTTCATCTGTCATAATAGCCAAGAAGTCTTTCTATCGTTATGCACTGTTTCTCTCACTAGTGAACATAGTGCAGGCAGTTGGAAGCTTTTTGTGGTTCACAGGAAAGTACAGACCAACATCTGGAAATATTGGTATATGGTAAGTAGTACATCTGTGGCATACCAGACATACACATTACATTACTGTGGGTACCACCATAACATTATCACTTTACCACCTTACCACATCACCACTACATCACCATTTATTTTGTTGTGTTGTCCAAGTAATGCCTGTAAATTAAATGCCATGTATGTATGTAGCTATGTCCCCTTCTTATCTTTTTGACTGCAGTTTGACTATTATCACCAACGTGGTCTATGTGGTGACTTTTGCACCCATGGTATACTGGATTTTTCTCAGCAATTATTTCAGGTTTGCAGACAGTCGTTAGTTAACCCCTTCCTTTACTTCAAACTCTGAATATGGGTATAGCTAATTAACCCTCTGTATGTACATTTAGTCCTTGAGTGAGTAATTTTATGAAAAGCCTAAAGATTATGGTTCACAAACATCAGCTCAATGATGAGTATTCAAGTCCATTACAGGCCACTATGCTAAGAATACTCTGTGATGTGTTTATTTAGGATGAACGATGCTTTGAAGTCAGTTGAAGTTGAAAAGAATCAAATTAATGTTGTCTCAAATGATTGTGATTCAAGTCTCAAGCCTAAGAAAACTACTTCTAATCCTCTACACATTAGAAAAGGGAGACTTGGTCTCTTTGCTGACCACACTCCATTGTTCGTGGAAAGTTATGGCACATCTAGTTCTTATGGTAGCCTGGATGAAGAAACTTTTGTCAGGCAAGAAACTCCAGAGCCTGGCTATAAATAGAACAAGATACTATTCAATGTTATATGTAATTCAAGTCAATACAGTATAGTCTTTTTGTCCCGAAGATTAAAGCTAGACCTCACAAATCTACTTATCATAATAATGTTTCTATTTTATGCTTATTATAAATAATATTATTATGACTCAGCTAAGATACATTTGTATCTTGTCTGTTTACTTGTTTGTTTGGTTGGTTTGCTTGCTTTGCTTTGCTTTGCTTTGCTTTGCTGCTTGCTTGCTTTGCTTGCTTGCTTTGCTTGCTTGCTTGCTTGCTTCGCTTGCTTGCTTGCTTGTGCTTCTTGCTTACTACATGCATGATGGTGTGTACACATACATAATATCTATTTTTATACAAGAACTCATGACATCATAATGATACAGACTTATATATCTAGCTCTCTCTAGCTAAGAATAAACTCATGACATCATGCATGCTTGATGATTATAAAAGAAGGTGTGGGAGACTGAAGTTTCTCATTCAAAATGACAGACCGGCGAAACCTCTTTGGACTAGTAGCTTCCAAGGATTTCACTCCACTGCCTCTCAAAGATGTGGCTGTGGGAGTTGAAATAAATGGCTTCGTCCTGGGAATGAAATCCACGCTCAAGTACGAGAACGCGACCGAGGCTCCGCTTGAAGTTGTGTTCCGCTTCCCACTGGAGAAATCACACGCTGTAGTAGGCCTCACTGCCCTCGTAGGTGGTCGTAGGATCAGAGCAGAAGTCAAGGGGAAGGAAGAGGCGAAGGCGCAGTACGATGACGCCATTGCTGGCGGACAGACTGCTGCATACGCCGAGGAAAAAGCTGGAGATATCTTCAGTGTTAGCCTGGGTAATCTTCCACCTAAGAACGAGGCGGAGATTATCCTTGAGCTGGTAGGTGAGCTCCCCATTGATGCTGAAGGCAGTGTGAGGTTCTCTCTGCCAGCAACCCTCAAGCCAAGGTATGTACCTGCTGGTTCAACAGATCCACTAGAAAAGGTGGGTGGAGCTGGGAGCATAGATGAGCAGATCAAGCAGGCAAGCGTGTCCAGTGTGGAGAAATTTAAACTCACCATTCTAAACCAAGATGACATTGCTGAAGTGACATCTCCAACTCACTCTGTCAGAGTAGAGAGGGATGCTGACAAGGTGACCGCAGTCCTGTCTGGTGAGGATCAGTCTCTTGCCAAGGACTTGGTGATGTTGATCAAACACAAGCTACCTCATACTCCAAAGGCTCTTGTTGAAAAGGGTATTGAAGATGGCAAGGAGTTCATGAAGCAGGTAGCTGTGATGGTGAATTTCTTTCCCGAATTCCACACTGGAGTCGAGATGAAGTGTGAGTTTATCTTTCTTGTAGATCGTAGTGGGAGCATGAGTGGGTCTTACATTGCCTGTGCCAGGGAAACGCTACTGCTCTTTCTTAAGAGTTTACCAGAAGGTTGTTACTTCAACATCGTTGGTTTTGGCTCCAGATATGTGAAGCTATTTAATAAAAGCGTGCTCTATGCACAAAAGTCTCTGGACAAGGCGACGTCACATGCTGAGAGTATGCAAGCTGATCTAGGAGGCACCGAACTTTTGCCTCCTTTAAAAGACATTTTCAATCAAAAGGTAGCTTCTCGTGGCATGACCAGACAGGTGTTTGTTCTCACGGATGGTGCAGTTAGCAATACTCGTGCCTGTATAGATGTCGTGAGACAGAATGTGGTTCACTCTAGGTATGTTGTATACCATCTAAGAAAATACAATGGCATTTGCTGAGGGAAGGGTTATGAACAGGCATTAATAGTCACACCCACTACTACACTAGTTATTAAAGATAGCAAAAAAAACAACTAGTGTCTATATATTCTGACTAGAAGTTATAGTGCATGGTTATGAATATCATTAGGGTTCAACATAACTAACACCCTCCTCCCCTCCTCCCCTCCTCCTGATTCCTGAATTATGCCATGTAAAGTCATCTCCAATTATGTACTCCTTGTCCATTTTTAAAGGTGTTTCACATTTGGAATTGGCGATGGAGCATCCAGTGAGCTAGTTGAAGGGCTTGCCCGAGCTGGAAATGGCAGTGCTGAATTTATCAAGAGTGGGGAGAGGATGCAACCTAAAGTAAGTGAGAAGATATAGTGCAGTGCTATTAACTACTACTATATATAGCAGGTATATACAGTAAAACCTCTATTAGCAAACCCTCTGAGAAGCAGACAATCTCTATAGAGAGACCAAATCAAATATCCTTCACCATAGAACTAGAACATTTTAAATCCCTGAGGAACAACAGCCAGCTTCAATTAACTGAATTTGCCTCTATGACTACGGGCCACACCTACCACTTGCCACACCCACTGAAAATGATGTAATTCACAATGATATGTCTAGCAGCAGCACCTAGAAAGTCACAGTCAAATTAAACATGTCCTATCTTTTTGACAACTAAGTCCTAGTGACTAGCTACACATATATAGCTTAACAAACTGGCATAAATAGCTGCTGCATAAGATTATAGCTACAGTAACATACTACTTGTGAGCAGAAGACTGACAGAGTTAGACCTTCACATGCATTATATAGAAACTTAAATTCAATTTAGACAATAAGAAACTGTACACAATGTGAATTTAGGAAGAAATCTCTGAGAAGTGGCCAACCTTCTCTACAAGGGCCAGTCCCCAATGCAGTTCTTATTGTTTTTCTGTAGTTATTGGCAAGAGGATAGGGAGTTGGTGCAGAAATAAACCTCCATAATAATTATGTGTGACTATGAATTACCTAGCCATCATACTTCATTCCCACAATACTGTGAATCCCTCAGTAAGGATCACCTGTCACCTGTACCATAATACTCATGAATCTCCCTCTATTCTTATTAACTGAGGACGACAACCCTTTTTAAATATGCTCACCCTTAGCATTCTCTCTTGTAATCTTATGAATTACCGACTCTTTTAGGTGATCAGAAGTCTTAAACGAGCCATCCAACCGGCTGTTACTGATGTCAGTGTACATTTTAAAGTCAAGTCACCCAATACCAAAGCTGCCTATCAAAGTCCTGAGAAACTCCCACCTATTTTTGCTGGCGAGAAGTTGGTCGTGTATGGGTTAATGAACTTACAGGATAAATCTGGGCAGACAATTAATGGTGATGCAATTCTTAAGGGGTCGATGCTTGGAAAGCCATTTGAACATTGTGTGCCATTCAATTCAAACCTTGATTCTTGTGCCGAATCTGATGGTATCTATCCAGTTCACCGATTGGCTGCAAAAGCTCTGATATCTGACTGGCAAGATTCCAGAAAGCCTAAAGAGAGCATTGTCAGTTTAAGTATGGAGTCTAGCGTTGTTTCTGAGCACACTGCATTCATTGCTGTGGATGAGGAGAATTTGAATCCTATTGAGGGATCGATGCAGACTTGGGATATCAAAAGTGATGACTTATTTTGCATGGCAGCTCCATCTCTAGGTGGTGGTGGTGGATTCTTCTCTGGCATCCTTGTGGGTGAAAAGTCAAAAAAAAATTTTTATTCCTCTGGTGCACCTCCTCCTCCCCCTTGTGGTGCATTAAGGAATGCTGGAATAAGTTTATATTCTAGTGCTGCACCTTTGGGGTCTCTTTCATATCCTCCTCCCCCTCCTCCTGGTGGTGCATTTATGAGTAGGTCCAGAATTGCAAAGTCTGCTGCACCTATGGGGTCAAGAAGTGTTCCTCTTTCATGTCCTCATGTTCCATGTGATTATGCTATGAGTGTTTCTACTCCAACCCATCCCACTGATGTGCTGTCTTCCATTGTAGCAGCACAACAAGCTGATGGCTCCTGGAAACTCAATTCTTCTCTTGCTCAAATTCTTTCAAAGAGAGCCCAAGAAGTCGAGAGTGTGTGTCCTGTTGAATTGAAGGGTGACGTTATAGATATGATCTGGGCTACTGTTCTTGTACTGACTCTCCTGGAGAAGAAGTGTGCTAGTCAACAGGATGAGTGGGAGCTTATTGCACTAAAGGCTCGTTCCTGGCTGAAGAAGCAACCTCTACCTTCTGGAGTGGAAATGGATTTGTTTTACACTGCTGCACAGACTTTGATGTGATTGGGGCAGAGCCTCCAACTTGAAGTTAATATAAAAATTTATATTTTTGTAGCAATTCAGTAGCTATAGCTAGTTTCATGACATGCATCATTTTTTAAATGACATGCACCTACATAACTATGTAGGTATCTTGTGATTAAAACATAGACTAGCTAGAATTGAGAGTCTTAGCGATTCATAGTGCTTGATAGGACACACTGGAACAAGCTATTAATATTATATAATGCATCAGTTAACAAATGTGGTGAATTAATTACTGTTTTTATCATCTTCTTGAATCTTTGAACTGTTTGGACACCTCTTTAAGCCTCTGGACAATGTTATTTCACCTCAGTTACTAATCTTCATATTAACAATTTCCGTATTCCCTCCCTATTTATAGGGAATACGGGGGAAGGGGGCTTCCGTTTTGGAGGGGAAGGGGGGCTGGGCTCAATAACTATAATTAAATTTTTGGTTACGGGTGGGCCGCGCCCACAGTGAGATATCTAGCACCACTTTCACTAGAAATGGATGCTAATTTTGGACTAGTAGCTTCCAAGGATTTCACTCCACTGCCTCTCAAAGATGTGGCTGTGGGAGTTGAAATAAATGGCTTCGTCCTGGGAATGAAATCCACGCTCAAGTACGAGAACGCGACCGAGGCTCCGCTCGAAGTTGTGTTCCGCTTTCCACTGGAGAAATCACACGCTGTAGTAGGCCTCACTGCCCTCATAGGTGGTCGTAGGATCAGAGCAGAAGTCAAGGGGAAGGAAGAGGCGAAGGCGCAGTACGATGACGCCATTGCTGGCGGACAGACTGCTGCATACGCCGAGGAAAAAGCTGGAGATATCTTCAGTGTTAGCCTGGGTAATCTTCCACCTAAGAACGAGGCGGAGATTATCCTTGAGCTGGTAGGTGAGCTCCCCATTGATGCTGAAGGCAGTGTGAGGTTCTCTCTGCCAGCAACCCTCAAGCCAAGGTATGTACCTGCTGGTTCAACAGATCCACTAGAAAAGGTGGGTGGAGCTGGGAGCATGGATGAGCAGATCAAGCAGGCAAGCGTGTCCAGTGTGCAGAAATTTAAACTCACCATTCTAAACCAAGATGACATTGCTGAAGTGACATCTCCAACTCACTCTGTCAGAGTGGAGAGGGATGCTGACAAGGTGACCGTAGTCCTGTCTGGTGAGGATCAGTCTCTTGCCAAGGACCTGGTAATGTTGATCAAACACAAGCTACCTCATACTCCAAAGGCTCTTGTTGAAAAGGGTATTGAAGATGGCAAGGAGTTCATGAAGCAGGCAGCTGTGATGGTGAATTTCTTTCCCGAATTCCACACTGGAGTCAAGATGAAGTGTGAGTTTATCTTTCTCGTAGATCGTAGTGGGAGCATGAGTGGGTCTTACATTGCCTGTGCCAGGGAAACACTACTGCTCTTTCTTAAGAGTTTACCAGAAGGCTGTTATTTCAACATCGTTGGTTTTGGCTCCAGATATGTGAAGTTATTTGATAAAAGCATGCTCTATGCACAAAAGTCTCTGGACAAGGCGACGTCACATGCTGAGAGTATGCAAGCTGATCTAGGAGGCACCGAACTATTACCTCCTTTAAAAGATATCTTCGATCAAAAGGTAGCTTCTCATGACATGACCAGGCAGGTGTTTGTTCTCACGGATGGTGCAGTTAGCAATACTCATGCCTGTATAGATGTCGTGAGACAGAATGTGGTTTATTCAAGGTATGTTGTACACTATCTAAGAAGAAAGAGGAGAGTTAACACCCACTCCTAGTTATCAAAGATACTGAGGTTAAAAAAACAAATTACTGTAAGCTAATTCTAAGTGTCTACTCTAGTCATGGTTATGAATATCATTAAAATGAAAGGGTTCAGCATAACTAACACCCTCCCACCTGAATTATACCATCTCTGATTACTCCTTGTCCATTTTTAAAGGTGTTTCACATTTGGAATTGGCGATGGAGCATCCAGTGAGCTAGTTGAAGGGCTTGCCCGAGCTGGAAATGGCAGTGCTGAATTTATCAAGAGTGGGGAGAGGATGCAACCTAAAGTAAGTGAGAAGATATAGTGCAGTGCTATTAACTACTACTATATATAGCAGGTATATACAGTAAAACCTCAACCCTCTGAGAAGCAGACAATCTCTATAGAGAGACCAAATCAAATATCCTTCACCATAGAACTAGATCCCTGAGGAACAACAGCTAGCCCTAATTAACTGAAGCTATACAGTTTTGCCTCCATGACCACAGGCCACACCCACCACTTGCCACACCCACTGATAATTAACAATGATATCTAGCAGCAGCACCTAGAGTCAGTGACTAGCTGCATAATATTATAATATAGCTTTTAGCAAACTGACATAAATACCGTATTTCCTCAATCAGAAGCTACCGGCTACTAATTTTTTCACTCTGCAGGAAGCAGCCCGACTATTCGAGGGCTGCAGGCTGCGTCAATTAACACAATAGTTCATTGACTATCAAACCTCATCATCTGTTGTTGCATCATAGTAATGATAAATTGTTTTATCGAGTGAGCTAGCTATAGCTAACTAGTTTAGTTACTTCACTGTTAACAGTTTAACTAGCCTTTTGATGTACTGGAACAACTGGAGACCGAGCTAGGCTGCTAGCTAACAGACTACACGTGCTGCAGGACTTTGAACCCTAGCTGTTGTGGGCGTGGTCAATGCACTTTATATTTGGAAGGCAGCGATTATTTGAGGGCAGCGGTAATAAAACTCAAGTCTTGCAGCTAGGGGGCCACTATTAGAGGGTGGCTACTATTTGAGGGCGGCATCTGATTGAGGAAATACATAACTGCTCCATAAGATTATAGCTACTACTTGTGAGCAGAAAACTGGCAGAGTCAGACCTTCACATGTATTATGTAAACAATAAGAAACTGTACACAATGTGAATTTGGGAATAAATTTCTGAGAAGTGGCCAACCTTCTCTACAAGGGCAAAAGGACTAGTTCCCAATGTAGTCATTATTGAGGTTTTACCGTTTTTCTGTAGTTAGAGACAAGTGGATAGGGAGTTGATGCAGAAATAGACCTCTACTATTGTAAATGCTTTATTCCCACAATACCCTTAGTAAAGATCGCCTAGCTGTACCATAATATTCATGAATCTCCCTCTATTCCAACCCCCCCTGAAATGAGGACACTTCAGTGGAACCTTTCAACCCCCTGAAATGAGGACACCTGTATATAGTGGAACCTCTCTGATTGTATACACTAGGATACAATTATTTCAGATGAAATTTTGAGGCATTGTCAAAAGGTTTGTTTATTTTCTTTTATTTCAACAACACTTTTTATTATATATACCAACTCTCTAGTATGGGGCTTATCCCTAATTACTAGATGTATTATAGGGGCAAGCATGGTTGGCAAGGATCATCACAGATACAAAGTCATCAAAGGAAACATCCACTTTATAAATTTATAATTAGAAATCTCAGAGCTCATGAATTACCAACTTTTTCTATGACGACCCTTGCTCACCCCTACAATATCATGCATTCTCTCTTGTAATGTTATGAATTACTGACTGTTTTAGGTGATCAGAAGTCTTAAACGAGCCATCCAACCGGCTGTTACTGATGTCAGTGTACATTTTAAAGTCAAGTCACCCAATACCAAAGCTGCCTATCAGAGTCCTGACAAACTCCCACCTATTTTTGCTGGCGAGAAGCTGGTCGTGTATGGGTTAATGAACTTACAGGATAAATCTGGGCAGACAATTAATGGTGATGCAATTCTTAAGGGGTCGATGCTTGGAAAGCCATTTGAACATTGTGTGCCGTTCAATTCAAACCTTGATTCTTGTGCCGAATCTGATGGTATCTATCCAGTTCACCGATTGGCTGCAAAAGCTCTGATATCTGACTGGCAAGATTCCAGAAAGCCTACAGAGAGCATTGTCAGTTTAAGTGTGGAGTCTAGCGTTGTTTCTGAGTACACTGCATTCATTGCTGTGGATGAGGAGAATTTGAAACCTATTGAGGGATCGATGCAGATTTGGGATATCAGAAGTTGTGACTTACTCGAATGTGCCTCGTTTAACATGGCAGCTCCATCTTTCAAAGGTGGTGGTGGGATCTTCTCTGGCATCCGTGGGGGTAAAAGGTCAAAAAAAACTGGTGGTGCATTGCGTGGAATGGGGGTTCGTTATTGTCATACACCTAAGGAGTCAAGAAGTGTTCCTCTTTCACGTCCTCTTGCTCCTTGTGATTATGCTATGAGTGTTTCCACTCCAACCCATCCCACTGATATGCTGTCTTCCATTGTAGCAGCACAACAAGCCGATGGTTCCTGGAAACTCAATTCTTCTCTTGCTCAAATTCTTTCAAAGACAGTCCAAGAAGTGGGGAGTGTGTGTCCTGTTGAATTGAAGGGTGACGTTATAGATGTGATCTGGGCAACTGTTCTTGTACTGACTCTCCTGGAGAAGAAGTGTGCTAGTCAACAGGATGAGTGGGAGCTTATTGCACTAAAGGCTCGTTCCTGGCTGAAGAAGCAACCTCTACCTTCTGGAGTGGAAATGGATTTGTTTTACACTGCTGCACAGACTTTGATGTGATTGGGGCAGAGCCTCCAACTTGAAGTTAATATAAAAATTTATATTTTTGTAGCAATTCAGTAGCTATAGCTAGTTTCATGACATGCATCATTTTTTAAATGACATGCACCTACATAACACCTACATTGATTAAAACATAGACTAGCTAGAATTGAGAGTCTTAGCGATTCATAGTGCTTGATAGGAGACACTGGAACAAGCTATTAATATTATATAATGCATCAGTTAACAAATGTGAATTAATTACTGTTTTTATCATCTTCTTGAATCTTTGAACTATTTGGACACCTCTTTAAGCCTCTGGACAATGTTATTTCACCTCGGTTACTAATCTTCATATTAACAATTTCCGTATTCCCTATTTATAGGGAATACGGGGGAGGGGCTTCCGTTTTGGGGGTGAAGGGGGGCTGGACTAGGCTTAGGTGGATTATGCTGGCATAATTTTGGGAATAATAGGGACTACCTGGAATCAAGCATAATGCTAGAATAATGGGGCACATTTTGGGAATAATTTGAGCTCCTGGTCATTGTACAGCTAATTTTGAAGTCCTCTGAGTGGTCTATGGACTATCTATGGACTAATGAATCTACTCTATAGGCCATTAGTGGTTTCATGCACTATTGGTGACTATACAGTGATTGATCATGTGATGTATTTTGATAGTGTCATAAATGGCTTCCAGTCCAGCTAGTACTAGTAGTGACTATCCACTGCCACTTGTCAATCTTTTGGAGATCAACAGGGACAAACTTTACAGGGCTATGTAGATGCTGCAGTTTAACAATCGATAACTGTTCTTTTAAAGGAGAATAATCAATAATGTTGTGAGAATAATGGGTGAATTAGCAAGAATAATGGGCAACTTTTTTTAGCATTGCAGAATAGAATAATGGGGGAAATTTTGAGCATAATCTACCTAAGCCTAGGCTGGACTCAATAACTATTAATTAAATTTTTGGTTACGGGTGGGCCGCGCCCACAGTGAGATATCTAGCACCACATTCACTAGAAATGGATGCTAATTTTGGACTAGTAGCTTCCAAGGATTTCACTCCACTGCCTCTCAAAGATGTGGCTGTGGGAGTTGAAATAAATGGCTTCGTCCTGGGAATGAAATCCACGCTCAAGTACGAGAACGCGACCGAGGCTCCGCTCGAAGTTGTGTTCCGCTTTCCACTGGAGAAATCACACGCTGTAGTAGGCCTCACTGCCCTCATAGGTGGTCGTAGGATCAGAGCAGAAGTCAAGGGGAAGGAAGAGGCGAAGGCGCAGTACGATGACGCCATTGCTGGCGGACAGACTGCTGCATACGCCGAGGAAAAAGCTGGAGATATCTTCAGTGTTAGCCTGGGTAATCTTCCACCTAAGAACGAGGCGGAGATTATCCTTGAGCTGGTAGGTGAGCTCCCCATTGATGCTGAAGGCAGTGTGAGGTTCTCTCTGCCAGCAACCCTCAAGCCAAGGTATGTACCTGCTGGTTCATCAGATCCACTAGAAAAGGTGGGTGGAGCTGGGAGCATGGATGAGCAGATCAAGCAGGCAAGTGTGTCCAGTGTGCAGAAGTTTAAACTCACCATTCTAAACCAAGATGACATTGCTGAAGTGACATCTCCAACTCACTCTGTCAGAGTGGAGAGGGATGCTGACAAGGTGACCGTAGTCCTGTCTGGTGAGGATCAGTCTCTTGCCAAGGACCTGGTGGTGTTGATCAAACACAAGCTACCTCATGCTCCAAAGGCTCTTGTTGAAAAGGGTATTGAAGACGGCAAGGAGTTCATGAAGCAGGTAGCTGTGATGGTGAATTTCTTTCCCGAATTCCACACTGGAGTCGAGATGAAGTGTGAGTTTATCTTTCTTGTAGATCGTAGTGGGAGCATGAGTGGGTCTTACATTGCCTGTGCCAGGGAAACGCTACTGCTCTTTCTTAAGAGTTTACCAGAAGGTTGTTACTTCAACATCGTTGGTTTTGGCTCCAGATATGTGAAGCTATTTAATAAAAGTGTACTCTATGAGCAAAAATCTCTGGACAAGGCGACATCACATGCTGAGAGTATGCAAGCTGATCTAGGAGGCACCGAACTTTTGCCTCCTTTAAAAGACATCTTCAATCAAAAGGTAGCTTCTCGTGGCATGACCAGGCAGGTGTTTGTTCTCACGGATGGTGCAGTTAGCAATACTCATGCCTGTATAGATGTCGTGAGACAGAATGTGGTTCACTCTAGGTATGTTGTATACCATCTAAGAAAATACAATGGCATTTGCAGAGATTTTGAAGTTATCAAAGATAGAAAAACAAAAGGCAAAACAAAACAAAAAGAAAAACAAAAAAAAAGCTGTGAGATTTAATTCTAAGTGTCTATTCTGACTAGCCTAGAAGTTAATATACCGTATAGCGGGAAATTTCCGAGAGGAAATATTTTCGTGGTTTTCAATAATCAAATTTATTCGTGGAAAAAAATTTGTGGTTTACAGCTCGGTGTTGTCTCAATTAAACCATAAAATTAAAAGTTCATGGGTAAAACATTCATGGTTTTATTTAAACCACGAAAACCACGAAATTTTTTCCCCTCGGAAATTTCCCTCTATACTGTAGTGCATGGTTATGAATATCATTAAAATGAAAGGGTTCAACATAACTAACATCCTCCCCCACCTGAATTATGCCATCTCTGATTACTCCTTGTCCATTTTTAAAGGTGTTTCACATTTGGAATTGGTGATGGAGCATCCAGTGAGCTAGTTGAAGGGCTTGCCCGAGCTGGAAATGGCAGTGCTGAATTTATCAAGAGTGGGGAGAGGATGCAACCTAAAGTAAGTGAGAAGATATAGTGCAGTGCTATTAACTACTACAATGATTAGCAGCTACAGTAAAACCTCTATTAGCAAACCCTCTGAGAAGCATACAATCTCTATAGAGAGACCAAATCAAATATCCTTCACCATAGAACTAAATCCCTGAAGAACAACAGCCAGCTTCAATTAACTGAAGCTATACAGATTTGCCTCTATGACCATGGGCTACACCCACCACTTGCCTCACCCACTGATATTTAAAGTAATTCAAAATGATACTTATGTCTAGCAATAGCACCTAGAGGATCACAGTCAATGTAAACATGTTGACAACTAGTCCTAGTGACTAGCTACATATTATAGCTTAACAAACTGACATAAATAGGTAACTACAAGGGCCAAAGGACTAGTCCCCAATGCAGCCTTATTGAAGTTCTTATAGTTATTGGCAAGTGGACAAGGAGTTTGTACAGAAATAAACCTCCATAATATTATATGTTACTATGAATTACCTTAGTAAAAGTAACCACCATACTTCATTCTCACAATACTGTGAATCCCTTAGTAAAGATCACCTGTACCATAATACTCATCTATCTCCTTCTATTCTAACCCATATACCTCTGTATACAGTGGAACCCCTTTATTCCTACTCCCTAAAATGAGGACACCTCAGTGGAACCTTTCTATTACAACCCCCTGAAATGAGGACACCTCTGTATATAGTGGAATCCCTCTATTCCAACCCCCTGAAATGAGGACACCTCAGTGGAACCTTTCTATTTCAACCCCCTGAAATGAGGACACCTCAGTGGAATCCCTCTATTCCAACCCCCTGAAATGAGGACACCTCAGTGGAACCTTTCTATTCCAACCCCCTGAAATGAGGACACCTGTATAATAGTGGAACCTCTCTGACTGTGTAACAAATATACACTAGGATACAGTAGTCATACAATATTTCAGATGAAATTTTGAGACATTGTCAAAGGGAACTTCTTTTATTTCAATTAACAACAACAGCAACAAACACTTTTTATACACCAACTCTCTAGTATGGGGCTTGTCCCTAATTACTAGATGAATGCAAGCTATTATAGGGGCAAGCATGGTTGGCAAGGATCATCACAGATACAAAGTCACCAAGGGAAACATCAACTTATATAGATAGAAATCTCAGGGCTCAACTTTGTCTATGACAACCCTTTCTAAATGTGCTCACCCTTACTATATCATGCATTCTCTCTTGTAACGTTATGAATTACCGACTCTTTTAGGTGATCAGAAGTCTTAAACGAGCCATCCAACCTGCTGTTACTGATGTCAGCGTACATTTTAAAGTCAAGTCACCCAATACCAAAGCTGCCTATCAGAGTCCTGACAAACTCCCACCTATTTTTGCTGGCGAGAAGTTGGTCGTGTATGGGTTAATGAACTTACAGGATAAATCTGGGCAGACAATTAATGGTGATGCAATTCTCAAGGGGTCGATGCTTGGAAAGTCATTTGAACATTGTGTGCCGTTCAATTCAAACCTTGATTCTTGTGCCGAATCTGATGGTATCTATCCAATTCACCGATTGGCTGCAAAAGCTCTGATATCTGACTGGCAAGATTCCAGAAAGCCTACAGAGAGCATTGTCAGTTTAAGTGTGGAGTCTAGCATTGTTTCTGAGCACACTGCATTCATTGCTGTGGATGAGGAGAATTCGAATCCTATTGAGGGAGCAATGCAGGTTTGGGATATCAGGAGTAATGAGGGAGCAATGCAGATTTGGGATGACAGTAGTGATGAAGATGAAGAATGTGCCTCATTGCAAATGGCAGCTCCATCTTTCAAAGTCAGTAATAATTATAGCTATAAGAAAGGTGGTGGTGGGTTCTTCTCTGCGATCCGTGGGGGTAAAAAGTCAAAAAAGAAAGTTTTCTCCTTTGGTGGAGGTGCACCTCCTCCTCCTGGTGGTGCATTTATGACCAGAAGTGCTGCTCTCTCAGATTCTTATTTTAATGCTATACCTATGGGGTCTGCTCTTTCATGTCCTCCTCCTCCTTGTGATTATGCTATGAGTGTTTCCACTCCAACCCATCCCACTGATATGCTGTCTTCCATTGTAGCAGCACAACAAGCCGATGGTTCCTGGAAACTCAATTCTTCTCTTGCTCAAATTCTTTCAAAGACAGTCCAAGAAGTGGGGAGTGTGTGTCCTGTTGAATTGAAGGGTGACATTATAGATATGATCTGGGCTACTGTTCTTGTACTGACTCTCCTGGAGAAGAAGTGTGCTAGTCAACAGGATGAGTGGGAGCTTATTGCACTAAAGGCTCGTTCCTGGCTGAAGAAGCAACCTCTACCTTCTGGAGTGGAAATGGATTTGTTTTACACTGCTGCACAGACTTTGATGTGATGGCTTGATAATTAATGACTCTTTAATTAACTAGTAAAGATAACCTGTTATACCACTAGATGTGTGCAATTTCTCCATTGATTATACATAGTTTTTTTATTCAACAAAGCTCTCCTGCAACGCAGTATTTTTACATAAAGATTAGAGAGCCCTGACTATTAGGCCTACATACGCATGCCCTCTCTTCCTGGGAATGTGCCACGTGCTAGCGTAAGCTTCCGTGTAGATTGTAGTGATTCATGAATTTGGCTCATTTCTCTCTCAGGTTTGCTTGTAGGAGCGTTTTCACTGCATCTTCTCTCAGAATGCCCATCAAAGTGAGTAAATATATCTAATACCTACCTAGCTGGTCATATCTCCTGATCTCTGATACTATCTGCAATGTAGCTAGCTAATTGCTCACAATGCGAGTTTGTGGTTTTCCTAAAGTATCTATCAAGTATTGATACACTTATATTTGTAGTCTCATATGCTTGCCAACTTAGTTTATGGAAAATTCTAAGCCAAACATCTCATTTTTTTGTAACAACAGCTTCTGACAGTTCAGCTTTTTGTGTGTGCAGGTTGGAGACACCCTACCCTCTGTGGAGGTCAGTGAAGGTGTACCTGATACTAAGATCAACATAAAGGACATCTTTGCAGGCAAGAAAGGTATCCTGATTGCTGTACCTGGGGCTTTCACGCCATACTGCAGTGAGGTAAGGGTCAGCTATAATAACAATAGTTAATGTACTTCAGGTCTTCACACCTTTGTATATTGGTAGGTGCTATGTATGTCCATTTCATGTTACATGTGTGTAGAATACTGTGCCTTTACATAATGTTCTTGGTGTAATTATATTAGGGTGCTTCTATGTGTATAATTTCCTTACAGTATTCTTATTGTATATTATAGTATATTACAGTAATCTTATTATATATTATTGAATATTACAGGTATATTACAGATGTAATAGTGATGATGTAATGTAAGAAATTTACACATAGAAGCACCCTTATATTAACTATAATAGTTATGAATCAGCTTTGTGCTACTGTTGTACTTGACCTTGTTATATACAATTATTCTGGCATTTTGTTCTCTATAATAATAGTAGTTTTCCTGTTTCCAGAGCCCTCTCCCACCACCACTGCTTGAGGGTCTAGTCTTTATAGTTCCTCATGAGAATACTGATTAAAGTAGCACTTGTTCTGGTAATCTGGAACCAGCCAATCATAATAATAATGCAGTAGATTTCCATGCATCACACTAAGTGGCTAATACAGAGTTCAAAGTCTGGCACTGTGAGTGAGTGAGTGTGTGTGGGGTGGGGAGAGGGAGGATGGGACAAGGCTACTCTTTATTTGAGACATTCTGGAATAAATAGTTTTTTTTTTTTAAAAGTAACCACTCTGGAAATTCATTCATGATGTTGGTATACAGTGGAACCTCTCCATTAGCTATGGACATCTTGAGCAGTCTTGGGACAAATCAAAGAAAGTGTCCTAATTAGAGGGATAAGGGGGTGAAGTTCTAGTTGACATCAATACACAAACTGTATTATTAATTTGTCCTCATTTCATTGGGCGAAGTTATATTTAACATTGACACACAAACTATATTGGTACATATTAAACTGTCCTGTATAGGAATGCGGATACATAAGCTGCTATCCTTAATACAGGGGTGTCCTCATTTCAGGCATCTGAGGTTCCTCTATACAATAAATACTTTGTTTACTGCCCTGTAGACTCATCTGCCAGGCTATGTGCAGGACTATGAGAAATTTAAGGGTGAAGGTGTGGAGGTGATAGCTTGCATCTCTATAAATGATGCATACGTAATGGATTCATGGGGAAAGGACCAAAAGGCTAAAGGAAAGGTGCGGATGTTGGCAGACACCAATGGAGACTTTACCAAGGTCAGTGTGAAATGGCTCTAAGATACAGGAGGTCTGGGATCATGTTATTATATGTATAATACTCTATAGCTGTTTTTACTTTCAGTGTGATAATTAGCAATTTTGGTCTGGATATAATATAGTACTGCTCAGCATTAAGTGTTGATAGCATGAGCATGGCCTCTGTGAAACAATTCTGATCAAATTGGTGGAACGGGCTATAGTGAACTGCCAAATAAGATTACCTTTAAGGTAAATGATTTAAGAGCTAGTTTCAAATCATTCCTGTGTTTATGTTAACACTCAATCTTAATGATAAAGAATCAACAATGAAGGGTAACATTAAAGGTGTAATGATAATCTTCTCAAGAGGTGTAATTGGAGGTTTCCTCATCAGTGTTCTTGTGTACCATTAGTCCTTTCAGGTGTAACCTTACCACATTAAGTGGTTGAAAGTATTCTATTCAGTTATCTTATTCAATGGAGTAACACTAAAGTGTGATCTTACATTTCTATAGGCTGTTGACCTTGGAATAGAGCTTGAAGGACTTGGTGGCCTGAGATCTAAGAGGTAAGGTCTGTGTGACCTTGGGGTGGGGGTATAATAACTGACCACACCACAATGGTAATCTCCCATTGTGTTTTTAGGTATTCAATGGTAATCCAAGATGGTGTAGTGAAGTCTCTGAATGTAGAACCTGATGGATTTGGCCTGACCTGTACTCTATCAAATAAGCTCACATTTCAATTTTGAGGCATTAATGCTGACCTGGTGACTTTCAGATTAGAAACTGCCAATTTTGCTGCTAAAATAATGATAAATTGATTGATTCCATGTGGTTTCAAGGGGTGCCCACAACTCAGAGTTACCACATATCAAACCCAACATAAAGTTATGTTAGAGAGTGCTGCATGCCATGCAGATGTGGAAGTCTGTATATAGTCCATAATACTAAAGTGGCACCCAAGGTGTTATAGCACTAACAATGATTTTTGTTTGAAAGACTGTGGTAAGTGGGTGGTGGTTGGAGATCTTCTGTAAACTATGATAAACCACCACCTACTTAACAAAACAGCTGACCTATCATCTATGTAATGGTTCTGTAGTCTGTACACACATAGCTATCAAGATTATAATCACTGGGTTATAATTAACATCCAAACTGTTACCAGAGGTTAGGTAGAGCCTCTGTTTATATGAAGAAGGTTCAATTATAGACATTCTAGTCACAACATCCTGTGCTGGGGAAACACCAATTTGCCCAGACTTACAAATCTAAGGCTGACAACCTACATTATTGATTCAGCTCTTTGGATATGAAAGAGAAACAGATAGTAGCTTATTATGTAACCTGTATTATAATTATTATAACAAAAGGGAAAATGTTCAGACATCAACTTACAAAGACAACCTACATGTTGATTAACTCTTTGGATATGAAAGAGAAACAGATAATAACAGAAGAAAACAACTTGCTGACACACAATTATGCTAACAACCTAGCCTTGAGCCCAAACCCTCAGGGCCTATTTTAGCAAGAAGGGAACACACTTAAATTATATTATCTCAACTACAATTAATATGATGTCATGGTGATTTCTGCAGATGTGTATCTAATGGCTTGCAAGCATAAAATAATAAGATTCCCTCAGGGGTGGGGGGCAGCATTCATTGCATGTGTACTAAACTCTCTTTTTTCTTCCTACCAAGAGGCCTGGGTTCGAGCTAGAGTTAGAGTCTGGGCTAATACACAGCTAACCTACACGCTGTCACAATGAACAGGACAGTGACAAATGGGAATCCCAGAAAGGCACCACAGCTCACAGAAACAAAGGACAACAGTTCAGCCCAATAGACTGAATACCCACTCTGCTTCTCTATTTGGATATAGCCCATTGCAGAATCATGTGATACATTCTATTTAAGTATTGATCAATGAAAAAATAGAACTTTTTTTCATGCCACAAAATCATCACAATCAGAAAGGTAATTTATTGAAATCTGAGACACCTGACTTTAATCAACTGCCAGTTTTGTCATTTTGGCAAATAAATTTTGATCTACGTATTTGAAGGTCAAAAAGTAAAGGTAACAAGAAGATAACTATTCTACGAAACAGTGCATTTAAAGTGATGTTTTTGATGGTTACTGAGTCATGACCATGTTTGTTACACACTGTATATACATCATTATTGATTATACATATCCATTGAATGGGATGGGCTCTAGTCTATTATCAACATTCCCTATTACTTTGATTCCTTATTATTCATAGTTCTTACACTACTGTCCCCCGCCTAGTCTTAGGTAGATTATGCTGGCATAATTTTAGGAACTGCCTGGAATCAAGCATAATGCTAGAATAATGGGACACATTTTGGGAATAATTAATTTTGAGCTCTTTTTGCACCTGGTCATTGTACAGTTAATTTTGATGTCCTCTGGTTCTGAGTGGTCCTGATGGAAATGGATCTACTCTATACGCCTAATTCCATTAGTGGTTTCATGAACTATTGGTGATTATACAGTGATTTAGCATGTGATCAGCCATGTGGTATGTTTCAGTTTTTTGATAGTGTCAAAAATGGTTTTAGTTCACTACTGAAGGCCACTTTTGGAGATCAGCAAGGACAAACTTTACAGGACTATGTAGAAACATCAGTTTAACAAACGATAAAACTGTTCTTTTAAAGGAGAATAATCAATAATGTTGTGAGAATAATGGGTGAATTAGCAAGAATAATGGGCAACTTTTTTTAGCATTGCAGAATAGAATAATGGGGGGCATAATCTACCTAAGCCTACCCCCGCCCCATTCAGTAAAGTAGTATAAGGTAAAGTATTTCCTAATGCACTTTATTGGAACACTTATACCTTTCATTAACTTAAATTAAAAGTGGGCGTGAAAAGGTATTATTAACTGGCAAATCTGCTGTATGTATGTAAGTAAAATGGACTACTATTGGAAAGTAGTTAGTGCAGCTGGCCTTGGTGTCGGTCTACTCTACATTGGCTATAAACTGGGCAAAGGACATGTCTTTTCCCTAAGCAAAGAGAATCCTGATCATCCTCTGAGCGGCTACATTAGAGACCACAACAAGGAGAACCCAATACTTCACCAACTCCGTCAAATGTCGCAGGCTCATCAGCGTGGCAAGATGACCACTGGTGTCGAATCTGGTAAGTTGCTCACTTTACTTTGCAGACTTATCAAAGCAGAGAAAGTACTGGATGTTGGAGTGTTTACTGGTTGCAGTTCATTTGCAATGGCTTTAGCTTTGCCTGAATCAGGGAAGGTTGTAGCATGTGATATAAACGACGATTATGCTAAACTTGGCCGACCTTATTGGGAACAAGGAGGAGTTGCTGGGAAAATAGATTTACGAATCCAGCCTGCATCCAAGACACTTCAAGAGCTGATTGATAATGGCGAAGAAGAAACTTTTGATCTCATGTTCATTGATGCCGATAAATCAAACTATCCGAAGTATTTTGAACTCGGAATGAAATTGCTACGACCTGGGGGTCTGTTTGTGGTGGATAATGCACTATGGTATGGAAGAGTAGCTGACCCATCTGTAAATGATTCTTCTACTACTGGTATTAGGAAGATAAACGAGCTTATGAAGAGTGACCCTTGGGTTGATTTCACTCTAGTTCATGTGGGAGATGGAACTGGTATAGCTCAGAAGCTATGATATGACTAATAACTTTCTTGTTTGAGCATTACAAAAGTGGTGACATTATGAAAAAAATTATTTTTTTCCTTCTTTTTCTTTAAAATGATACCAATACATGTGATGGTCTCCATTGAAGGTTCCATCCTATAGTTGTGCTAACTTTATGCATCTTCATTTCATTTTCAGAGGAAATAGATTAGCTATTTGGTGTCATTTCTCAAAAAAAATTTTTTTCTGATATACTCCAAAGTCAATTTAAAAGTGCATTCTGTAGAGTTACATTACCCAATGATGATGAGGATTTACAAAACCCATCTGCTAAGATTTTGCAAGCAGATAGACTGTCATAAGCATGCTGTATCACCTAGTTATGATAGCTAAGGTTCAAAGGCCTAATTATTACAGCTGTATGGCTACTCCCTGTACAAACAATAGGCCAACATCACAGTAAGGCTTTCAGACATGTCATTGATGTTCACATTCAACTGTGCACACAATATGTTACCTGTCTTATAGCTGCCACTTCTGTGAGAAAGAATAGGCCTTCATTAACTGTCATTTTCTGTACTGATTCAAGATTGGAAGATATTGCTAGTTAAGTTATAGCTAGTTATTGTCACATTTCCATGGTTACAGTGTAGGAGCCTGTGACTGAAATGACTGTATTATTATACAGCTATTTTGTATGTGTTTGTAGTTTCATAATCTCTGATTGAGTGTTAATATGGACATGAATAGCAGTAAAAGGGGTAGCTGTAAAAGCACATAAGCTGCAAGCTAAATACCTATATTAATAGATTCTCCTGACCCTTTGATATTATTATTTTGCTGTAGGGGTTGGCCAATTATGCTGGCATAATTTCCAGCATAATAAGTGATTTCATAAACACTAGCATATGCTAGCATAATAATTGATATATTTATGAGCATAATGAGGTATTTTTTTGGCAAAAACAACAACAACAACAAACAAACAAACAAAAAAACATTTGTTTCTATTGTACTGTAACATTAATGACAATTCAATATAATCTTCCAGTGACTGGCTTTGGGACTCTTTAAATGAATTTTTGAGATCACTAAATACTCTCTCTACAATAATCTGTCATGTGCAGGTGATTGAGGTGACCTTTGGACCCTGTCTATGAGCATAATGTTGAGAATAATATGAGGTTTTTATTAGCATAATTATTAAAATAATGAGCATTGCTAGCATAGCATAATAACAAAAAAATGAGCATAATTCGCCAACCTATTTGCTAGCCACAGAAGTGTTAACCACTTAACTCAAGGTTTTTGTTTTTGTTGTTATATCAGAAAGTGAGGTGCTTAGGGTGGGAATGACGTTATAATATATTATATTAAGTCAGGAGTGCAGTCATTCAGAAGAGCAACTGTAAAACCACACCCAAACCATACCCAAACCACACCCAAAAACAAACCCATAACATTAACATCCAAGGACGTTGAAGTGCAAGTGATTAGCTGTGTGCCATTATGGCTTTAGTAATTATCTGAACTACTCTCTCTTCCTGTAGCATGTCCTAAAAAAAAAGGTTTAAAGAAATGGACTTCATTCATTTGGCAAGTGGATGATAGATGATGAAGTTTTAGGGTCACAAAATGTATAGTAGTAGATATATAGATAGAAGATAGGGAAAAAAGAAGCAGAAATAGAAGCTTACTCTTGAATATATAGCATATTCCTCATCAATAATACTACCAATTCACATTTCTCTCTCATATTAAAGATGGCCCTCAGATCTTGTAATTTTTATCATGATGCACTGACTAGAAGTCAATGCTCTTCATATTCGCCTAGAATTCATCACTGGGCTCTGATAACACATACACCACACATACTAGACAGAACACATTACATAATCAGGAACCCTTTCAGATTGAAAACTTTCAGCACACACTTGGAATCTTACTTTACAGAAGAGCAGGCCTTTTAATATTAAAGCTAGCCCTATCAGTGTAATAAGACTCCTTCATATGAGTAAGGTATTCCACATCAGGCTCAACTGACTATGAGAACACTCACAAACACAGACACAGACTAGAGACACAGACACAGAGAGATACCACAAGTACAGAGTACAGATCGTTTAATTGGAAAGTACGTACTTATAGATAGATGCTACTCTATAGCGAAAAAAAAAATATTTTCATGGGATGGAGAACTATCAGATACTTGGGAGGATAGGTGAAGGTGCTCATGGAATTGTTCTCAAGGCTAAGCATATTACTGTAAGACATAAACGCCAAGTAAGATAATAAACTGGAAATGTTCGACCCCTTACCTGCTTTCAGAGTGGTGAATTGGTGGCTCTGAAGAAAGTTCCCTTGAAGAAGGTGGATGATGGAATACCAAATTCGGCACTAAGGTATAGCCAGATAGCTATATGAGTAACTGTAATGTGAGTATCTTCTTTACAGAGAGATAAAAGCACTTAAAGAAAGTGAAGAAAACCACCATGTTAGTAGCTAACTAATGTTTACTGGGGTTGCTAGGATATGCCTCCATTTTGTCTTTTGTCAATAATAGGACTCTTTGACCATGGCATTCATTATCCCACATACATGTAATCTTGGCCAACAATGTTTATTCATATCCACACTTGTTTGGAGAAAAAAAAAAAAAAATTAGCATGAAAAATTTACAAGTGATAGAAATATTTATTCCTCATAATATTACAGTTACCCTCATGGATTAGTGCACTATAATTCCAATTTTCATGGTTCTCTACCTACCAAAAACTTTATAACATGATGACTAATTATAAATTCATTGTGTTTAGTGGTTGATATCACGAAAAATTTTCACACGAAATTAAATTACACAAAAGTATCCTCAATTACAGTTTAAATTTAGTCATGAAATTTTCCAGTCTTAATAAGTCATTCTCTTCTATGTGCCTAGAGGAGGCCCAGTTACTACGACTCTCTTCTTTTAATACAACCTACAGGTGGTGAGGTTACGTGAAGTCTTTCCGCAGGGAAATGGCTTTGTTCTTGTGTTTGATTACATGCTTTCTGACTTAGCAGAGGTTATCCGAAATTCTGATAAACCTTTAACTGAGGTGAGTGTATTAATGGACCAAGCTACAAAGACTATAAACTGACCGTGTATAACCTAGAGTTAAAAATAACAACTGGTCATGTCCAGCCAAATCTGTAAATTTGACTAATCAAATAGCCAAGTGATTGATCAACATGACCAACCACTTTTCTGAGAATAGGTTATAGTGCTTTTGGCAGCAGCATACACTCTGCACTTCTAGTGGAGACTGTAAGTTTGTTTTTCCTGATTTAATAGGTATGCAAAAAATTCATAATATTAACATGTGGTGGACCATACTCCTAAACTGACCAACCAAATTCGAAAGTAGTTGGATATGGGTCCAATCACTTATTTTTAACTCTGTTACTTTCTTGCTACTACAGGCACAAATCAAGAGCTATATGATGATGCTACTGAAGGGTGTGGCCTATCTCCATGGCAAATCCATAATGCATAGGGTGAATGAACCTCTATCTATGATAATGCATAATCATTCTCTTTTTTAAACAGGATTTGAAGCCAGCTAACCTGCTGATAAGCCCAACTGGACATCTGAAGATAGCTGATTTTGGCCTGGCTAGAGTGTTTGTTGGAGAGTCAGAGAGACAATATAGCCATCAAGTAGCTACAAGGTACAGAGAGAAGGGAGGAGGATGATTCTAACCCTCTCCTGGTGGGGAGGAATAGGGATTCTATACACCTATAGTTTAATACAGTGAAATCTTTACCTGTCTATTACGACCACTCTCTGACGGCAAAAAAAAATAATAATAATAAATAAATAAAAAATAATAAAATTAAATAAAATAAATAAATAAATAAATAAATAAATAAATAAATAAATAAATAAATAAATAAATAGCCTTAACAGCTGTTAAAATCAATGATATTAGGGACACAACCGAGTGGCCTATATAGGGAGGGGGTCTTAACATGTGATCTGATTAGACAGGTTTCCACTGTTACAGACACTTATTGGATCATGACCAAGTGGCCCATATAGAAAGGTGGTCCTGAAGACAGATTTCACTGGCACTATTGGGGACAAGTGGCCTATATAGAGAGGTGGTCTTGAAGTGTGGTCTGGTTAGACAGGTTTCCACTGTATTTGCTCGTTTCTGTCTCTATCAGAAAAACTAGTCACTGACCATCTTGTCCTGACATATCTCAGTTTGGTTGGTCCTTTTGTCCAGCTAAAATAATTTCAAACTCCAGTCATCCAACGAACGATAGTTACGCCAAAAATTTGTTGATGGCCAATTCAAGATGTAACTTGCTGTCCTAGCATTAGGCCTGGCAGAGTAGATTCATTGTTTGTGAATACCAACTTCTAAACTACTGCCTCCATTACTATCATGTGATCTAGTTATAATATATTATAGCTAGCTACCTATATAATATGGTATTATGTGTTCAAAAATTAATGAATATTCCCTCATGGAGTTTGTGGAAGTAGGTACATCTCTTGTCTCATTTTTTGTAGGTGGTACAGAGCCCCTGAGTTACTCTATGGGGCCAAGAATTATGACCCAGGAGTGGATATGTGGTTTGTTTTAAATGCTAGGCTCACAGTATAGGGGGAAGTAGAAATTTGTTAATATACTTGTGTTATGAACACTGTGTATTACTAATCTCTCTATTCCAGACACCCCGAGGTGGTCTCATTTCAAGGAGTGAAGTTCCACCATCCTCATTCCTCATTTCAGGTGGCTGGTTCCACCCTATACAAGGTGGCCTCATTTCAGTGGGTTGGAATAGAGAGGTTCCATTGTATACAGAGGTGTCCTCATTTCGGGGGAGTGGGATAGAGGAGTTCCACTGTATACAGAGGTGTCCTCATTTCAGGGAGGTGGGATAGAGGAGTTCCACTATATACAGAGGTGTCTCATTTCAGGGGGTTGGAACAGAGACGTTCCACTGTATACAGAGGTGTCCTCATTTCAGGGGGTTGGAATAGGGGAGTTCCACTGTATACAGAGGTGTCCTCATTTCAGGGAGTTGGAATAAAGTGGTTCACTTTATACATAGTGTCCTCAAGCAGATAGAGGGGTTCTACTGTGTATATAACATAATGATTTACTATCTTCATATTTTCATGCATGTACATAGGGCAGTGGGTTGTATATTTGGAGAACTACTGAACAACAGCCCCATTTTTGCTGTAAGTATTGTTGAAGCATGCAGGAGTGACAGACATTACATCTTTGTGGTTTCAATAAAATAGGGTGAAAATGATATAGAACAGCTTTGCTGTGTTTTAAAGGTGCTTGGAACACCTAATGAAGAAATTTGGCCTGTAAGTTTTATATTTTACAACTGTTTTAAAGCTCTTTTGGGGGAGCTTCCTCCTCTTCCCCTCCCCATTCCTCTCCCCCCTTCCTCTTCCCCCCTTCCACTTTCCCCCCTTTCACTTTCCCCCCTTCCTCTTCCCTCCTTCCTCTTCCCCCCTTCCTCTTCCCCCCTTCCTCTTCCCCCCTTCCTCTTCCCCCCTTCCTCTTCCCCCCTTCCTCTTCCCCCCTTCCTCTTCCCCCCCCCCCCCAGCTGAACGCTGAACCCTGAACCCTACTATTATAAGTGATCCTTGGAAAGGTAAAAGATTCCCTGTCTTGATTTGTGTAAATGGATGTCCTAAACTTATTGTGGATGTCTTAATAGATTAATGTGGATGTCCTAAGATTGATTTGAATGTCCTGAAAGTAATATGAATGTCCTAATATGAATTGGTGATTTGGTCCTAAAATTAATATAGAGGTCCTAAGACTTATTATAAATGTCCTAAGATTAATATGGGTGTCCTAAAATTTAGGGTATGTCTGAGTTACCAGATTTCAAGAAAATCGAGTTTCCTTCTACTCCACCCATTCCACTTGAAGACGTAGTTCCCGATGCATCTCCAGAGGTACATAACTAAGTCTATTTCCAGCGACTCAAACAAAGGAAAGCACCATTCATTGAAGGTATTTTAATGCAGGCTCAGGACTTGATGAAGAAGATGTTAGTATACAACTCAAAGAATAGGATTGCTGCCAATGAGGTTTGCATTTTAATATTATTTATAAGCTATGGGAGAGGGGAGATGACACTCTTTCCCCACCCCCTTAAGTCTGCAAGTTATTATTTTCAGGATAAATTATATTGTATTGATTAGAGGGGTGGCCTCATTTCACTGGGTTGGAAGAGAGGGGTTCCACTGTATACAGAGCATTTCACTGGGTTGGAATAGAGGAGTTCCACTGTATACAGGTGTGTCCTCATTTCATTGGGTTGGAATAGAGAGATCCCACTGTTGTATATAGATATGTCCTCATTTCAGGGGGTTGGAATGGGGAGGTTCTACTGTATACAGAGGTGTCCTCATTTCAGATGGTTGTAGAGGGGGTTATGCTATATACAGAGGTGTCCTCATTTCAGGTAATTGTTGGAATAGAGGGACTCCACTGTATGTTGTTATAAAAATGAGTATTTCTTATCCAGGCACTCCTTCATCCTTACTTCTTTGCTCTACCTCTGCCCGCCCATCACTCTGAACTCCCTCTTCCAGTTCACAGTAAATGTCACAAGACTGATGAGCCATTTGATGTGTTAGCACCCATTGACAAATATCTTCTTAATCCTGAACTCATAACACCACATTTAAGAACATTTTCCATGTCTTCCAGTACTGTAATCCCAAAGATATGAATCTTCAGTCAACATTACATGCATGTGTCAAGATATAACGTCAAAAGATTATAGGGGCATGGAAATCTCAAATCTTGGTTGCACACATGGAAATCCAGAGCCAAAATCTGGAACCAAAATCTAGAACCAATAATTATCCTAGATGTCATGTCCCAACATTGGATGAGCTACTTTAGTAATGTCCTTGCCATCTATCTAACTAAAATCCTATACTGTCCATTAATAAAGGAATGCACCCTTCACTACACACCATGGGACAAATTAACCTGAGGGACAGCCTCATTTCCAGGGTGAGGTTCTAGTATTCTCATTTTAGGGGGGTTTATTAAAGGCTTCCCACTGTAAATTCATATCATACTTATAATTATAGTCTTGAACTTCTACAATTAAACTAACACACACACTCTTAAGTGAGTTCCATGATAAGCCAACATAGCAGAACCATGCAATATAGTACCACTTTCTAAAGAGCCCAATGATGCCTAAATTACACGTTATTTAGCTAACATGACAAAAATATTCACAGCTTTAAATAGAATCCACATCACCTCCTGCACTTGGCAGGAAACATCTTCCCTCCCACATGAAAATATGATTGCATGCATTTTTCTCTAGTTCACCACAGGAAGTAAAAACATTATTTCTGTGTACATCAACCCTGGGCCCCTGAGTGACAGCAAGCTCTAACACCACCACTCCCACTTTCTCCTCCCATATCATGAAAAAATATTTTTTTGTCTGCACCATTAATAATTTATACACATGACAATAAATAAAATACTGCTTATCAACTGCTGTAGGCATGAATGAAGCGCACACTTAAAAGTATGAAAATAAAAATAGACGGTATTTATTACACAACTGGTTGTGGTGTTTTCTCAGAGTTCAACGTGTTTGACCTTCACTGTGTTGATTTTATTAATGAATTCGGTTTTCTCGACACAACCACGGCAATCTTCACCCCATTGGTTCAAAATCTTCTTTAGTTCCTTTACACGGAGTTTCTTCAAGTCCACTGTGTTTAAATCGATCTGCTTTTCTGGAAGAGAAAAATAATGAATATTATTAGTATGCATAATTTTATGGTAACCACTGGTGAATAAACAAAAATGACAATGACTGAAAACAACCTACAGTATTCTGCTGAGCATGCTCTATTTGAGACTACTTCGTGCTGTGCAGATTTAAGGCATCATTAATTTTATCAGGTCAGCTTTATAGCTATTCATTATCACCTATTACATAAGTATAAGATTGCAACACACTTGCTGTATACATGTATGTCCTATGTACACTTGTCTATACATAGTGCTATTTTCAGTTTTAAATACCAGAGGATTGAACTTTATTTGGCTGTTATTTTGAGACCATAGATGATGTGGCTGTAATAATTATAATACAGTGCTTAGCTGAGGAAATAATGGGTTTTTCCTAGTCTTCTCATGCATGAAATCACTGACAAGATGGAAGCAATATTCAACATCCCAGTTTCAAGATTTGAAATGGAAAGATCCAAGCCAAAATACCACTACCATCATTATTCTCAGAGAGTTGGAATAGAGGTAAAACCCTAGAAGTCATGCATGCACTACGCTCATGACAATACAGAAAATTCCCCTACATGCCACATCTGTAAACATCATGACCACATCCTTGCCACATCAGATGAGCTCACCATATTTCAGATCACATATCTGTGCATCCACCCTCTTTAGGTCTTCACATATTTTTTCTACTGGTTTGCTAAATGAGAGAGGTTTGGTGACAGCCTTTATCATCTTTGCTGCAGCTATGTCAGTTGCACCTATATAATAACACTAGGGGAGGGGAGGGGAGGGGAGGGGAGGAGAGGGGAGGAGAGGGGAGGGGAGGGGAGGGGAGGAGAGGGGAGGGGAGGGGAGGAGAGAGTGTATGAAAATAAGATTTTGATATTTTAAAAATCTCTTACAAATCTCTCATCTCTTCCTTTAGCTTCTTTGCATGCTTTCAAAAGTTCAATTTCAATTTTGTCTACACTTGATCCTATATCATTCTCCTTCAAGCTACTTGTGAACTTGGACAAAAACTGAATGCAGACTAGATAAATGGATAGAAAAACTTTCATAAAAACTATACTATCACTAAATCATAGCTTACCTCAGCTATAGCTACATAATATTGACTTGCCAGTATTTTAAAGTTACGATAATATTATGTAATTTTCTATTTCAACAACATTATTCTTGCTTATAGCTAGCTAACGATGTACAACTACTAACTTACCTTCACAATCGCCTTCTTTCAGTTTAGCCTTGACCTCATAACTGCACAGTAGCAAGGAAACAGCAAGAAGAAGAACCTTACAATACATTTCTGCACTTCTCCAAAATCCTCACGCCGGATCAGTAGTGTATGTAAACTGCGCTGCCCACGTATTCGTGTAGCCACGCAGCCAAGCGGCGAGTTTTGATTGGTCCACTATAGTCATGTGATAACCACGCCTTTTTATAATTAGTAGGCGTGGTATTGTGTATGCAATAGTTCATCCATCATCATGAGATCAGGAGGGATAAACCTATGTAGAAATGATAGTTAGTTTAGGTAGTAGGTGTCTGATCTAAATCCTGGAGTTGCAGGAATGTTAATATCCTTGATTTATGACTTTCTGCCTGCTTTTTAGATTTCTTTGATGGGTTTTTCAATTATCGCTAGTGTAACTGCACTAGATATCCAGATCTTCATTGTCAAGCCCCTATCATATGAAATCTCCTTGTGAAGAAGTAGAGAGAAGGAGAAGCATCGATTCTGAAGCCTCCACCAGGGTCACTATGGACAGCAAGCAGCTCAGCTGACCCCTTCGGACGTAACAACTCTCAGACTCTTTTTGATGAATTGTACTTTACGCTGACAAAGTCTAGATCAAACTGTTGGACTGTAACACTGAACTCTATTGACTTTATAGTGCTTCAATCCTTTTTTAAAATAGCCAGTGACTCAGTTGTGTCAGCTGTTGCTGCGAATTTCTAAGACATGACAGTGGTTGTTTAAAAAGCTCCTCCATCGCTACCACATCAGCAAGAGATCGAGATATTATTATCAGTGGCTAGCTAATCTTATGCAATACATGTAGTTACTTTGGACTGGGAAAAAGTGCTCATACACTGCTCCCAACCCCTAAGTCCATCTCTCTACATTGTGAAGGTGGATGCCCAAAAGTACAGCAGAAAGTTTTGTGAACTCGGCATAGAAATGGCTATTTAGAGAGCCGTATAATACCAAGAATATTTTCCATGTTGACCTGTGGTATTAGAGTACCAGTAGGTTGTACAATGAAGTGTGACAGTACTTTTCACAATCAATTAGATAAGTACTACTCAAACTCAAGTATGGTCCATTGATTACAAGATACAGGCTAGTATTTCCTTGGAGCTAATGGGCTGTGATGGAGATGAGATGACAGATGTCAGTTTTATGCCAGGACCGCATAATATTAATATAGCTGCTATGTTCTCCAGTCTCTTTCTGTTGGATCCTCCGCATGTTTTTCAACTTGGTTGGCGCACAAATTTTCATTATAGTGTGTAAAAATGAGTCGATTGCTAGCAGCTATGGACTAGCCAGGGGGGCTAGTAGAGACAGTGATGTAATCTGAATGATGTAATCTGAGTCATAGATTAAAAATGCGGAATCTTATATGCAAGGACTGGGAGAAAGAGCCGAACTAACTTTTGGACTGGAACCAGTTGGCAGGCAACTGTATATTCCGGACATTCATTAATTTCCTCTCCTGATGTGGAGGCCACTGCTGGAAGATATTCCCGCTAAAATTAATAATCTTGATTTGATAGATGAAGCTGCCAACAATCCTGTCTACGTGGGACAAGAATGCTGTAGGTGGGTAAAAAAATCCTATGAATGTGAATCATATTCTGATGAGTAGGTAGATACATGTACATGCCATAGCTCAGGGGAGGCATGGGGGAAGAGTTGTTGATATCTCCCACACACACCCCCCCCACCTTTGCCTTCCATTGTGTACATTACAGTTTGCAATAAAATTGTTTACTTTGATAGAAAAATGGAACAAATCACTAGAACAGGTGAACCAGTAGAACTCTTTGATACTCCCAGCTAAATGTCACTAGAGCATTAAGCTATGATATCGGCTGCCAAGTTTCTGAAAGCATACACGAGCCTGTTATGAGTTAATTCATCATTATGTAGTGATTGATTTATGAACCCTCTTTACCTAGTTGACTGGTTCTACTGACTCACTCCACATAATATAGACAAAAACAAGAGACAGCTTGCATGAATCATTGCAGAACTCAAGCTGTCTCTTGAATATGCCTAAGGAGTTATTGTAAAGCTTCAATTTGTTCTAGACTATTTATCTACTGCCTATAGCCCTCCATCCTGAGTACCAGGACAAGTTTCATGAGGAAGTCAGAAGTGTCCTGCAAAAGATGTGGCTGAAATAATTATGAAAATGTAGAAACTCCAGAGAAAGATACTAACATTTGATCTCAATTATTATCCCAATTCTGGAAAGATAATATTCCCTTCATCTTCAGCCAGCAAACATGGTTTATGACAATGAAATTGCGTTGGACAGAACTGAGCAGTGAATGCAAGTTGGTACACGATCGAAACCATTTCTCTATGAAACTCACCAGATAGAAACTGTACCCAAGGATGATCCTCAGGACCAAGAATTACATTTAGCCTTGTACTGTGTCACATGACAGGCACTAATCTAAATTTTCTATTCCTGCTTAACTGCTAGAGTGAACATTATCATTTATTAAAGCTGATGTATACAATATTCCTCATTATACTGCTAGATGGACTCATTAGCTAGTCTAGACATCAATTAAAAGCCACAGGTATGATTCTGTGGTATAAGGTCATAATCAATAGCATAGTTGGCTAGCCACTAAGGTTTTAATAATAATAAATATAATAATAATAATAATAAATAGCTCTACAGCTGGTTTTACATAGGAATGGTTGTATTTATACATAAATTATTATAAGCATGGCATGGCATATGGAGTAAAGGAACTAATCCATGAACCCAAGGCAATTTTTGGCTCCACAGAGACAAGGCATCCTTGCTCCAGAGCTCTTACTATAATCACGATTTCGGTTCATCTGATAGTCAAATGTCAATTCTTCACCAGTAGAGATATTTTTAGTTGTAAAGAAGGCTAAACGAGGAAGTCGTTTATCTAGAGTGTCAATCCACACTGAATACACTACCAGATTGGGATCACACTGCCAAAAAAAAATAATAATAATAAAATAATAATAATAATAAATAAATAAATAAATAAATAAAGCCAAGTATATGAAACATAGCTAACAATGTGAACAAAGTAATTAGCTTACAGAATGGTTGAAGAAATGTGATATATTTCCATACTTTGCTGCATCGACTGTAAAAGCTGAATTGTCATCTTCAAAATCAAGATCAAACAGATATGTGGTTCCCTCAGCATCATACTTCTTCCCTCTCCTTTCAGCTTCTTCATTAGTGATCACCTCACCAACATACTCTGTTACAAATGTATTGGGCTTTATTGGTTCAATTGTTCTTACCCCCCAACCTCTGCCATTGGTACGAAAAATACAGAGTGGTATCTTTCGACCAAGTTGGACTACTCTATTTGAACAATCTGAAGGACAAGAGCACTTTGCATTGCATTCGTAGATTGGAGTACCAGGAGGAACTCTTACTTTCCCTGCAGGAGTGTATGCAAACTTTGATCCAGCCATGTGAGCACAACAGTACTCTGACTTGGGACCACATTTACGACCTAGGTAGTAACACTCACATCCACATAGAGAATTAATAATTTCAGGATGGCTTGGATTTGGAACCCCTTCATTGTAGATGTTGGAGCATATGTAATTGAACTGTAGTGGAAGTGGGGACATGTCAATATCATTCTCAACATATATAATATCATCTGTTCCATCTCTCTGCTTGTTCAGCTCATACTGCCAGTTCATCACCTGTTCTTTGTATTCATAAATTGCAGTAAATTCACAGGATAAAGCATTCATGCTAATTCTCATGACAGAAATACAGGGCTGTTCTGGATGAGAATTTACTTGTTCTGAGTGATTTTCATTGTTAGAGGGCAGAGAACTAGTACAAGATGTCTTTGGTTTAAGGCCATAAGGTTTTGATTTACCTTGAAGTGATAATTTCTTTTTTGTATGGTGGTGACCAATGTCAACCAGTTGTCTGCTAAAACCATTTGAATATGGCTTGTGATGTATTGCATTTTCATATCGCTGGACAGCTTTGTATGTCTCTTTTGGAAGAACTAATGTGGAATACTGAACCTTGGCTGCATTTGTCTTTAACTGAGAAGAGAACGGACACCTCTTAGAAAAAGAACGAGGAAGAGGGAGAGGTCCCTTTCTCCATCTTTGGAGCATTTTTTCTCTTCTAGAATGTGTTTTTGACTCATTATTAGAAGGAAGTACTGCTACCTTGTGAGGATGTGACTGTGAAGATGTGAACCTTTCTGAGGGATGACTGATATCTTCTCGTGGTTTTGATTTCTACACAGTCACTATCATCACTTGCACAGACATCCAAGTCACTGGAAGTGGGTGATAAATACAACTTCAGGGAATCACGAGGAGAGGATAAATTTGGCATTTGTTCATCAGATAAAAACAGAGCACTCTCAGAATCAGCAGTTTCAGTATCAGACAAATCAGATGGATTACCAATTGCTAGAGGTGGTGGGGGAGAAAATTTGGCAGAACAGGGAATGGCATCTGGACTAGCAGGTGGAGAAATTTCAACTCTATAAACACTATCCATAGTTAAAGGTTTGGCAGAAGTGCAACTGGGGGCCGACAAGCAATATAAGTTATCATCCTCAAATGGCTCAGCAGAAGATGGAGGAGTCATAACTAAGTGTGATGGTTCCTGGAGAGGTTCTATAAGCAGATCATCTTTTTGGTGGCTATATGTATGATCATGCTTGTAACAGAACAACTCATGTGCAGTGTGATTGTGTAGTTCACCTGTGGTGGTCATTGAAGTGGTATGGGTATCTATTGACTTAATAACTGTACTTTGTGAGTGTTCCTTTTCATCATATACTTTGTTAAAAAGACTGACTCCATTCTTTAGATTAATACTAACAATTAATTCTAATGCTTTTCTTCTGGTTTTTCTTAATCTTAATCTTCTCTTTCGGCCTGTGTTCTGGACA
This sequence comes from Diacarnus erythraeanus, assembly GCA_964016965.1. NCBI lineage: Eukaryota > Metazoa > Porifera > Demospongiae > Poecilosclerida > Podospongiidae > Diacarnus > Diacarnus erythraeanus. The sequence goes on from OZ024671.1 coordinate 8,339,494, forward strand.
CAATGGTCTCTCTTTTGTACAGTACAGGTATCGTTAGTTACTAGATGTTTTTGCTTTTTGCTATAGTCCTGCCATTGGAAGCAAGAACCATCATTGGACCTACTACTCAGACTCTTGCAAGTATTACTCATGCATGTAGATTGCAGTGTAGCATTTCTAACATCCTTACATTTAGACAGTGTAGATTGGGAGCTTGGAGGCTGAGAGGAGGTGTTGGGTTGAGGACATTCCAATAAGTTGTGTTTTCGTCTATAGTCATCTAGGAGTTCAGTGCAAAATAAGTTTGCAGATGGTTCCCAAGTATTATCCTCATCAGAATATCCCTGCCACTTGAGTAGATACAAGTAGTCATCTTTGAACTGTAAAGATAAACAGTCAAGGAAATTCCCAACTACCCACCAAATCAAGTGGAGTATGACTGTTATGCATTTTTTGACAAGATCAACACTTCATTACTACTAATTGCTTTGAGTTCTCCATGGATTTATTATATAAGGTATATAGCTCCATAATGGAGGGAAATAATAGACATCATACCTTTCTAGAACATAACTGATATCCTTATAGGGAAAACCCATGTTCCCCATGTGATATGCTTGATAATCAACATACATCTCATGCTATACTTTAACCTCAATCTAACAACACACCTTCCTATGGGACAGTATGGCTTCCACCTCAAATTCATCTTGATGTGACACAGACTCTTTATTTTTCCTTCTTGTCAGCATTGTAGGGACTGACTCGCCATTTTTCAGAGAATTAATTTGCCTTTCTCTCTTTTGCACAACCTTTGATGAGGTCGGTTTAGATCCAGATATTTCCTGGTCAACACCAAAAGAATGTTGCTTTCTCCCACATCCATTAACTCTACCTTTCCTAGTACTTTGGTTAGTTTTGAAGTGAACTTTCTTCAACTTCGTACCCAAGCTGTCTGAGCAATCCAAGTGATTATCAGTCATGTTTTCAACCTGCAAAGATAGTTAGCACTTATACACTATCCATAATTATATTAGCTCATTGACTACCAACAAAGGAAGTCCTGAGGCTTTTGCACCAGGAAAACAGCTGAGTGCTAAGGATACTCAAATACAAGGGTGTGGTTTCAACATAAGACTGAGGTTACAGAGTGTAAAATCAACATACTTATTACATACTTCTAGCAACAATCTCTCATAGGACAATAGTGATCTAAGGATGCACCCACTCTGAAACACACCAGTATAATTCTGAATAGGTTTCTATCACCATCTAATGACTACCACAAGATTACAGGACTATTTATAAAACTGTAAAAAAACACTAGACAGGAAGGGAAACTGAATACAAACATAAGCCTAGTCCTAGTATATTATAGGCAGTGTCAAGTGGAGAACATATTAAATTTTGAGATCAATTTTCATCCTACCACAGCAAATAGCTATACTAACACAAATTCACATAAATGCTATCATTAGCATGAACAAATGTTTAAAGCTCATTCATACACACCATCATATCTACAAGTACGTTTACACATAATGGCGCCACTCCCCAGGGCCAATGTCACTCAATCAGCACATTGCAGAAAGCAGCAGTCGGTTATCTGCGATTTAATGACCAACATACCTCGTCCTTTTACACCCGCGCTAGCCGTCCGGCCCTTCAACATCCAAGTATGGTGAGTGCACTTATACTTGCAAAGATACCTCCACCACACAGCCTCAACTATTGCAATTAAAAAATGGGCGTATTACCCTTTGAACTTTATATAGATTATACACACGCTTGCGCATAACTTCATAACTTTATATCACGTGTTCCTGTAAAATACTTATTACGTACACACTGTGTATATACACAGACAGTGTGTGCGGTCGATCAATGTACATTGTGTGATTATGGATTGTGGTATAATTATAATGTGGTCAGAGAAAATGAAGATTTGGATAACTCAACCTCAAATAAATGCATAATACTTTGGTAATGTTGTTATTGACGTGAATCTGCAAGCTTGTTTTGTACATGACATGAACAAATTAACAGGACACAAAACTTTAGAGTTTATCCTTTAATTACAGCAACTGGCCTCAACTTGATTGCCCTCTTACTGATTCCAGCATCATGGCCTGAAGAAGCATAACACTATTCATCATTAAAATTTAGAGGGGTACACTGTGCAGGGGATGATCCAGAGGGGTGAATAGGGTGACACATGTTACCCCCCCCCCCCTTAATTTTAATAATACTGTATTCATATTTTTCATATGGGGGGAGAGAATAGTTAGACAATGGTATCAGCAACAAGAAGTCATTTTTTAGGGTGAAGTTAAATTTGTCACAAACTGTCTATAGAGTACTAGAAACCACACCAGGAAATAAGTGGTCATGGAAACTACAAATTCACCCTTTATTTGGTGAGAAAATTAAAAGTCACCCCTTTTAGGATCAGCCACTGCTGTGTGTTGAAAATGCCACTTATTGGCATTAAGAATGTCATCGACACTACACTTTCAACCATTATCATGTAGTGACAAACTTACAGGTGTTGACAACATCTGTGACATCTTTGTAAGATTCAGGAGCCTAAGAAAAATGTCAAATTAACAGAGTCATAGCTTTGTCTGTCCTCACACCATAATATTAACATTATCATGACATAGGTTTCAACTGCCACCAATCAGAATAAGCCGTGGCAGTGCTTATCAATCTGCCACTTACAAAATTACCATCTGGCCTATTGATTATATAATAAGTTTAGGTTGCCTCTGGCTGGTAGCTGTGGCTAGACTATATAAAAAGTTAATGGTCTATTAGCCAACTAAAGGGCATTACAGAGGAACTGTATAAACTATAGCAACTGCCTGAAGCAATCAGACTCAGCCTCCTATGGTCAGAGTTCATAATTATACTGTGCATGCTTGCACAAAATTTGCACACCAGATACCTAAATTTTTGTCATTGTTTTAATTTTGGATGTCACTTTTATTACGAAATTTAAAAAGTTGAATAATTGGAGATGCACAGCTCAGCATGCTGGGCTTGCTAGGCTCTTCCGAAATTAAAACAACATGAAAATTTGAATTATTAAGTAAATGAAAATTTCAGGAAATACGGTACATCAGAAAGAATTATAATAACTTAAATAGATGGGTGTGGTTTAGATTAATTGGTGGGTGTGACGTGCCACTGATTTTTTTTTTTTTTTCCACTGGGTGGTTGGAACCTCTGCAATGATAATGTAGTGGTAACCATAGTGACTAACAGTACCAAGTGATTAAAGGTAGTAATGATAACCACAACTATTACCATGGTATTGTAGTAGCAATCACAGCTATTACCATGGTATTGCAGTGGTAACCGCATAACTTACCTCCTCCATCACTAGTTTTGGTGATGCCACTCTTATTGCTATTCCTTTACTGGCCAAAGAGTCTAAAACCTCTTTATAGTCCAGAGTTCTTCTACAAGTATCAATAACATTATATGTATACAAATTAGTCTAGCTTGCAAATTGAAGTTCACTGAGCTCATGAGCTATAGGCATTCTATCTATCTGGATGCTTTAAAGGACACACAAGTAGTCTTACCTAGACTTGGATCTTGACAATGCCCGGCCCTATAGAGACAGAAAACACAAAACAAAACATGAAACAAAACAGTTTGGACACAGAGAAAATGGACATACAGCTCCATGGCATGTAGATCCAAATGTCTCCTGAAACCCTTGAGAAGTCCCGGTTAAAACATAGCTATAGTAAACAAAATGCATCAAAAAGAATCAGATAATCAAATATAAGCTACAACCCCTCCCCTTCCCCACCCATCATCAGCCAACCCCTCCCCTTCCCCACCCATCAATAGCCTTCCAGCTTATAGCTGAATGTGTTATATAAGGAATAATAATATTTATATTAGCATTGAAAAGCACCTCACAAGTTTCAGATTAATGGTTTCAGCATATGGTGTAAAAATAACTGTGCCCAAAATAGGCATTCCTACATACAATGAAACCTCTGAAATAAGAACAACAACCTTCACTTGCTCTGTCACCAACAAATACTTTATTACCTCTGAATTAAGGACAACCTCTATATAGAGGACAAATTCCAACTGTATGGAGGGAAGGTGGAGCAGAGGGAAGGTGGAGCAAAACATGGAGGGAGAGGAGTAGAATTTCATGCATGATTTTGGACTTGGGGAGAAGTAGCATTTTCTTTTTACCTGCATGTTCCCATTGTTCCTCCTATGAGTACAGGTTGACCAATCAGCTGGTAGTCGACTGGAATAAGTGGGTGGTGGGGTGGAAAAGCTCTCGTTGCTCCTTTCCTATGCACTAGCAAATTCCGCTGCTTCCCATCAACCATGTAACTCAAAGTTAAGGTCAAAAATGTTGTTACTAACAATACATTCAGGGGGAGGAGATGAGATGTCTTTTTTTAAACTAAGCTTGTTCCTATGTTAAGACTAATAAGACTGCATGACAAAAATAAATAAATTATTCTCAAATTTAATGCTCATGGTGTTCACAGTAGGCTCACACATAGTAATCCACAAGGACCACATAATGTATATGAAAGAATAGTAGTTAATTAGCTGTTACTTCTTTGTTAAATACACTAATTTGAATGAGCTTACGCTCCCACACTCTCCACCCCTCACACACACACACATACACCACACACTCCTTCATCCCACCTCCCTCACTGGGCTCCACCACTTGAAGTTTGCCTCCTACAATGACCACACTTAATTCTAGATTGGGGATATATGTTCCTCCAGTTTAGCGATGTTGTGAGAGACATCATACACGACATGCATGTCCAGGTCATCTGGAGTGGACTTGAAAGCTTTGGCAAATGACTACATCAGGCAAAAATAAAAATAAAAATAATAAACAAACAAACAAACAAACAAACAAATAAACATAAAGGCACACTAATTAAAAAAACAAACACTATAGTGCCTTTTAAATAGAGGGGGATTTCTATTAGATCTACATCTTCCCACCCTTCTCTACCCTTTCCCTTTCCTCTCACAACCTCCTGCATCACATATCACCCTTACCCTATCTCCTGACCTTCTAATCACACAGACAGATACACACACAACAAGACTATCACAGAGATACATGCACACACAGTGACACACACACACTATCGCTCATGCATGACACACACTATCACACAGTTTTTGCGCACACAAGCACATGCATGCATTCGCGTGCGTGCGTGCACACACACACACGAACACACTAGAGTGTCACTCATACCTGCCTGGTCAAAAATGTCATGCTAGATCGGTTGACCCACGCATAGTTAGCAGCTGCAGCCATAGCACTCAAATAGTTCTGACCTTCGGTGGAGGCGATACATGCACAAGCAAGTTGTCGGTCATTGACAACAAGCTTGTCCCTCTTCATGGCCTTTTCCATCTGCACAAGTGCATCTAAATGGGGCGTTATTTTTAATCTCTCCTCTCTTAATAACGACAAATTGATCCATTCATTACAAGATGTGTTACAGTGAAACCTACTTATAGAGTGGCCACTCTCTGGACCACAAAAAGTGCCTTAAGAGGCACGTGGTTTCTGTATGGTGGTCTATTAAAGGACACATCCAAGTGGCCTAAGTAGGGAAGTGGTTTTATTAAGGGGTGGTTTGATTAAACAGGTTTCACACATGAGCTCTGCCCGAAATGGTCCTTTCCAACCAGCCCTCAGTCATATTCTTTGACTATCTCTAACTAGTCAATTTTGCATAAAATCAAAAGTGTTTTATTTTGGAGGAGCTCAACTTCCCCTAATAGGTCAACCTGAAGCTTTTCATGAAACAACTTTCACAAGGAAGGGCAAAAGTTTAACAGATCTTTCCTAATTCATGAAAAATTTGAAAGTTAAAATTATTTGGAAACTTTGGAGCTGAAACATTTCCTTTCTAATTAAGGAATAATAAAGTAGCTATGAATATCATTAACTTGGAGTCGTTTAATCAGAGTAGTCAAGGAAATTGTATTATTAATTATTATAAATTATTATTATTAATTATAATAATAATATTAATAATTATAATAATTAATTATTAATATTATTATTATATTATTATTATTATTATTATTGTATTTATATACCTGTTGCTACTTGGTGTCCCAAGCCTCTGCTACCACTGTGGATCATCACACATACCTGCACAATCAAGAGATGGATAAAAGTTTATTTATCACTCAATAAAGCAAACCCCACCCTCTAAGAGGCGTGTCTCTACCCCCAATTCTAACAACCCTGAAAGAAGTGACCCCACCCCCCTCCCCCTGATATTTTACTGTAACTGAGATCATTTTAACATCCCTTCCCTTCTTACCAGACACCTTCTCTCCATACCTGACTCACCCCTTCACCCTTCATACCTGACCCACCCACCCCCACCCTCTCTCCGTACCTGACCCACCCACTTCAACCCCCTTCATACCTGACCCTTCCATTCAATGCCCATCTTGGCAGCTGCAAGATTATCGAAAATCTCATCAACCACTTGGATTTCTGCATAATGATTTCCTGCCCCCAAGGTACCTAGCTGAGAAATATACAGACACAAACAAACACACTCTGTAACAGATTTAACCATTACTCATAATGCACCTTATAAAGGACACATTTGGACATTGGAAACTGTCCCTTATTATAGAGGCCGTTCTTCAGAGGTAATACAGTGGAACCTCCATGTTGGGACCTTGCTTTTCATAGAAGTTGTACGTAATACAGTGAAACCTCTCTATAGAGGACATTCTTCACCTACTCCATCACTCTCTCACTCCACATCTCCCTGGTTTCACCACTCTGCCATTTCTTAGCTCACTTCAAATTACCAGAAGATACTCACCTGAGGGAGTCCTCTCTTCTTTGCTCGATGTGAAACTTTTTCAGGATTAGCCTGAAGCATACGTCCATATTCCTCACAATGCTCCTTGTCCTCGGCCCATGCATAACCCTCCCTTAATGACCAGTCCATTCCCATCTCAAGGGCAGCTTCAAGGTCTCTATGGAGAAAGGCAAAATAGCAAGTTAGAGGAGTCTATGTACTCTTTTCCTTCCTCCATTCCCTTCATTAAATCTCTCTATAATGGTTAGTCTAATCTCTATATAAGACCTTTAGACTTTTGAAACTTTTAGAGGTTGTCCTTAATTCAGAGGTAATACAGTGGAACCTCTCTATAAGGGACATATTGGGATCTTAGAAACTGTCCTTTATATAGAGGTTGTCCTTAATTCAGAGGTAATACAGTGGAACCTCTCTATAAAGGACACATTGGGATCTTGGAAATTTTTCTAAAGGCAATATTATAATGAAGTATTGGTAAGGGTCAGGACAAAACTTGACTTGTTTAAATGTTAATAGATGGCGAGGTGGAGCTGAGTTTACACAACTTCACCATTAGACTTACCAGGACACAGTGACCCAGTATTCACCCTAAGAAACTTATTAGGACACTGTGACTCATTGTCCAACATAGGGAACTTATCAGACAGTGTCCTCCCTGAGAAACTTATCAGACACAGTTACCCAGTGAGAGTATTTAGTTTCCCAGGGTTGACACTGGGTCACTGCATGTGTCTGATAAGTTTCCCAGGGTGGTCACTATGTCTATGCTGATAAGTTTCCCAGGGTGGACACTGGGTCACTGTGTCCTAATAAGATTAACTATCAGGACAAGATTAATTTTCACACCTCAATTTATCACATAACATTACACCTCCTTTGCACCAATAAGCAGAAACTTGACCTCTAATTAAGACCTCATTGCCTCTAATTAAGACCTCATTTGCCTCTAATTAAGACCTCAGTGTCTCTATAAGACCTCAGTGCATAATAGAGCCCACCATCTCTAATTTAATACATATGTAATGTGAGTGCAAATGATTTGGTCGAAAACTCCATACTATCACAGGGAGAACACTGGGTAACTGTGCCTTCATTGGACATGGTGTGTGTATGTGTGTGTTTGTATGAGCTCACATGCATGTGTGTGATAGTGGTTGGGGTACGTGGGTGGAATGGGTGGAGCTTTATGTGTTTTAAAATGTACTCCATCTCACTCGCTACTCTCCTACAGGTCATAGTGTCCTAATAAGTAGAACACTGGGTCACAGTGTCCTAGTAAGTTTCCTATGGAGAACACTGGGTCACCGTGTCCTAATAAGGAGAACACTGGGTCATTGCATCGTGATGAATAGACCTATGGAGACCTATGGAGACCTATGGAATATCTCTATCTAAATCATACCTGGCACTCATTGGAATAACCCCCTTCGATCCCACGCCTACTGGGATATGGTCAAAGAGGGACTACAAGGAAAGATAGAGTTAATTAGATTACATGGCATCGAGGGAAATGATCATCATATGGAAAGGATTATCACATGGAAAGGATCATCAAGAACAAAAGTAATTAAGAGAAGGTACTTACATGCTTGTATCTATATACAGTGGAGTCCAGACACTTTGGGATAAATTAAAGTGTCCTGATTAGAGGGGTGGCCTCATTATAGGGAGTGAAGTTCTAATAATTATTCCACTGTAATAGAAATCTTTCATTTTCAACTGTTTAATTTCACTAGCTCTCAATGACTTGCTCTTACAATGTTGTTGTTGTTCCTGTTGTTGTTGTTGTTGCTGTTGCTGTTGTTGAATCACTATTAATTAAACTTGCTCTTACATTGCTGTTGTTGACATTGCTTTGTTTTGCTGTTATTGATGTTGTTGTTGTTAAATAAATATGGGGGAGGTTATTATTCTAAGTAGTGCTTATAAGAACCAACCTTTAAAACTGAAGCTATTTTTAATCAACTAAAGTGTTAGTTTGGGTCAGAAGAAGTTATATTCCTATTAATAACTGCACCTGAGCAAGCTGTTCTCTCATGGGTGCCACATCTTTCTCAGAGAGATTAGTTCTCAGAAGTCTGACACCACAGTTGATATCAAAACCCACACCGCCTATAAAAACAGTAGCATGCAGTATACCAACCATCTACATGTTTATATTCAATAATGAAACTGCAGAGGAATCTTTACCCATTAAAGGTAGACTTCTCTGCATACAGTTTATGGAAGAACTACTTTATGAGGCATAATAATTATAATCTTAGAAACTGTCAGTGTCCTTTATATAGAGGGTGTCCTTAATTCAGAGGTAATACAGTGGAACCTCTCTATAGAGGACACATTGGGACCTTGGAAACTGTCCTTTATGTAGAGGTTGTCCTTAATTCAGAGGTAATACAGTGGAACCTCTCTATAAAGGACACATTGGGACCCTGGAAAATGTCCTTTATGTAGAGGTTGTCTTAATTCAGAGGTAATAAAGTGGAACCTCTCTATAAAGGACACATCGGGACCTTGGAAACTGTCCTTTATATAGAGGTTGTCCTTAATTCAGAGGTAATACAGTGGAACCTCTCTATAAAGGACACATTGGGACCTTGGAAAATGTCCTTTATGTAGAGGTTGTCCTTAATTCACAGGTAATACAGTGGAACCTCTCTATAGAGGACACATTGGGACCCTGGAAACTGTCCTTTATATAGAGGTTGTCCTTAATTCAGAGGTAATACAGTGGAACCTCTCTATAGAGGACACATTGGGACCCTGGAAACTGTCCTTTATATAGAGGTTGTCCTTAATTCACAGGTAATACAGTGGAACCTCTCTATAGAGGACACATTGGGACCTTGGAAAATGTCCTTTATGTAGAGGTTGTCCTTAATTCAGAGGTAATACAGTGGAACCTCTCTATAAAGGACACATTGGGACCCTGGAAAATGTCCTTTATGTAGAGGTTGTCCTTAATTCAGAGGTAATACAGTGGAACCTCTCTATAGAGGACAGATTAGGAACTTAAAGATAATCTTTTACTTAGGCACACAAGAAATGTTTGTATTTCAATCTGATACACACTGAATTATGCACACAAAAGTAATGTAACAGTTAAAACTTGAACCTTTGATGACAGAATAATACTGACAACCTCCACATAAAAATACTTTTTCTCTTTCTGTGTCATATCCCCCCCTTCCTCCCTCTCTCAGTACTAAACAAGTTAGTCTTTATAAAAAGACTGGCATGTCTCTGAAGACACACAGTTCTAGCTATGAACTTCATGGTAAGCAATGAAGATCACATAGTATAAGAAAACCTCTAATGCTGTAAAAGGTATATACATACATGCTGATAGTTGAGTGAGTGAGATAAGAATATATTAAGTAGCTATGCAATAATTTCCACAGGAGATGGTACCCAAATGAAGTGAAGTGGGGTTGTGTTTGGTAAGGATTGTCAAGGATAAAAGTATTTGAAGGGAGGTGTGGGGTGTGAGATTAATTTTACTGTTCTAATTAAATGAATTTGCATAATAAATTGTTAATTAATGGGGCTTTCAATAGCACCTGAGGTTATAATTAAGTCAGCAAAACAAGATTTAAAATGTGAGGATGGTCACTTAAAAGGACTCTTTCTCCCCCTCACTAAGAAAAAATGAGGCTACACACATTTATACAACCCACCTGGAGACACCACAGCAGAAGGATTGCTGACATCAAAAGCCGCCATGTTCCCAATGGCGAAACCGTAGCCGGAGTGGACATCAGGGAGGCCGACAGATTTCTGGAGAACATGAAATGTATAAATGGAATCTCCTCCTCCTTCCGATATGATGAAATGGTGGAACTTCCCCATGATATGGTGATTCCCCTCCCCCCCCCCCCCCCACACACACACACACCAATCTAAATAATGACAATATCAGTGAAGGTGGAACCCTTTACCCGTATAAAGAATGAGGATCTCTGTTTACAGTGGAACCCGCCACCCTAAATATCAGTGAAGGTGGAACCCTTTACCCATATAAAGAATGAGGATCTCTGTTTACAGTGGAATCCGCCACCCTAAATATCAGTGAAGGTGGAACCCTTTACCCATATAAAGAATGAGGATCTCTGTTTACAGTGGAATCCGCCACCCTAAATATCAGTGAAGGTGGAACCCTTTACCCGAAAAAATGATGATCTCTGTTTACAGTGGAATCCTCCACCCTAAATATGGTGATCTGTATGTGGACATCATTTCTAAACACACTTCTCCCCACAATAATGACACGTAGTCTTCTAGTATTATTATACTTACTCCAACTATGCCTGGCAGGGCAGCTACATTAGCTATTTGCTTCACTGCAGGCAGGAAACCACCAACTCCTGAGAGAAATAATATTTTATACTTTAGGCTGGAAAGGAAGATGGTCAAACTCTATACTGAGTTCCAAACACCTCCACCCACCTCTCCAACTTGGTACCTACATCTCTAAGCCAGTATGTATACTTCTAAACCTTTGGACACAGTACTTACACCCCTAAGCCTTTTGGTACACAGTACCTACATCCCTAAGCCTTTGGACACATATTGCCTTGACCACCACACAACCACCTTACCTTCGTTCCCAACTCCCAGAAGAGCCAGGAAAAAAGGAGTTTGGGTAGCACCAGGATATGTTACCAACAGGCAAGTACACAGTTTTACCTTACTATCGCTATCAGCATGTACTTTATCTCTCTTGTATAACAGAAAACATAACTCCATTATCTATAGCTAATTACATGTTATTATGAGAGTAGATTATGCATAATTTAGCAATTTCTATCCATTATTTTGCTTTTTGTATTGATTTGAATAAATAACAGAAAACAAAATTATTTGACACAATGACTGTTAATTATACTCAAGAGAATACTATTATAATGATATTCATAGAAATTCTTTAAATTAAACAGAAAAATTTCAAAATTACTAAAATTGAGTATGTAATGTCAACATTGTAACCTGTGCCTTAAAATACACCACTTCTTATTGTTTTATGCAGGCATTCAGATGACTATTAGGGTGCGGCTTAAATAAACCACACCTACCACTTCTATAAGAGTGTTTAGCTATCATTTCTTCTGATTTGAATATATACCAAGTTCATACAGGAAGAAAGGCCAAATACTGTATCAGCTGACTTAATATTTAACAGGGATACAGGTAGGCTCCAGTAAATTATGCCTGGCATAATTGGAGCATAATAGGCTCAACCATTATGCTAGGCATAATGGAGCACTAGCATAATGCAGCATAATAGGGAGCTTCAACCATTATGGTTGGCATAGTTTGGAATTGATCATGACTGACTAGTACATGGCCTAAGTGCATGTTGTAGCTAGTTAGCTGAATTAGTCCTATGGAGTTTTCCTGCTCTAATCCTGAGATTGAGAGTAGTATCAGCAGTGAATCATAGAGTGAGAACTCTTTAGTTCAACAAAAAAATAGGACTGCTTCATTGCTAAGTAGATTAAGAGCCCCAACCAAGTCTGATTTGTGTCGAAAAAGGAAGATACTGATTCAATTTGTTCTAAAAAAGTAGGGCATAATGGACAGAATTCAGAGCATAATAGGGTTAGATTTTGAGCAATGCTCCAAAGCATAATGGGCAAAAATTTGAGCATAATTTACTGGACTCTAGATACAGGTCAAATGTAAGTTGACTTGTAGTAAATTTTTAACAGGATACAGGTCAAATGTCAGCTGACTTGTATTGTAACAGGAAACAAGGTCAAATGTCAGCTGATTTGTAATATTTTAACAAAAGACAAGCAGTAAAAATGTCAACATTTTAACAGCTATTGCAGGGGGCTCCCAGATGTCCTCTAGTCCTTATGAACCTTATATGCAGCTGCAAGATTTAATCTGGCAGTGAGTTTCAGTGAGTTTGTCTTAAGAATCTTCTTAGCCAGCAAATGGCCTCCTACCTACAAGCAAAAGTTGAATAATTTACTTACTTACAACTTCCTGGAGGGATATTTTGGCAAGAACACTACTGTGCTTCCTAGTTTATATAGCCAGATTGATCTTCTAATTTCCTCATTACAATGAGGCCAAGGATGCTGCTTTCTTGGCCACAATGAAGGCAAATAATGCCAATCCAGCCTCCGTGAGTAATAACTATATTAAACTTCTGAATTGTTGTCGAACGGATAACCCAGGGAGTTTGCTAATTGGAAGGATAGCACTACAAGTTGTAAGAGCCATGCAAAAAAGTGTCTCTCCAGTCAATGTTATGATAACTATTCTAAAGGACATAGGAACAAAGTTTTCTAAACAAAATGCCACCCAGAAAATAAGAAATTTACAAGTTCTAAGGCAGATATTTTCATCTAGCATCTTTCACTAAGAAGATATCATGAAGCTGATGGGCAATTAATGGCTGAAGAAGATAGAGTTGGCTAAGAAGGAGGAAGACTGTCTACACAGATCCTGATATTCAAAATAAAGCTTGAATACTTAAGTTCTTTGAGACATGGCTGAAAAATTCCCTGACTCCTCCCCCTTTTTTGTACTATAATGGTTGGATATTCAAGTAAGTCACAATCTTTATTCATTGGGTTCAAAGACTTTGCTGAGTCATACAGTGTTCTTTCTATTGGTGCAATTACACTGATAAAATTATCAAAGATATCTTCTCGAGAATGAACTTGAGAGTTACATGGTCAGTGTTAAGATGACACCAGTGCCATGAGAGGTGCTAGCAAGCAATCTTTCAGGCAGTGAAGTCAAATAGGGCAGGTAAAAACAATTCTGGGACCAGGTTGCTTTGTCCAACTAGATGGACGATGAGGGCTGATGCATTCTCTAGTATCACTAGCAATTTTGAAACAACTTGGGAAATATGATGTTGATGCAGTTAAAGATACAGAAGTTAAGACCAGGATTTGTGGGTGTTCTACTGTGATAATGTCTTACATTTGAGTTATCCATTTGGCATCGTACTTGGGGAGAAATGCTGTTGAAACATGCCAACAATCTGAGCAAAACTCTGCAGGACAAGACCTTATCAGGTGCTAAGGACAAGGAGGTATATAGCTCATATGACTGTATAGACACCTTTAAATTGCTGAAAAGTGATCAAAATGGCAGATGACCTTGATATAGAACCACAACTGCTATGCCAGATTGATAATTGCTTGTCCTGTGGTAGTTTTCTTTATAGGACTATGAAGCTATTAATTTAATTGCTAACTGCATTGAAGATTGGCTCAATCAACAAATTTATCATGAGTTGGAGACTCTATTGATTAAGGTTGAAACTTATAAACTATTGGTCAATTTTATAAGGATTAATTTGATCAAAGTCTTTTGTGGACTCAACTTTCAGTATACTATATATCAGTAGGTTCAACAAGAGTGATAGTGATCAATACCTCCAAATTAAGCATTTTGAATCACTATCTCCTGGTCAACTGTCCTTATCAGGAGTTAAACAGTTACACCTGCCATATATGTTATCTGAAAGATCCCTTAAGTGTGTGACAATGCACAAAAAAATTACTTCCTAGCTACAATGAAGCAGGAACATCTTATTATTATGCAATGTTCCCTCATGTTCACAAGGATAAGACATGCTTGAAGACTATCTTTAAAAAATATCTTTATTAGTCTAAGCCACACCCACTTCCTGGTTGGACAATCTCAAATTTGCTTGCCAGGGTTTCTGGGGGGGGGGGGAGCATTTGCCCCCCCCTTGGAGGAAGCTAAGAACACATCACTCTCCCATTTTCTTCTTGCTAAAAGATTGTTGAGAGATCAAACTATGACACTGCTTTTTAGGAGCAGTTGGCTCAATATCAGAGTCTTCAGATTCAGTGAAGTTTTTGCTAGGCTCAATATCAGAGTCTTCCTCTTAGACTAATGCATGTCCATTCAAAGAATTAGTGTATATTAAATACTACTTCCAAGTTTACAAGTTGTAAGTCTCTGCACTGATGAGCAAAGACATCGTAGCTACTTTTGTTCCTCAAACTCACCACTAGCTAAACCTTCTGGTAGAAGAGATATCTCTGGATCAGAAACATGTTACCTGACAATTCAGTGTGCTTTGTTACTTAGCAGTAGGCCTATGCACATTATGCTTTAAATTTTGCCTATTATGCTATGCTCTGATTCTTTGCCACTTGCCCTATTATGCCCTAAAATTTTGCCCATTATGCTTTGAAAATATCATTTAAAATAGACACTAATGGTCATCACCGCACAGCTATAAAAAACACCGTCTGGTGCCACAGTATGATGATATTATATTGCCATTCATTTGGTGCACTGATAGAACATGAGAGTGCATGATCACAGTTCCCCCCAAAAGCACAAAATGCTAATGAAAACTAAAACCCAGGGAGGATGCTTGCTCCACCTGACCCCCCTACTTTACAGATGTCCTTATTTTGCCCCTTCTTTGGTAAAAACCTGAAAGAACCCCTCCTTGCTATTCCTGTGTCATGTATTACCCCATCCCCATTAATTTAACAGTGGAACCTTTAATGTAGACAATCTGTACAAGGTCACTTGCCCCTTATTTCTTATGAATTGGCTCTTGATTGAAGACCACTAAGATCCCAAGTGTTATTGGTTTGATTGTTCAGTGAACTAGTTACCTTGACTAGTAGAATGATGCTTCAGTTCTTCATACATCAGCTTTTCTAGGTGGTCATTTACATAAAACAGACCCTCCACCTATTATAATATATAATATGCTACCATTGCTTCGCTACAACTAGCCAACTAGGTACATTACCTTCATATTGGGCACAAATCCTTTCTTTATCCTGATCGCACAGCTGGACAGAGGTTCCAGAAAGGAACATTCTTCTGCAAAAGATCTGGACATTGTCTTTAGTCTGCAGAGCTCCAGAATTATGCTGACAGCGCAAATTCTTGCAGAACCGTATACTCGCCGTAAACCAGTTCAGCGGGAGTGAAAAGGTATAAAATTACTCTGCCAAGTGATAATATATCTTCAGAAGCTTAAATCTCCTGCTGCAGTGTGAGAGTGACGGAGAGGTGGTCTGCTACCTGATACGACGAGATCCGTGTGTTTATTCTACAATTACCTCGCGCCAGCTGTGAGTTGGTTGCATTTTAGCTAGCTAAATAAAAGCTGATCTAGCAGGTAGTCGGAGTCCCACATCCCCGTAGGTAGCCTTTAGCTAAGTTCTCGCTGTTATTAGCTGTGAATCAAGCGTTGGGTGGATGGTGCTGTAGGCGAGTGGCTCCAGGTGAATAATTTAAAACTAGGGATGTTACTGGTGGTCGTTATTGCATGCATGGCAGGGGTGTAGTTTACAAGCTGTAGCTGCTTACAGTACAGCTACTTTCAGTCGTAGTAGCTGGGGTATGTTTTCTATGTATATACTATTCCTAGAAATGTTATTATTTATTATGTAATTAGTTATGACTGGACCTGTAGATGTTGGGCTGGAATAATTTTACCCTCCATTGAGGGCTTAAAGTTGGCGTGTTGGAGAAGTTTTATTTTATTTTATTTTTTTTATTTTTTTAATTTTTTTTTTTTAATTTAGGAGAAGTTATAACTTTTGTTTGCTTTGTGGGAACACTATATGTATCCCTTGCGTACAAATATATTTTGAAGTAATTGATATGACTTTTTGAGTTCCTTCTCACCCCCTAACGGATTATAATTATTGTGGGACATCTCCTAGTAGTGGTGGGATGCCTTAGTTAATATCTCCAATTCTCTTTTTTGCTCGTCCAGTTTTATCACACTTTTAGGAGTAGGCTTCGGAAATTACCTGTCTGGCTTGAGGTCTTCAATTTTCTTTGGGTTGCTAGTGTACTCTTATCTTCTTTGAGGTGTGCTTAAAAATGCTCCGGTTAGGCTGGCTGCTAACTGGCCTAGGTGCTATTTCTCATAGGTAACTACCGTTTTGTTCGAATTGATTGGCTGAAAGGTAGTTGCCAGGGTAACAGATCTCTCTCGGTAGGTCTTCGGTGTGACAATTCTAGGGGTTTGAGACCTTTTGTGGGAGGGCTCTCGGCATATCGTGAAGAGACTGTGAGGTCGTGGCGGGACTGTGACGTCTGTGTTGTCTAGGGGACTGGAGGGGACTGTGTGTGAGGGCACTGTGTCCTGTAGGACCCTCATGGGCGACACGATGGAGGGAGGGCCTCAAAGACACAGGTAGAGAGCCTAGTCTTAGAGCCAGACCCTTACTCCTTTGGGCTAATTGGAAGTTGTTCTGCACAATCAGCAATTTTTAAGCAGCTGTGATGGCATTTGACGACATAGCAAGCTCAGAAAATGAAGCTCAGAAAATAAAGCCTGCAAGACTTACCCATTGTGCTCACTGAGCTGCTGCAGTGGAAGAAATTCATGCAGGAGACAATTTTTAGTGACATAAGATGAGACAATTTTTAGTGACATAAGTTGACCAGGCCCTTTCCCAGACCCATAGCGGGGAGTGTGTGAGTAAGGAGTAAGGCTCTGGCTCAGAAGACTATGGAGAGCCCTTTCTTGACAGACTCCTGGTGCTTCCTGTAAATTGAATCAATTTTGTAGTAAATCCGTAAAATACTACACAAAATACACTGAGAAAAATACAAGAAAAATCCGTGTGTGGTTGGAAGTTTACGATATGATAACTGTCAGTTTGCTTTGCTCACGGTCTTCAATTTGTAGTTAAGCGGGTTGAAGTCTGGTTGTAGTCGGATAACCAGCCAGGCCTTTGGTGGAAACTTGGACAAAACTATGCAAAGATATTCTACAGATTATTTTGAGTGAATTATACATTGATAACTACAATAGAATAGAACTCCAGTCTATTTCAGCAGTATGTCCTCCTCCTCCTCCTCCTCAATAGTGGATATATATATTCTATACAATACTGAGAAAAACAACAGACTATGTTGGAGGCTATGTCATATTGTAAACTGACCTTTAGACTTCTCTCCTTGTTGACCTATTCTTGTGAGAGTCAAGGTCAAAATATTATCAATGAGGACTTTGGAAAAGATTTGCAGTGTCCTGAAAGTGGTGGGAGTGGTTTGTCTACGGCAATGAAATTTCAGGAGGTTTATGCTTACCAAGGGTAATTTACAATGTAGGGCTTAAAATTTTTATCTAATGAAGGGTTCTAAGGTAATACAGTGTGGTGCAGTTATCTATTCTTCACAATATTATTTTGACTTCAAATTTCTAGATTTTGAAGAAACTTATCTGTTAAAAACTCTCCCTCACTCCTACTTCCTAAGCCTTCGGGTTGTTTTGGATGTTATATTCAGTAGTCCTGGGGCTTGTAACACTATAACATTACTGTTACTGTTGACTGATTGGCGCTAATCTGAGTTATTCTTATTTCGTGGGTGCTTCCTATATTATCATATTGGTAATGAGGTACCTCCCACAGTCTTGTCTGTGGTATGGCTGGGATTTTAATGAAAGGGGTACTAGTTGTCCTCAATTTCTTTCCTAAATAACTGTAGTTAATAAAGTCTGTCAGACAGACTTATTCAAAGTGACTCTAACTATACAAAAGAAAGTACTGAGCTCAATTAGCACTTACCTTCCATGACTGCTTACCCTTAAGGGTTGTCTTCACCTTGATGGTTCATTCTGTGTGTAGTTCTATGGTTCAGCATTTCCTGCTTCTTGGTGTTGGATAAGTGATTATCTTGTGCATCAATCTGTTACTGTAATAGGTTATTCCTTGAGCTTAATTGGTGGACATTCTGTGTAGGAATATTAGCCTGATGTGGACATCCTTATGAATGATCTACCCCACTATAGATTTACTGGCCCCTTATAGGAAACTATGAATTTACTGTCCCACTATAGGAAACTTGGATTTACTGGCCCCTTATAGGAAACTCTGGATTTACTGTCCCACTATAGGAAACTCTGGATTTACTGTCCCACTATAGGAAACTTGAATTTACTGGCCCACTATAGGAAACTCTGAATTTACTGGCCCACTATAGGATTTACTGTCCCACTATAGGAAACTCTGGATTTACTGTCCCACTATAGGAAACTCTGGATTTACTGTCCCACTATAGGAAACTCTGGATTTACTGGTCCACTATAGGAAACTCTGAATTTACTGTCCCACTATAGGAAACTCTGGATTTACTAGGAAACTCTGGATTTACTGGCCCACTATAGGAAACTCTGGATTTACTGGCCCACTATAGGAAACTCTGAATTTACTGTCCCACTATAGGAAACTCTGGATTTACTGGCCCACAATAGGAAACTCTGGATTTAATAGGAAACTCTGAATTTACTGTCCCACTATAGGAAACTCTGAATTTACTGTCCCACTATAGGAAACTCTGAATTTACTGTCCCACTATAGGAAACTCTGGATTTACTGTCCCACTATAGGAAACTCTGGATTTACTGTCCCACTATAGGAAACTCTGGATTTACTGGCCCACTATAGGAAACTCTGGATTTACTGGCCCACTATAGGAAACTCTGGATTTACTGGCCCACTATAGGAAACTCTGGATTTACTGGCCCACTATAGGAGACTCTGGATTTCCTATATCTTAACTAACCAGTCCCACCTCTTGAGCCAACCTTCAAATGGTCCCCACTTCAAAGGAGTGAAAGATGTTAAATTGTATTAGCTCTAGTAATTAATTCTTAAGAGAGGAAATGCTTTAACTTATCAAAGTCCATTTCAGTTCACTTGAGGCCCTGCAGATGATAATTGGGCTTACAAAGACATTGTTTCATGGTGGTAAGAAATATGTCAGGGAGGGAAGTGTTTGGAGCTGTGTATTTGCTTACTCGACCAACAGTAAACTTTATGTGGTGTGCAGCAAGCTTGTAGATAATACCTTGTGATCAGGAGTCTTGAAAGCAAGTATCTAGTTTTTCTAGGGCTGACACAGTATGTACCAGGAATGTACAAGTAACCTTGACATCTAATGAGTTAGTTTGTCACTACATGTATTGAGTATATCCTGTCTGTACATTCACCTCTGAACTTTTTCCAGGAATTTTAATATAATTCTTCAAATGAAACATCTTCAACTCTGAATCTCGATTATCTTCTTTCATTTTTAATATAGCCAGTTTGATATGTGTGTGTCTATGTGCACATATGTGTGCACATGTGTGTGTGGCCTGAAAAGGAGGTAGTTTTGGCCTTGAAAGGAGATAGCCTTGGCCTGTCAGCTTAGAGAAGAGGAGATAGTCTTGGCCTGAAGAGGAGGTAGCCTTTTGATCTTTTTGCACTGTTTATATATTTTTTCTCCTTGCCTAGACTTAATTACAAAAGCTGATGTTACATTAGTGTCACTAATCTGCAGGAAAGTGAAGAGATTGGCTAGATTGGCTAGATTACCTGGGCTAACTGAAGTTATGTTGGTGTCCCTAATCTGCAGGATTGGCTGTGGTTGATTGATAGTATAGTTGTGGGATACATGTAGCAGACTTCTGTGAAAGATTTGCTGTCTTGTTGCCCTCTTGGAATAAAGTTGCCACCTAGAGCTAGCTAAAATACTGCATACAGTTAGTAATAATATTATTTCTGGTTAGTGCCCTTACTAGGAAGGTCCTGCATATCTGTTGAAAATTCTTCAAAATCATGCTTAAATTCCTGAAGCATGCTGTAGCATTCCAACTGGAAAATGAGGGGGAGTGCTTGCTTGTTGCAGGAGGATAGGACAGAATAACCCTTGCTGTTGTGTTCTCATCTGCAGCTAACTGTATAGAGGTCATGACCTTTGTACCTTATAATGTGTAGAGTAACTTAAAAATTGTCCTTTTATGGAAATTGCCCACAATTCATAGTAGAACCTCTCTATAAAGGACACATTGGGACCTTGGAAACTGTCCTTTATATAGAGGTTGTCCTTAATTCAGAGGTAATACAGTGGAACCTCTCTATAAAGGACACATTTGGGACCTTGGAAACTGGAGGGTTGTTCTTAATTCAGAAGTAAAACCTTTATAAAGGATACATACATTGGGACCTTGGGACTTATAGCATGGTAAACTCATATTCTATATTAATATGCTGCATACTGGTAGATGTGTAAGTATACAAAATTTACACTCCCTATGCCTTAAAGATACACACTCCCCTCAACACACAGTCATACCTCTTTAGTGAGTGGCCATGCAGCTCTGTCTCTGTCTCTGTGTCACTTGAACTGTTACAATAATAATTAGTCAATGGTCCAGGGACACCAGTGTGAACACAGAATTACTTTAGGATAACCTCTATATAAAGGACAGTCTCCAAGGCCCCAATGTGTCTATATAGAGGTTCCACTGTATATTAAGGACAACCTCTACAGTCTCCAAGGCCCCAATGTGTCCTTTATAGAGAGAGGTTCCACTGTATTACCTCTGAATTAAGGACAACCTCTATATAAAGGACAGTTTCCAAGGTCCCAAATGTGTCCTTTATGGAGAGGTTCCACTGTATTACCTCTGAATTAAGGACAGTCTCTATATAAAGGACAGTTTCCAAGGTCTCAATGTTTCCTTTATAGAGAGGTTTCACTGAATTAAGGACAGTCTCTATATAAAGGACAGTTTCCAAGGTCTCAATGTTTCCTTTATAGAGAGGTTTCACTGAATTAAGGACAGCCTCTATATAAAGGACAGTCTCCAAGGTCACAATATGTCCTTTATAGAGAGGTTTCACTGTATTACCTCTGAATTAAAGATAACCTCCATTATAATGGATAATTCTAAGGGTTCAATGTGTTCTTTACTCTATTACCCTCTGATTGGTATATGTAAAATAATTATAGGACAATTTACAATGTCTCATGTTGTGTATGAAATTAGCTTATGTAGTTGCTACATACTTCCTTGCTTCTTTGAAAGCCACTTCTGTCTCTTCCTGTTTCCTCCAGTGTTTGCCTTATGATCCTTAGGATAGTCTGAAGTATTGAAAAACAACTATTCAAATCTCAGCTAATGTTGATGGTAGCACTAGTGATATATAACACCACAGTTGTCTGCCTTGAAAGATTATCTTGCCACTTACCTCTTATCCTCTGGAATGATCATGTAAACATGTGTATTATTACAGCATTTATATAAAGGACAATTTTTGTGACCATTTGGGGCTGCGTAACTGAATTTCCACTGTGTATAGTAATTCTGTTTATATTGCAAATGACATGAGTGAAATCTAATACCTCATTTGGTGACAGTTCAATACACGTTTCCTCCTAATGCCTCTAACTTTCCTGTATACTAGAGTAAAACTTGAAGACACTTTTAGCCAGTTTGATTTCTGGCCCAGAAAGGTTACTAGGCATAGTTACTACTGCTACACTGTGGGTTACGGCTACACTGTGGGTTACGGCTATACTGTGGGTTACGGCTATACTGTGGGTTACGGTATACACTGTGGGTTATGGCTACACTGTGGATTACGGTATACTGTGGGTTACGGCTACACTGTGGGTTACGGCTACACTGCGGGTTACGACTACACTGCGGGTTACGGCTACACTGTGGGTTACGGGTACACTGTGGGTTACGGTATACTGTAGAGAAAGGCAAAGACAAAGAACAGGATGGCCCAAACAAAAGAGAAAGTGTATAAATATGTGGAAAGAAGTTGTTTGTTTGTTTGGGGGTGGGGGTTGGTTTTGTTTGTTAGTTTATAATAATACACTCTAATACTACTGTCATTAGCAATACACTCTACTGTATTACACTCTATGCTGGTAGACTACTGTCTACTTGCTTTGTTTAAACTACCTTTTTTGTGATAGTGATGTAGCTTATGAAGTATTAAACTGTTCCCTTCTTTGAAGCTTCCTAAGGAAGCTTTTTGAGAAGAGTTATAAGTTTGCTGTTTACTGAAATGGATAGTTCTAGTGGGTGTTATGGAATTTTATTTTTCTTCTGGATTCAGTCTAGTAGTGCAGACATAGATAAAGTTTCTAGTTGAAGGAAATGGGATCTTCCCCTGTTATTTTTCAACCGGCTGCCTAGTCTCTGCACAATGAGTTCGTGCTAGCTGGTTACCACATTCGCATGCCCACGTAGATTGGATTTAGCACAGTGGGTGTGGTTTTAACCGTTCTGTTAAGCAATATTTTATGATGTATATTGACTTATATGTATAGAGAGATTATTTTTCTTTCTCTCTCTTTCCTCCCTCCCTCCTCCTCTCCCTGGCCCTCTTCTCTCTCACACACATACTCTCTCTCTCCCTCTCTTCCTCCCTCTCTCTCTCCCTCTCTCTCTCCCTCTCTCCCTTCCTCCCTCTCATCCTCCCTCTCTCCCCCCCTCTCTCCCTTCCTCCCTCCTATCAGGTGACATGCCTTTTGGACTAAGTATGGGCTCTAAACACGACCCTGCTATAACGGCTAAATATGTAGTAAAGGAACTTCTTGGCAAGTAAGTTGATTAGACCAATACATCGTGGAGCATATGATATAGGAAACTTACAAGTGTCTGTTCTAACTTTAGCATGTCCTTTATCAATGACTGTCTGTTCATTCATAGATACTTCTGTATGTTCACCCGTAGATCTACTGTCTATTCATCCATCAATACTCCTGTCTGTTTGTCTATTCATCCATCAATACTTCTGCCCATGTCTGTCTATTCATCCATCAATACTTCTGCCCATGTTTGTCTTTTCATCCATCAACATTTCTGTCTGTCTGTTCATTATCTGTCTGACTGTCTGTTTATCTACTTCTGTCTGTCTGTTCATCCCTCAATACTTCTGTCCATGTCTGTCTTTTCATCCATCAACATTTTGTCTGTCTGTCTGTTCATTATCTGTCTGACTGTCTATTCATCTACTTCTGTCTGTCTGTTCATCCCTCAATACTTCTGTCTGTCTGTTCATCCATCAATGTCTGTCTGTCTGTTCATCCCTCAACATTTGTCTCTGTCTGTCTGTTCATTCATTGTCCATGTCTGTCTGTTCATCCATCAATACTTCTGTCTATGTTTGGCTGTTCAGACTTGTATACTTTTGATTCAGAGGTGCCTTTTCTGAGGTATATCGGGTGATTGAAAAGAAGACAAACTTGGAGTTTGCCATGAAAGTTATCAATAAAGCCTCTCTTAAGGGAAAAGAGGATTCTTTACAACACGAGACTGAAGTATTGAAGAGGTAAGCCTGTGTTTCTTTTATTTCCAAGGACTAGAAGAACTTCTCCTTGGCTGTACCCCCAGGTTTTAGTAGCTTCCATCTTCTGTCTTTTTGAATGTGTAGTGGGTCCTAATGTTTGATAGACGTGGGGCGTGGCTTAAATGCTTTGATGGTATGACCTGTAACTCCATCTTGCCACTATCCCTTCATATGGTTTGTATTTAACATTGATATAATATAGCTTAAGCATTCAAGATTACTGATGACCCTTTACCAATTTTACTGACCTTTTACCAGTATTGTAATAGACCCCTTACCAATTATACAACCCCTTTGCCAATTCTAAGATTCCTTTATCAATCTTTACCTAGATCCTTTACCACATATAAATCCAGCATAACATTATTAACCTCTAATGAATGTTACATACCCTTTACCAGTAATTGCCAATTATGTATTTTTTTTTTTTTATTTATTATTTTTTTTTTTAGAATCCAACATGATAACATTGTTAAGCTTCACGGAGAACCTTATGACAGCAAATCCAAACTTTATCTAGTAATGGAATTGTAAGTACTCTCTGTGGGAGGAAAAGCCCTTTGTTTGTTTGTTTGTTTGTTTGTTTGTTTGTTTGTTTACTTATTTATTATTTACTTATTTATTATTTACTTATTTATTTATTTATTTATCAACTTAGAAGTTGACCTGATGAATTATTGTTTACAATGTGTATCTAATATATTTAATTGGAGCTATAGCATCATAGTATCTTTTATTTAAAGTTTTCATAGGCATTATAATATTACTACTTCTTGTTAAACAGAGTGTCTTCCTTTGTTATCCAGAGTTACAGGTGGTGAACTCTTTGACAGGATCATTTCTAAAGGTAGTTACACTGAGCGAGATGCTAGCAACTTGATCAGACAAGTTTTAGAAGCAGTGGATTACCTTCATGAGCTTGGAGTGGTGCACAGGGACCTTAAGGTATGCATAATTATGCAGGGTTCCACAATAAGGAGTTTAGGTTATTTGGTGGGCGGTGGATGGTGTGTGTCTAGTGGTCATGTGCCCACTATGAGAGAAAATGTGAGATGAAAATGTGCTTCCTCTGGAACACGAAGCTATGTTTGTTGTTTTTTTAACAGCTAATAAATATGACAACAGAAGTCAAAGAAAAGTGTAATTGTCCAAAACTCCAGCAAATCTTTCTAGTCTGAAGTATTACAATGCATTAATAAATAATACTGGACTCTACCCTAATCTATCAAGTTATGACTATAATAATATTATAAATGTAGTTTGGGAAGACATGTTTACTTGACTAATATCTATTTTCATTTCCAGCCTGAAAACCTTCTCTACTTCAGGTAATAATATCTTACATTATTGGGATGTTTGTTATAATTCTAAAACTCAAGAGCTGTTCTTTAACTGTTATTACTATATCTAGCTTATGTAATGGACTACTCTGATTCACTTCTCCTGTCCTACAATCAATGATAATAACAATAACAATAACAATTGTGAAGGAGTGTACAATACAGTACAAATTTGGATTGTCCTTTTATATAGAGGTTGTCCTTAATTCACAGGTAATACAGTGGAACCTCTCTATAAATGACACATTGGGACCTTGGAAACTGTCCTTTATATAGAGGTTGTCCTTAATTCAGAGGTAATACAGTGGAACCTCTCTATAAAGAAGGACACATTGGGACCTTGGAAAATGTCCTTTATATAGAGGTTGTCCGCACTAGATGGCTAGTTTCTAGTGATTTTCCTGTGATATGTTTCACAACTAATAATGAGATGGCCTTTTCCTGTCACATTATCAGCAATACTTTGCTTCTCTATCTACACTAAAACAATTCCACCAACTCAGTAGCCACACCTCTTCCACAGTCATGTGATTCCTAAGATTATTCATACCACTGTACCTTAATTAGAAGCGGCTTTTTTGGATAATTAGATAATTTTTTTCCTTATTAGTCCAGCTGAAGATTCCAAGATAATGATAAGTGACTTTGGTCTGTCCAAGAATGCTGATGTGGATGATCAGCTGGGTACAGCATGTGGAACTCCAGGCTATGTTGCCCCTGAGGTGCTCAGGAGGAAACCTTATGGAAAACCAGTAGACTGTTGGTCTATTGGAGTTATTGCTTACATACTGTGAGTAAGGTTGTGGGGGAGGGGAGGGGGTGTGGATCTTAAGCGGAGGTGAGGTATTGAGGTGAAGTATAGGGGACAGGGTGGAGGTGAAGAGTGGGTTTGTGAGAGGTGAGAAATAAGGAGATGTGGAAGTCTTAAGGGCTATGAAGTCATGGTGTGCAAGGATATGCATTCTTAAGTGTTCTTTATATGGAGACTACAAGAAATCCATTTTACAATGGAGCCTTTGATTACAGTGGAACCTCTGATTGCATAATTACAGTGAAACCTCTATTATATCACAGATTATGTGGATATCCTCCATTCTACCATGACAATGACGCTGAGCTGTTCCAGCAGATCATGAGAGGAGACTATGAGTTTGACTCCCCTTACTGGGATGACATTTCAGACTCTGCCAAGGACTTTATTCGCCACCTGATGGACCTGGATACCAAAACTCGTTATTCTTGCAAACAGGCCATTAAACACCCTTGGTAAGGGAAAGGAGGTGCTTAAATTCAACAGGACTGGAAAGCTTTATAGCTTAAAAAATTTGATGAAGAAGGTTTCTGATTTCATTACAAATGTAATGTTCTTGAGTGGACTAACACAAGATGTTAATAATCCACAAGAACAATAATAATATAATAATAATGGGGGAAAAATCACTACCAAATTTTTCTGTCTACTCACAAATACTCATAAACTTTTCCAGTTCTTACAGTATAAAAGAAGGAAGTTATGGGAGTGGATTGTATGTAGAGTTGAGAGAGAGGCACCATTTAACATCACATATAGTTTGTGGATTAAATTTTTGCTGAAGTTGTATTATGGCAAAGAATGTTAGAGGCCAAAATTACACACTGCAAAAAATTTGTGTTATTGTTAATCTGTAATAAATTTTCCAGTTAGAAGCTCCATTTTATGATCATAATAATGATGTACTTGTTCACAGGATATCTGGTGGGGTTGCTTCTGAGAAGAACATCCATGATTCAGTCAGCAAGCAACTCAAGGCCAGAGTTAGGTGGAAGGTAGGCCATTCGATAACTGTAACATAGTTGACAGTAGCGAAGTTTCATGCTCAAACTCAAAGGGTTCTTTGATTTTCTGATATGATATATTTCCTTCCCTCTTGTCATCCTGATTTTTTGATACTGAGTGAAATCTAAAAGTACTCATAAAATAGACCTATAATGCTTATGAGCCAGCAAAGTTATTCTCTTAATATCCTCCCCTTGATTTCTCAAGTCAAATGGGGAACTGTCCTTTAATTATCGAGGTTGTTCTTGATATAGTGGAACCTCTCTATACAGTTGGGCCTTGGAAACTGTCCTTTATATAGAGGTTGTCCTTAATTAAGAGGCAATGCGGTGGAACCTCTCTATAGAGGACACATTGGGGCCTTGGAAACTGTCCTTCATAATTAGAGATTGTCCTTAATTCTGTGGTATAAGGGACACATTGGGACCTTGGAAACCGTCCTTAATTCATTGTGTACAGGACAAGCGTCAGAGTGGGTTCCCCTATATGCTAATTTCATGATGATATATATACCTCTATACTACATCCTCCCTCTTTCTCTTCTTCCTTCTTTTCTTCCTTCCCCAGTAGTACACCTTGTTCTAAAAAAATGCTCCACAGTTTCTAGGGCTCTTAACTAAAAAGGGAACTGTCTGTTTAATAAAGAAGGTGTAGTCAGAGGAAGGGAGGAAAGCAGGTCTCCTACCACTCTTCTTCAATATTGTAATGTGTAGTAGTAATAATGATGATAAGGTTAATAACTACTGTTCTCTCTGTATTCTCTCTTCTCTATTCCCTGCAGCTAGTTGCCATTGTGAGCATACCAGCTCCAGTCATGTGGTATTTCTTTCCATAATTATGTTTTTGTCTGTCTTCTGCAGAAAGTCGCCTTGGCTACAAAAGTTATTGGTGCCATGCAGCCCAGTGGTAGCACCAGTTCTCAGGATCAAGCTTCTACCTAGAGTTGGCTAACCTAGCCATCTCAAAATCAAAAAAATAATAATAAATTAAAAAATAATAAAGAAAAAAAAAAGGGAAAATTATAATCTCAATAGCTAATATAGTAAATAGAGACATGTATATTTTTTTTCATTTTTCACCTCTGAAATCTTGAGTTATATGCATCATACATGAATAATTATTTTATTTTTTTAATTTATTATTATTATTTTTTTTCTGGTTTGGTTTTTTCTGACTTATACACTTCCTGTTTTAATAGTTTCAGTATGTATAATAATAACTTATAATGTATAGCTACGTAATTATTGGACACTACCTCCATGAATACGGCATTCTATTTTGTAAGTTAGTTTGATCTGGAACATAATTGGGCCAATTAAAGCATTGAGCATTACCCTTTAATTAATTTTCTTACGTCACATGTAGGCGTATCCACGAGCCACTGTCATGGGACGACCAGGCCAGGGCGTATCCGTTATCGATGGCATCTCTGTGCTGTAAAGGGTGTCTGTCAAGTTGTGAGTCCCACTAATGGAGATTACACTTGGTACTAGTTAGCCTTCGGCATTACCTGATCCTGATTTGTCAGTCGCCTAAGAAGACCACCCCGAATCCTGGTTAGCTAATAATAATACGTGGACAATACATACTTATATTTTCTTATAATCTTGCATGGAGAGACACACACACTTGTGTGTGATCTAGTCTTGTAGTATAATGTAGAAAATCCCATAAACACCATTTTGAGCACAGGGACATCAAAGAATACCAAGTGTTTAGTTTACTCAACACTTCAGGTGCCTAAATTTCCAAGGCAGCATTCTTTAATCATTATTAATTTTTATTTCCTAGAGTTTCACTAACCTGAGTGGATAGTCCTTCAAATGACCTGAAAGGA
Organism: Diacarnus erythraeanus; assembly: GCA_964016965.1. NCBI lineage: Eukaryota > Metazoa > Porifera > Demospongiae > Poecilosclerida > Podospongiidae > Diacarnus > Diacarnus erythraeanus. Next base: position 8,368,464 of record OZ024671.1, read on the forward strand.
GTTCTACTTAAGGCAAGTTCTACTGAAAATGAAAAAGTTTATTTTTATGATTTTACAGTGTTAGGCTGACAAAATGAGTGTAAGATAGAGAATGAATGTGAAGCAATAAGAACCTACACTGATGGTCTACTCATAAGGTCTAGGACCAAGACTTATCTAATGGGAGCGCCCAGCACACCTTGAACACGGACATAAAAGATAATATGAACAGAGTCAAAGTTAGTACTGAATCATATTATTATACTCTTCTACAAATTTGACCTGGAGAAATATCAAGGTTGATGGTTGGTAAACAATTCCATAGCCTCTGAAATTGAGTAAAAGTGAGCAGATCTACAACAAGCTTGCCTTGACTCCCTGATCTAGTGTTTGCCACAGAGAAGTAAAGTCTATCAGCAATAAGAAAATTTTAACTGGATTTTTCAACTGTTTCACAAAAAACATGATGTCAGGTAATTTCTCTATAGTTTGGTGATCATCCATGTAAAATGAATTTTATTGCCCTTCGCTGAACTTGTTCAAGTGCTATGATATCTTATGTGACCTCCATAGCTGTGTTAGCTTTGACCTAACCCATAGTCAAGTAAAGGGTTTTCTTTGTCTCAATACTGATAGATTTACCGAAGGCATGTTTCAATAGACCAAGCATTCTAGCCTTACCAATAACATTCTGTAGGTGACTGCTCCAAGACAAGTCAGTAGTAACTGTGACCCCAAGATCCTTGCAGCCTGTGCTGTTGACTAGGCTGGCTTCATTCAACATTACTTATCCTGAGAGCCAAAACTGAGGGTGACACATTTGGATACATTGGAATTAATCTCTGCTCCAGAAAGACATGTTTAGCAACTCATGCTGTATATATATTTAAACAATCAAACTTGTTGGCAATGGACTGTGTATAGAAGTTTTGTTGTGCAACGTAGGGCTTGACAAATTATGCCAGCATAATTTTTGGAATAGCTAATATATAGGTAGCCTTCTGATACAGGAATTTTCTGGGAATAGCTAATGGGCAGTAACAATTGGAATAATTAGCTACTCGTTGACAATAATTATTATGCTGCTGCTCTGCTGCAGTGAGTTTTAGCAACCATCATCAGCTGTGGCTGAACATGTTTTCTCACTTCTAGAAAATTCATTTTCTCACAAACAGAACTCCTCATTAGAAGACTATATTTGTCTGTCTATTATGCTCCAATAATAACAACAGTATCTTATTATTGTGTTTTAGTCAAGAATAATAGGTAGAATATTGGGCAACACTTAGAATAGTCAAAAGGAATAGTAGGCCCCCCAAAAAGGAATAATTTGTCAAGCACTAGCAACAAGCCTATCATTTGAAGTCTTGGTTTCCACTCCTTATTCAAAGTCAGCTTCCACCCATTTGAATCTGTTACTAAAGCACTCCAGATGTAGATAGATTATTCAGTAGCTATTATAGTTATATACCTGTCGTATAGCGTATTTATCTATTTCACATGCACTTAAGTGTTAATCAAAGAATTATGTTTTCATTCTTCTTTCTATGTGAATAGTGTAGCTTGAAGAAATCCAGGAGAAGTGAAAAGATGGTGGGGTGGACAAACGCATTTATACTCTCCAGCTCTGTTCCCTCCCACCCTCTATAATATAGCTAGCAATGAGTTAATTCCAGAGTGTCCATTTCCACCTATTATAGGCACAGAGATGGATTTCTATGAAGTGTTTATACTATAATTCTGCCCATTTTAGTATTAGAATACTTCAGTTAGGTTTGTAGATGAGTGTTATAAAGTTAGGTATAGGTACATAAGCATATTAAGCAACACAAAAAGATAGTTGGCTGTAATCTTCCTTCCAGTAGGATCTTCTTTACATCCTTCCTTTTTTGTGCCTTTCAAGATGGTGTAGATTATTATTACCTTTTGTAACTTTGTTCTATTATACTTTGTGTAAGTATTATAATAGTTGGTGGAACTCACTAAAAATAATTAACATAATTGTCATTATCATGGATTATCTACATTCACCACACCCATTTTACAAGGACACTCCCCCTTCCCAATACAAGTTATCATTACTACAACTTTCTGTTTCAGGGTCTCGTGTAATATAATTATATAATAAATAATAAATAATTATTAACTTATAAAAAAATAATTTTGTCAAGACAATAATCCTAAAATAGGAAAATTGGGCAAAAAAATGTTATCTTTAAATATGCAGCAAACTAAGTGTTTAATTAACAAAAATATTGCTTACAATAGAAACAGGAGTCTTATGGGCTGCTCTTGAAGGTAGCGATGAAGATTTTCTAGTTGACAGAGCTTGTGAGATGCTTTTCCTGCACTATAAACTCTATACAGATGGTAATTCAATGATTTCTCTTCTGCAAACTTCAATTCCTTCCACGAGAAAGTCACCAGCTCTTTGTTACTGGCAGCTGTACTTTTGACCTCTATGTAGACCTTATCTTGGTTATCTGACTCTAGCTCAACTTCTATATCATATGGCCAGCCTGTTTCTTTACCTTCATTCACCCAGACAACGTTTTTAATCTTCTTGCCATTTGGCATTTCACCTCTTCTTTTCAAGACTACGAACACAAGCTCTTCTCCCCATCGGCCAATTTTGGCAAGCGACTCAGGATCATTGTTGATTGAGAACTCCATTAGAGGTACAAGTGGATTGCTTCCACTTGACGCTTGTGTCTGATCTACCAAGTGTTGGATATTAACGAGTTCATCCAGCATTTCTTTCTGAGCAGATTGCAGTGCCATCCAGGTGGTAGGATATGGATTTTGTGACCTCGACTTATTCCCAGTTGGCTGTGTGCTTGTACCTGAAGCAGCTGTATCATCAGAAACATGAAGAGGAGTTGATGAACTCAATGGAACTTGTTTTTCATTGACAGATCTAGACTTCTGGCCTGTTTCCTGATGATAGATATAAGTAGTTGATGTCTCCAAAGCTTCGTTCTGGGAGTGGAGATGTGGCCCAGTAGCACCTTGGTTGACGGGATTGTGTTTGTAATCATTGGTCTGAGGTTCTCCATTGATACCTGTGTGTAATTATAGTAGAACATCTGATAAAGAACCCAAGAAGTGAGGACAGCCTCTGACAACTACAGATGTACCACCTGAGCCACGTTTATCTATAATACAGTTCTGTTGTCTATAAAGACCACTTATACTCAAACAGCATAATTTCCTTGATCTTTGTGGCAACAGTGTTGTCAGGAATAGAACACTCTATGATTATGTGTATAGCTAGGTAGAGCTGTGATTGATCTAAGGTTTAGCCACACCTTCAAATCTGTGTAGATTTGAAGGCTTATAAAGAGAGAGGTTTTATACATACTAGGGACAGATACACATGCATGTGCATGGGATGACTTAATACACATGGTATTTTTTTACCTCTGTGTCGATCTTTTATAGTGACATCTGACCTCCTCTGCTCACCATCTTGGTTGGAGTACCTCCTTTCACCATGATGTTTGTCATGAATTGTCTCATGAGTATTTTGGAGAATAATCAGTTCACTTGGCCTCTGTTCTGACACACCATCATCCAATAAATGCTTCTTCTTAATTTCCTTCAAGTCATCTTCTCCAATCTCATTCAATTTTGATGGACTCTTTTCAATGTTAAAATTGGATTTTTCAGTGTACTTCTTGTGTAGTGAATCTTTTGGATCTATTGCAGCTCTGGGAGGCCAGCTGGTGAGCGGTTTATTCTCTTCGACAACTTCAGTGTTCTCTGCTGTTGCTTGACACTGTGCCATAACGTATTCTTCTTCCTCACTGGAACTCTCTTCCACTATTTTAGGTCGTATTGGAGATAACACCACCCATTTTTCTTCTCCTTCCTCCAAGGCTTGTAAATTAAATGAAGTTGCTAACTCTTCAAGTTCAGCTTGGTCAGCTGGGAGGTCTGAGAGTAAACTTTGTAAGAAATTTCGAAAGAGTTCCTCTTCTTGTTTTTCAGCTTCATTCATAAAAAGCTTCATTAAAGATTCACGAAGAAATCCTGGTGGTTTGTCTTTCTTTCTTACTGATACATAAATTGTCGGGAGTCCAGAAGCATCAATTTCCAGCTCACAATTCCGTTTCTCTGGTGCAGGGCTCATTAATCTGTCGTTGTTATGCTCAATGTAATATTGACAGTTCAGCTCCTCTGCAGAAAGGACCTGGAGTCTTATCAACTTCTCAAGAATGCAGCCATCATTGACTAGATAGTTATATTGGATCTTACAGTTCTGGTATATAAACTGCTGAATTAGAGGCATCCAGAGGCTGATTTTTTCTTTTAGATCATCAATAGACTTAACAGTACCTTGTGGATCCAATAGTGTACAAACTGCAGATTTGAGCATAGGAATTTCAAACATCTTTAGAAACATTTCTTTCCTTTCACTGATATGCTTGTCATTTTCTCTATGCTGATAAGACTTTGTGAGCTCTCTTTTTGCTGGCCACTGAAGAAAATGGACTTTTTCGTTTTTACTGAAAGCATTTGCTAACTTCTGATCATCATTTTCAAGTAAGCAATCATTCAGTGTGACCCAAACCTTTCGGTGAGATGGAAAGGACTTGCTGTCCTTCAGATTAGAGATTATGTAGTTTTCATCAAGTCCCTGCTTTGAATTTGCCTCCACTAAATAGAGAATTATCGAAGTAAAATCTTTAACTTGGTCCAAGCCTGGACTCGGTGTTAAAGAACTGTTATATTTTATCATTGCAATGAGAGTCTTGATGAGTGGAGTGCGAGGAATGCGGATATTGTTAAACACTTCTTGCATCTGCAATTTCATATGTTCATTTTTTGAATAGTACAAAGACAAAACTCTAGGAAGGTAACTTGGTAAGGTGTGGTTGTATTTCTGCTTTGCATACAAAACAGTAGTAGGATCCATCCAACAGACATCACGGATGGATAAGAAATGACCTACCACATCTGCATCAGTCAAAACATCCTCATATTTGCTTGGTACAAAAATCAGTGAAGAAGATTCCTCCGTAAATGCTTCTATGATCTCGTTATCTTCGTCAGTTGATGAAAAATCAATGAGATAGTTATACACACTGTACATGTGATTGATGCTAGTACAGAAACCATCTGCAGCATCCCTAGAAGATTCTGACCACTGCACAAGATGCTTTAATAAATCCATTCTAGATATATCATCTTGTATCTTCAAATGCTTCAAGAAATCTGCTGATTGGACCTTGGCATCTATACATGGTACATGAGAATGTAGATACTTCTTGATCTTGCTGGAATAGCTGTTAAATAAACTGGAACCTTTGCAGAGTACCTGTGAATCTGAATCAGAGCTGACAGTCGAGGGAAGCCATGCTCGATGCACGAGAAACTTGCTGAACGAAGATGCATCAGATGCCTCCAAGTACTCTCTTGTCTCAAAGCTAAAAATGTGTGCTTCTAACTTTTCTGTCTTGTAACTCATATCCCAGTTTTGATCAATAAGCTCAACAAGTTTCTTCATTTGATGGCGTTGGTACGTAGAATCTTTGTCCGAGACAGACTCCACAATGTCGATGAGTTCTGCTGACTGCCAGTCCTTCAACATGTAGTTAACTGCTGGTAAACGTTTATATAGTATAGTGTTTCGGAGTTCATGCCATCTTTCGGAGTCCTATAAAAATATTAGTTATCTCATGGATGCCCACAAATTCACAATGTAAAGCTAGCTATTCCCATAGAGCATAGTAGTAAGTCTTGAGGCTTTCAGTGTGTCAATATAATCTACATGTTTAATGTGGTTAGTGGTGGATATAGCCGAGAGGAAGGATTCACAGGGACTTGGCCCTCTCCCATCCAAGGCTTGCTTGAATTACCTCCATGGATTGTTGTATAGGTATGTGCGCTATATATTTAGCTGAAAAAATTTCCCCTTCTTTTAAGAATGCCTTCAATTCATTGGGGGACATATCGCAAGGTATATTTTGGTATTTCCTAATGGCTATACTTATAATCACATGTTGGGTCAACTACTCCCTTTTAAAATCCTATAGATCCATGGTGTCTTAGCACATGTATCAAAATATATCTTCCAATAAGATTCTGCTACACTACAGTGTTCCAATAAGTAATATTAATTTTTAAAACGCATTCACTGGGAGCCAATGCACACTAAAGAACACTACAATATTAAAAGACAGGTTTCTTAGCTGCCAGCTTTCTGGTGAGACAGCAGGGTAGCTACCCCCTTCCTCTAGAACATACATAACTACCTTTACGATCTTCACTTCAACTTTCTCCACTACAATGCCTTGCTTAACTCCAATTCTTTCAAAGAAATTAACCCAAGTTACTCGATCTCTCTTGCTTGAGTTACTACTTCCAAGGTATGTCGGTGATAGGACTGTCCATTTAACATCTATTATCACACAATAATAATTAGTAAATAAACCACCTCAACTGATAAGACTTTCCTTATAATTATATCTATAGGCTCAAGGGCTAGAGTTAAGGGGGGGGGGTATACTCATTTGTTCCCGTTTATATATCTGATCATAATTCTCTTATACTTTGTCCAAAAAAATTGATCTTGTGCTTAAAATGTTGCTCATTTAAAGAGCTTTCTGAAGGTATATTAAGTTCTTACTTTCCAACAACCTAGCTGAAGTTAGCTTGCCCGACTTCATGCACTACTTTTGACTACTTTCGACTATTACTCAACATCACATTGTCCAAAATGGGGGAAAAAAATAATTTTCTGAAAGCTCTTTTCCTGCTCTTCAGTATGAATGAACAGAATTTGTCTTAAATCATTAGAGGGAAGTTAAACTAATGTTTTTAAGACAACTTCCCTCTAATGAATTTTAAGACAAATTCTGTTCATTCATACCGAAGAGCAGGAAAAGAGCTTTCAGAAAATTATTTCCCCCCCCATTTTGGACAATGTGGTGTTGAGTAATAGTCGAAAGTAGTCAAAAGTAGTGCATGAAGTCGGGCAAGCTAACTTCAGCTAGGTTGTTGGAAAGTAAGAACTTAATATACCTTCAGAAAGCTCTTTAAATGAGCAACATTTTAAGCACAAGATCAACTTTTTTTGGACAAAGTATAAGAGAATTGTGATCAGATATATAAAAAAGGAAAAAACGGGAACAAATGAGTATACCCCCCCCTCCCTTAAGGCTAGTGCTAGGGTTAAGGCTGGCTAGAGCTAGGGCTAGGGCTCAGGCTGGCTAAAGCTAGGGCTAGGGCTAAGGCTAGGGCTAAGGCTGGCTAGAGCTATGGGCATCTTGTACTTATAGTGTATCAGATCTCTAAGGACCTGTAACACGCTAGCCTTAGCCCTAGTCCTGCTCACATGCTGGCATCATATCTAGTATAGCACTGCACTGCTTATATCCACCAAGCATCTCCCCCTCCCCTTCCTATGCCATGATATAAACATGTCAACTACATAGCTCCAGAGTTGAAGCTTTGGGGGTGCTTCTATGCAATTACATCATTACTATTACATCTGTAATATACCTGTAATATTCAATAATAATAATAATAATAATAATAATAATAATAATAATAATAATAATAATAATAATAATAATAATAATATTACTGTAATAGACCATAATATTATACAATAAGAAGAAATTTACACATAGAAGCACCCATTAAACCACCTGCTTGGTGGTAGGAAGAATATGCTCCTTCCTAGCTAAATAGAGGTCATTTTTTCATTAATAAAGAGACCACTCTTAAATATTGCATATTCATCTATTGGAAGGGGACTGACTCAAGCTGGAGGGGTGTGGAGATCCCAGGACCCCCCTACCTCTGCATGAAACCCTGAGCTTACAGAGTGATCACTGGTTTGATAAACATCAATGAGCTTACCAGGAAACATTTTTACAACATCAGTAGAGGGGGAAAACTCTGAATGGAAGTGAATATTTCCCTCTGTAACTAGTTTTATGCCCTTATTAGTGATCAACATAGCAGACGCCTTCAAAAGACAAATTATTTCAGTTTTGTTGACACCTGAATCTGGCCTTTCAATGCACTCCTTGATGTACTGAAGATACTTACACAGCAACTTCTTAGATTTCTCCTGCAATGTAAATGTAATTCAACATCTATTATTCCTACATAATAATTTATGACAAACTTCCCACCAAAGAATGTAGATATTTGTAACTAATCTGGCTGCTCTAATTATAGAGACTCCACATTAAATTCAACGATTAAATATAATAGAACATTACTTCCATTCATAATATATTGCTTCACATTATAGTGCAGGTCCCATAGGCTTAGTGGATTACAGGTGAAAATGATTTAGTAGCTAAATTTTTTAAACTATAATAATAATAATAATAATAATAATAATAATAATAATAATAATAATAATAATAATAATAATAATAATAATAATAATAATAATCAACAGCTGCTAACACGCTAGGTTGGGTGTCAAAAAACAAGAAAAAATTTTGAGGGATGACACTGTGCTATAGGAGAATCCCTGTAGTAACCCCTATCACACACAACACACACACATCACATACACACCACACACACATCACACACACAGACCAAACACATTAAGTGTCAAATAATAGTACTTCTCCTACCTTTGAATGGAGTTTAAACTGTGGCAGAATGTGATGTTTTATAATGTAAGTAGGGTAAAGGTTCTTCACACCAAGTAATTCCAAGACCTTTCTTATACGAGACTGAACCATATCTTCTCCTTCATTAAACAGAGCTAAATCTAACACTTTCATCTCTCCATAAATTTCCTTGAAGCCACTAACAGTGTCGTCTTCATCTAAAGCACCAATAACACATTGTATATACCATTACATACTACTACAACAAGTCAAATACTGATGGGTTAGAATATGATGGAACCCTCTCACATTGGGACCTTGGAAACTGTCTTTTACACAGTGAAACCACTTATTCCAATCCCCTGAAAGAGACGTTTCAATGTGCCCAGAACAACTGTGCATCAGTATTAACCTCCTGGAATCAAGGCCACTAGTATATTATTCTAAGGTGTTGAGTTCCACTCTAGCTAGTATGTGTCTTTAACTAACATACAAATTATTTAGAATTAGAATCACCTTTATTGTAGTCAGGAGGAAAAAACAGACCACAATCATTGGCACTTGCAAATTTGCCACCCACCAGTGGTAAAATTTCTAGGTCTTTGAGAGTATCAATCATCAAAGAATGAACTCCGTCACTTTCCTCCATCACAATATGAACACAAGCCAGCCAGTTTGCAATCCATTGCACCAACAAACCTCTTCGATTAACCCTATCACTTCTAGAAGGAAACAAAGAATTTACATTAACCTTGTCATCACAATCTTCATCTTCAATGTAATGATATAAATCTTCACATTCTTCATCAGATTCTTGACTGTTTTCATAACAGTGGAGAGACATCAATGCAATCTCTTTCATGTGATCAAGTGTGATACAGTGGATACCCAGTTGGTTCTGAAGGGACAGGTTTATATACGGCGACAGTGAATTATGCAGATAAAAGAGATTCAGTGCCTTAACCAGGAGAGCGTGTGATATATGCTCACGAATAAAGTTGTCCCTTACAAAGACAATCTGCGAGGGTTGTTTCCACTGTGTTTCCTCATACTGGTACACGTTAGCAGGTGGGTTTACGAGGGAATTAAAACTAGACGTATTGTCATTGAGTGGCTCTGTGGGAAGACAGTCTGTTCCCCTCAACAAGTTGAGTATTTGGGACGAGAGAGGCTGGAAGAAGTCCAACAACTCTCCCTTGAGTGGAATAAACTGAAGAAACAGAGCAATGGCTTCGACTTTTGTAAAGGAAGTGAATTCACTGGCATAGGCCTACAATGTAAAAGTAATAGATGCCATTTCTGTGAAGGTTTTAATGCCATTATGATTAACAAGTACTGAAATCTACATGCATTTAGTTCCACAAAAGCGTTGCACAAATCATCATTACACTCGTGCTCATCAATCAGTGTTTGTGACAAATCTGTTCAGAATCTTTCTCCATTATTATTGGAGAAGCAGAAAAAATCACATTAATAGGCTAACGCTACAAGTAGTGACTGCTACGATAAGTAACTACCTTCATGTCTTCTAGTCCTTTCAGGAATAGAGAAGGAATCTCTTCCCTTAGCCATTGGTTCCAGGAACTGTCAGAAGTAACACACTCCCTGGAAGATGGAAGATCAAAATCCCCTTGGACAATAAAACGGAATCCGTAGCTACGGAGAGGAAGGAATGCAAACACTTGCTGTTGCTGGAGATCCTGCAGAATTTTTAACATTGTAGAGTAACAATGAGTAACAATAAGTAACATTGAGTAACATCCAATACAAAAAATAGGAGTTCACTAGGCTTTGAGGTAACAATGGATAACAATGAGTAACAATAACATCCAGTACCAAAGAGTGGGAGTTCACTAGGCTTTGAGAGGTAACAATGGATAACAATGAGTATAACATTGAGTAACATCCAGTATCAAAGAGTAGGAGTTCACTAGGCTTTGAGAGGTAACTTTGTGTTTCTTTTATTCAGATGTTAAAGTTGCTCTATATATTCTCTCTAAATGTTATTGATGTTAGAAATAGGGACAAGCACATTATGCTAGTTTTCAGGCCTATTATGTTATTCTAAAGTGCTATTTTTTAAACCCTATTATATGCTTTTGAGCCAGCTCCTATCATGCTTACATTATGAGTCAGGATTGAACTGTTGAATTGCAACACGAGTGATGCCTCTACATTGCTAATCTTCAAGAGAATTCATCTGTTGTTCATTGAATGAGTTCTTCTACAAAGAAAAGGCACGCTTAGAAGAGGCTGATGATGGTTGTAGTAAGAGCACTTTCTGAGCTGCAGATGGACCACTGTTTACTTTAAGGGTCACTAAGTTCCCCTATTATGCCAGCATTCTGCCCAATGTTTTGATAGGGCTATTATGCTCAAAGCAATGCTAGCATAATGTGCTTGTCCCTAAAAATAAGTCAATTTATAGCTGTGGTGTGTTAGGCCAGTTAGTGTGCACACGTGACACATGTCAATTTAGCTGTAAGAGTTTACCTGTTGTGGGTGCACACATGTCATTCTATAAGAGTTTACATTCTATAAGAGTTTACCTGTTGTGGGTGCACACGTCACTCTATAAGAGTTTACCCATTGTGGGTGCAGACGTGTCACTATAAGAGTTGTTGTGGGTGCACACGTGTCACTCTATGAGAGTTTACCTGTTGTGGGTGCACACGTGTCACTCTATGAGAGTTTACCTGTTGTGGGTGCACACGTGGCACTCTATGAGAGTTTACCTGTTGTGGGTGCACACGTGTCACTCTATAAGAGTTTACCTATTGTGGGTGCACATGTATAATATGGCCAAAAGACAGTTCACCTTAGAAAGCATTAGAGTGTTGAGATCTTGTGGTAGAGGAAACGCAAGTGCAAGCTCAGTGCTTTCAACAGCAGGTTTGAACTACATGAAAACAAAGCACATTTAATATACATTATTCTGTTTAAATATGCTTAGAAAGAACACAGAAAAGTTTTGACATACCCTGTCAGCTTTATCCAGCAGTTTTCTTACCACCAGCCATCTGTCTGTGACATTCGTGTACCCATCAATGTGTTTGATCTCTACCACACCGGTTCCTCTGTCTTGACGAACCATGTGTCTGACTGAATTGGTAACCTGTATATAATATGACGTAATTATAAACGTGTACCTCTATGTCAAAATGAGAACATTTTAAAATAGAGACACTTCTAAAATAAGGACACCTCTAAAATTGAGACACCTCTGAAATGAGGACATCTCTGAAATAAAGACACTTCCAAAATGAGGATGCTGATACTTTTGAAATGAGGACACTCCTGATAACATACAGCTCTGAAATGATAATTAAACATTCTATTTGGATAATAAACAGATCTGAAATGATCCATTTGAAAATAACTCTCAGATTTGTCACAAATGTGTATTTTTGTTTACAAAAGCATCATAACTATTGCTCACATGATCCTCAACTGTAATGCTCCTCAGGCGGTGAAGAAATAGGAGCAGAGAAGGTTGGACATCATTGAACTTCTTGGCCATGTTACTTGCAACAAGATTATCTTTCAATGGGAGCACTATTCTGGTAGTCCAACTGCATAAAAAAAATGTATACCAAAATTTTAATGAGTGCACCATTATTAAAAAGACTGGTATGTCTCTGGAGACACTTAGTCTAGCTATGAACTTCACAGCAAGCAATGAAGATTACACACTGTAGACATACCTTATAGCGGGAAATTTTCGAGGGGAAATATCTTTGTGGTTTTGGTGGTTAAAATAAAACCACGAATGTTTTACCCCCCCCCCCCCCCCCCAAACTTTTAATTTTATGGTTTAATTGATACGGCACCAAGCTGTAAGCCACAAATATTTTTCCATGAATAAATTTAAAACCACGAAAATATTTCCCCTCAAAAATTTCCTGCTATACAGTATGTAATCAGACTTCCTCAAGTGGTGTGGTGTCTACAAATAAGTATACGTGATTATCTACATGCTTAAGTACTTAAGTTATCAAGCTTCATCAAGTGCTGCTGAAACTTAAGTCACACAGCTTCCAACTGTACCTTTGTTCTGTGGTGTGGTCTTCTGTATCGACAGTTTCGGTACACCAATGTGGAAGAATGAAACCTATGGGATCTGAACTTGCATCAAACCGAATATGAAACCCATTTGAGTGAATTGCTGGAGTATCAGTGATACGGAAAACAGACTTGAAACCAATTCCTTTCTGGCCGATATAACCAGCTCGATGAGCACCTTTTGTACTTTTTCCAATATCACAAATAGCTCGGATGTTCTTCTCATAGAAACCTACTTCATTGTTATAGACTACAATAGCCTTGTCGCTGATAGAGAACTTGAGAGAAGGGATATCTGAAGTGGTCGTCCCACGATGAGAGTTGTCGGTTAGGTGACAAGGGTAGGTATTGTCGTCTGCATTCTGTATTAGCTCCAACACAAAGTGAGTGTCTTTACTGTACAGTTCTAAAGAAAGACGCTTTATTCCCCTTCCTTCTCTCTCTCTCTGTTTCTCGGCAACTTGCTGCTGTTTGTTGTCCAATTCAATTCCAATTCCAAATTCCTCATGTCTGATGGTTTCAATAACCTGTTTACATTTAGATTCTCGTTCCTCTAGTTGCTCACTGGTGATTTCAACCTCGGGAATGGGTAAAATCTTATCGATGTTTCTTTCGACGTTTCTTTCGGTTTCATGCAATACATTTGGTTCCAGTATAGATCCAAGGTCTGGTCTTGCTGGAAGTACTTCACCTTGTGAAATATCCTTTTCCTACATGTGAAAACCTCTGTGAAACCTACAGTACAGTGCTTCCAAGTGCATGCATTTGTGCATATAAATACATGCAAATATCTTGATCAATACACAGACATGTAAATGTGCTGAAAAATATACGGTAGACCAAAGCATTAAAAGACACTGCCAAGATACTGCAGACATGTATACCATATAGCAGGAAATTTTCGAGGGGAAATATCTTCGTGGTTTTCAATAATCAAATTTATTCGTGGAAAAAAGTTTACAGCTCGGTGTTGTCTCAATTAAACTATAAAATTAAAAGTTCGTGGGTAAAACATTTGTGGTTTTATTCTAACCACAAAAACCACAAAGATATTTCCCTTGAAAATTTCCTGCTATACGGTAGCTTCCCTGAGTGTAGTGCTGCAAACCAGAAAGTTGTAGCTTGGGTATTTGGACAGTAGGTAGGAGCCAAAGGTTAAAGTTCTTACTTGCATTGATGTACTTGTGTTCAAAGAGACAAGAAATGGGCTCCTTTTGTTACTATTATTTTTCAATGGGAATTTTACATCTATGGCTGGAAGTGAAAGGGGTGTGGTTTTGGGGCTATTGCTTCCTGTGTGAATGCCCCAAGCCCAAGGCTTCTGAGATGGACTAAAAGTGTTTAAACCTACATATAAAGATTTACTATTATTACAATGGAGATATAACTGGAGGTATAATGGCTGGGATGACCTTCACCTAACCATTATTACAGATATCTACCTTTAGTTTTCCTCCGGATTTAGCTGAGGGCTCATTACTATCCTCAATCATCAGCTTGGCAATTTCATCTGACATCACCTTCATGTCATCAGACCACTTCTTGATTCCTAGAGTCATTCCAAGAGCTTGGAAGAACCTTCGCTGGCCAGCTGTAACACAGTGTTCAATTAGCTTGTCAACTACCGAGGAGTTGGTGACTTTTCGAAGAGGATCAATAAAAATCTATTACATTAAACAACAACAACAACAACAAACAAACAAATAATTTCATAATCTATGAAAGTTACAGTGAATTCCAGGCAAACTTGGGACAAGCTAAAGTGCCCTAGTTAAAAGGTTGGCTGGCCTTAATTCAGGGGGTGAAGTTCTATTGATGTTAATTCATAAGCTCTTATTTGTGATAGCTATATCCAAGTCCAAGTGTCCTTAATAAAGAGTTGTTCTCATTTCAGTGGGTTGGAATACGGGGGTTCTCATTTCAGGGAGCTGGAGTTACACTGTATACAGAGATATCTTTTGTTTCAGAGGGTTGGAATGGAGGAATTCCACTATAATAATGCATATTTACAAGGTTACTAATATCTGTGTTCTCCCTAGGAAGGTAGCTATGAAGAGATAGTGGTGAAAATTTCAGGCTACATTTAAGCTCCGCCCCATATAGACATCAAAGGAAAGTCGTCTATAGAAGACAGGAACCCATACCCCCACACTACCCTTGAAAAAATGGGGGGTGAGGGAGAACACAGACCATAAGAATGAGCCATGCTACTAATAGTGAAGACTATTTTCACCTCTGTCGCTATAAGGCTACAAAGATTCAACGGAATCCGAAGAAGACACTCAAATATAAACTTTGATAATTTTTCGTCCACTTCTACTTCAGCTTTCTTTCTCTCCAGAAAAGACGTGACTTGATTAGCAAGCAGCTGTGGTGAGATGTCCTTAGTATTCTCACGTTGCACGATAAGTGACACCAAGTGGCCGGCAACATTGAAAGGGTTAAAAGCATCTACAGCAGCATTAAAATCTTGAATCGAAGATGAAGAATCAATCTTGAGTAGTTTTCCTGGACTGACTTCCAGTGCAGAAATAAGACTCTCAGAATTGAGAACTGTTGGACTCAGCAAGAAATCAGACAGTTTCCCAAACTGTGGTTGAAAGACAAGCTCCCAGTGACTCCACTCAGCGAGATCTTCAAGCAGAGGAGCTTCTTTCAGTCTTGACAATGCATCCTGTTTCGATTGATGTCCTAAAACACCAACAGAACTCAACCCCCGTGTCTGAGGTGGCTTCTGGGAAGATTTCTTAGCTGAATTATGGGACTCCTTGAACGTGCTGTTGAGCAGCAGAGGCGAGAGATAAGATATAGTTTGTGGTTGAGGTGGTTTGGATGGCTGTTTCTGGGAATCAGAGAGTAGTTTTTGGAGGGTACCACATCCCAGTTCTTGAAATGAGCTCACTGAGAACTGTGTGGTGACAGCTGTGTTTATTGCTTCCTACATGGACATAATTGTGTGAGAAAACAAGATAAATGGTAATTAGTAACACCCTTCTATAGACAACAATATGTTCACTGGCCTTTCACAGCTATATAGCTATATACAGTAGAACATGCATGGCCTCCTACCTGTCCTAAGAGACATTATAAGGCCAATCTCTGTATTAAGACAGGTATGGAACAGTTTCTAGGTCCCAATGAATCTTTTCTCTTAAGGACAACCACTATTTATAATGAATGGTCTCAATGTGTCCTTTATAGAGAGGTTCCACCGTAATTAAGGACAAAGGTTCCAATGTGTCCTTTATAGAGAGGTTCTACTGTATTAAGGACAACCTTTATAAGGGACAATTTCCAAGGTCTTAGTGTGTCCTTTATATAGGTTCCACTGGATTACCTCTGGATTAAAGACAACCTCTATATAAAGGACAGTTTCCAAGGTCACAATGTGATCTTTACAGAAAAACTTCACTGTATTGCATCTGAATTAATAAGCCCTTTATAGAAGTTTTTATGTACAAGGCTTACTTCATCTTCTTTGAATTCATGTCTCAGTTTATCAATAATTCTGAAGATTTTCTCCTTGACAACAGCTGCATGTTCTACCCCATGCCCCGCCCCCATAACCCCTCCCCCCATCTCCTTGATCAGCTTCTGGTTCGAAATTAAGAATGAAAGGAAAGAACCATTCCCAAGATTACTGAAATCGTTGGCTCCAAATTTCTCACAAATGCTCTTCTCTATATTAGTAAGAGAGGAAAGATCTATGGGAAATGGCAGCTTTTGTAGATGGTACAATGTTTCTGTAAACACTTCACCTATATGCACAAAGATAATAACACATCATTATTACAGATATTGAGTAAACTTAGAGGAAACTAAAACACATCATTATTACAGATATTGAATAAACTTTGGAGAGATTTGTGGAAACTATAGGACATATTGGGGTCATATCTATTGTTCCTTATCAATATAATTATACTCAGAATAAAAAACACATCAGGTCTGCCTTGCTCAACAGGTCTGACTTGCTCTGAACTTGCTATCCTAGCTAATACCTATAGGGTCTTTTTTGTCACTTCTTCTAATTGGGAAGTTTCTAATTGTGGAGCTTCTAATTGGTGAGCCTCTAATTGTGGAGCTTTTAATTGGTGAGCCTCTAATTGTGGAGCTTCTAATTGGTGATCCTCTAATTGTGGAGCTTCTAATTGGTGATTGTGGAGCTTCATTTAACTATAATAGCCATGTGTGTATCCTGTAGTAGTTAGTTATAATAAATCACTTTACCACAGGGAAGTACCCTTCTTGATTACGACTCCATACATGCCATAAATAGTCAGCAAATCATGATTATGCAACACTAAACATAATTTGTACTTCTACTGTAATCAACCACTTCTTAAACTGCCATAAATGGAAGGAATGCCATTTAGTTAGCAAATAATTTTACATGTATAATTGTGTAAGTAACACTGACAGCTTATTGAAGATAACAGACCTTCTGATCTGTGAAACAACTGCTGCTGGTAGTGGTGGGAGCCAACTCCCGTTATGTCACTCTGTGTCGAAGACTCGTCAAAAAAATTCGGAAAGAGTTTATGAGCCGAATATGCTCCTTTGTAGATGGCTAATAGAAATAGACGACGAAGTGCCTTGTTTTTGAGAGTCGACTGAATAAAGTCATCAACTTTAATCCTTTGGTTCACACTGAAATACTTAGAGCATGATTCATGTACACTCATTATGATCTGAACCGGATCTTTTCCCGACAGACTCTGTATTATGGACAAAGGATCATTGTTATGGGGATCAGAAAACTTTCGTTTCATCTTGTCAGTCTCATGCTCAAGTAAAGATTCCATTTCTTTCTGGAGTTTCATTTCTATCATCCTGTTGATGTCTCTTTGAGTTCTTCGATACTTGGAATTGATCTATTAAGAGTTAACACAATGTAGTTTTACAGATTATGTAGTAGCAACAAACAAACAAACACAAACAAACAAACAACATGTTTACCTGAATCATGAGTGGGAAACTAGTAATTCTAACACAGAGATGCTGAACACTATCCAACCCTTCCTTCTTGCGCATAAACTCCAAATAATCTTCGAGTTTAAACTTCTCCCCTCTCTTAGATTTGTTCATCATGTGCATCAGGTGCTTGTGCAGCTGGTAAATTGAGAGCTCAGGGGGAGTGGCCATATCACATGGAGGTTTAAAGTAATCTTGTACATTAGGATGCTTCACAAGTGGACCCAAACGAAGATCTTCATAGCTGTTAACATTCTCGATTTTAGCCAGAGCGAGGCCTAAATCATGGAGAGTAGTGACTGGTGTAAACATGCAATAGACTTTGATAAGTTCCTCAACTCTTCCATGGAGTTTAGAATACTCATTATATACCTCTATTTCCTTCCAATGGATGCGTATGGTGCATTCTTTGTCAGTAAGTTTTTTAGTGATGTCTCTGACAACATTTTGAGGTAAGAACTTCCCCTTGGATGTGAGCTTTTCGATAATTTCATCTACTTTTGAATTTATTCGTGCTATTGCATCCTCCTTGGTGAGGGCTTTTCGTGACTTTGGTTTGGGTAAATCGCAGCTCCGGCCAGGACTGGGGAATTTCATGGATGGACGAAAATCTGGATGGTTTGGCAACAAAGACTCCTCCCCCAACTCTACCCCTGCATTAGGGTATTTATCGCTGTTACCGTCAAGAGTTGGAACGATCTCACGAGGATTTCTAAAGGGATCTGTTCCTGACAAACCCATGGGTTCAGGATGGGACAACGGACTGACACCAAACTCACGTCTCGCGATTTGTATTCCACCAACATGTTGGCCATATCCCAATGAGGTTCGGACATCATGTTGATACTGGTGACCAGCAGGTATTGTTGAACTAGCAACATCTAAAAGTGGAGGCCTGAAATTCCTATTCAACTGGGCAGGAGGGAAAGAGAGTGGTGAGGTTTGGACATCATGTTGATACTGGTGACCAGCAGGTATTGTTGAACTAGCAACATCTAAAAGTGGAGGCCTGGTATTTCTATTCAGCTGGACAGGAGAAAAAGGGAGTGGTGAGGTTTGGACATCATGTTGATACTGCTGACCAGTGGGTATTGTTGAACTAGCAACATCTAAGAGTGGAGGCCTGGTATTCCTATTCAGCTGGACGGGGAGTGGTGAGCTCAAGACATCATGTTGATACTGGTGACCAGCAGGTATAGTTGAACTAGCAACATCTAAAAGTGGAGGCCCGACGAGATTCGTAAGCTGGACAGGAGGGAAAGAGTTATTGGAAAATGTCGAGTCCACAGTTTGATCTTCCAGTTTCTCCTTTTTTCTAGATCGTCTTCTAGATTTCTTGCTTGTTGATGACATTCTCTCAAGTGATTAAGAATCAAGCTAAAAACAGAAAGATTAAACTAAAGTATTTTAGGTGCTGGGAAATTAACAGATTTTGGATGAAGTTACTTTTATAAGACAACAACCAAACCCAAAAATTTACTGAAAGTGCGTAGAAATATCCTAGAATTAAACCATCAGGCAAACTACTTTGAATCTTGATCTCGCTCTTCCTAGGAAAGGAAAGTTTCTTTATAATCATCTTTACAACCCCTTAACCATAAAAACTTTACTGTAATTATGCTAACACATACCTTCAGCTATATTCTGTGGTTAAAAATAGCTTAGAACTGCCAGTATTCTTGGTTATGAAGCCTCCTAGCTAGCTACACCAATAGTAACTATATCTGCGTAGTTATAAACTTCCCCTAGATACTTTCATTTTCCCCTATATGTAAACAGGCAGTTTCTCAGGAAATACTACTAGCTAAAATTAGCAGTTTACCACTAATTCATGAATCCACTTTACTGGTCCGCAGTCTTCTTCCCGGAGTTCACGCAATGGCGCCGTACATGCAGTGAACCCACTAATAAAACTATTCCCGCTGACGACACATGATACATGCCAGAGGCTAGCACAGCTCTGTGAAATAGTTGCACATGACTAACTACTCTGTATACAGTAGAACCCACCCCCGAAATTACTTAGCTAGTACACCTCTGAACCCTCTATTCCAACCTTGAAATGAGGATACCTCTGTATACAATGGAACCCAAATGAGGATACAATGGAACCCAAATGAGGATATCTCTGTATAGAGGTTATGCAATGACGTTGGATCAAGCCGTGGTTACGCGCTGCGCGGTTGCTACGTGGCCATTTTGGGTGGCAAAAGTGTTCAGTAGCTGGGTGGCAAAAGTGTTCAGTAGCTGGGTGGCAAAAGTGTTCAGTAGCTGGGTGGCATATCTTGTTTCTTCGTCGTTAACATGTCAACGCGAATATTTTTAGAGTATTATCAGGAGCTGGAGAGAAGTGCCAAGGATAA
Source organism: Diacarnus erythraeanus (assembly GCA_964016965.1). Taxonomy (NCBI): domain Eukaryota; kingdom Metazoa; phylum Porifera; class Demospongiae; order Poecilosclerida; family Podospongiidae; genus Diacarnus; species Diacarnus erythraeanus. The sequence goes on from OZ024671.1 coordinate 8,388,427, forward strand.
AAAGCTGGGGGGAAATGTGGATGATCCCTATAGTACAAATACATGTATATCATTGTATCCATTGCAGTGGTAACCAGTTGTCAAGCAGTTCATATTTTTAGTAAAAGTTAAATAGCTCTAACTCTCCGAGTTTTCTAGCACTAGTGCTGACCTTTACACATCCCGAAACCTAAGAGGTGACACATTTGGGTCTGGTACAGGTATTCTTATGGCTTTACTAACTAATGTCCCCCAGATTGAATGCCCAATTTTCTATTATTGTTTAGTTAGTAGTTTTGGACTATTAGTTAGTTTTCAGTTAGTTATTGGAATCTTACAACATTTTAGTATAGTTTTAGTTAGTTACAAGAGCCTGGTATTTCTTTTAGTTTAGTTCTAGTTAGTTACAAGACCATGGTAGCTATTTTGGGGCAATCAACTTATACAATCAAGTTAGTTGGAAATGTAATTTTTTGCTTCCATGGGATGAATGTTGCTTGTTAACTACAAACATTAATACAATAATTATCAGCTGGAGGTGTGCTCAACTAATATTAGATTCAACCTCTGCTCTCATTAGTTTTAGTTTAGTTTTTGGTGCAATATGATGTAAATAGTTTAGTTATAGTTTTGGCAAGTAAGTGAACTATAGTTTAGTTTAGTTTTAGTAGTGAAGAAATTACTGAACTATTATCCATTTTAGTTTTAGTTAACGAATACAACAGTGGTTCTAGGGTTCTATATATACATTTATAGATATGATAATAGCTAATAATATTTTAATATCTGGCTAATCCAGTCTCAAGAAAGGAAAAAACATGCACACAGTGAAGGAACAACCTTTACATAATAAATGTAACTACATGTACCAGTGTTTACATAAATATTGCAAAAAAAACAGATGCATGTGTAAAAGCAACTATCATGCCATCAACTTGGAAAAAATCATATTTCTTCTTGTCACATGATTGTCACATGAACCATGATGCCAGTGCCACTCCAATGGAAATTAGAGCAATGATAGTGAGAATCCTAACCTGCTGTGAGAATAAAAGATGGTTGTATAATTACTTGTTGTGAGTATGCAATGTATACAAGACAGAAGGAACTGCTGCTACATTGTCTAGTAGACCCATAAACACTATCCTATAGACATGTGCTGAATTTTAGCAGTATTCCTGTGACATTTCTTAATGCCCCCACATCAAAGTAATAACTATATAAGTCTATCGACAAATTAATTATAGATTATACTGAGGTGAGAGAAATAGAGCCAGGTGGAATGAATTCCTAGAATCTCTCTATAGAGGACACATTAAAACTGAAGTTGTCTATATTTCAGAGTGTCCTTTGTCAGAGGTTCTACTGTTTGTGTAACTCTACTTTTATCCCACAAGATAGATTTCTAGTGTCACAACTTGAACCCTCAAGAAATGAAGAAAATTAGGAGACTTTCATGCTTTTGAGAAATAATACTAACAGGGAATTTAATACCCTAGAGTTATGCATTTACTAATTTAATCTATAACAATACTCATACCATGCATAGAAATATAATTTTGTGGGTTAAATTTTCACAGGTCAAAGTCTATTCATAAAAAACAATGAGTGAAAGGAAATACTATCCCTTAGAAAATTCATCACAAGGTACAATAGCCCAGGTCATAACTGATTGATGAAGAAAGAAAGAGAGAAATTAAGCAGAGGATAATTAAATTTTTTATTCATCAGATTTTTGAGGAAGATGAGGAATTTTGTGAAAGATGCTCCATGACATGAGAGAGAATGTGACATAAAGGACGAAGGAAGGAAGGAAGGAAAGAATGAAGGAAGAGAAGGAATGTGAGCGAACAACCATACAGGTCACTTTTACTACCTTCTGGTCTTCCTCTAGACGCTCATACAACTCACTATTTCACAGTGAGACTCACTGTTTCAGCCCTTTTCTCACAGTCTCACAAGCAACTTCATTTTTCTCACTGTAAATAACATGCAGTCAGTTGGACTATGCTTATTATGTCACATTGATTTAGTCACATGGAGATAATGGAGAACTGTAGTCAGTCACTATCAGAGTCAGATGAAGACATTACTATTATATCATAATATGATCTGGTTCCCCCTGTCATGAAGAAAAGTAGCTAAGTCATCTTCCCTTACCAGACCATTGTCTCAATATGTATTCAATGCTCATTCTAAATACAAATTTTATTGCTGGTTTGGTAAAAGTTAGCAGACATAAGGGTGCTACTTCATACAAAACATTATAAAACAGCTACACAACTACGTGTATGCTTTGTCACACATGCACATCTCACTATAAATAATTCTGAAAAGTTGGTAACTATGGACACTTCATCAAGGGATCAAGTGAATTGTGCCTGGACAGACCTGTCAACTCTCAAGATTTTGGAGTGAGACTCAAGCTTTTGGACCAGATCTTAAGTTCTTAGCCAAAAGCCCCAAATCTCAAGACTAAATAAGCATGTTGGGTTGTCAAAGAACTAAGATATGCAATAATATGCACTTCAAACTTTACTTTAGTAGCTTAATTTGTCTGTAGCTGCATGGACAAATAGCTAAGAGAGGATCCTCTAGTGGTCTTGGCTACTAAGCCAGAAGCTATTTCAAACTTCCAAGCAACCATGGCTGACTGTAGTGATTTGGACTCTGATAGTGCTTCAGAGTGTAGCTAAGAGGAAATCCTAAGATGGAGCTGCAACTTAGAAAAGCAAGTTTAATGCAGTACGGACAGAGGAGTTTGACTTTATTTCAGATGTTAAAGGAGAACTTCACAATAATATAATAATACTGAGAACAATAAAGTTTAGCACAACAACAACCAACACATCTCACACCAAGAGGGGCTAATCTTAAGCCTATAAATCCCAAAAATCTCACTCTAAAAAGTTGAGAGGTCTGCCTGGAGGGAGGAAAGAATGAACTACGAACCTTCTCTACTCCAGAATTTACAGAGCACAGTTCATCTATTCTCTTCTGAAGGAGTTCACTCTCTGCCACCAGCTGCAATTTCTGGGAATAGAGAACAAAGGATAGTAACAAAGAAGACATGTAACTCCTTATACAGTCAAGGACCTATAGATACTAACACAGAGAGGACATGTAACTCCCCATAGTGATGGTATAGACAGTCAAGGACCCATAGATACTAACACAGAGAGGACATATAACTCTTCGTAGTGATAGTACAGTAAAGACAATTAAGATCTTAGCTGTAGTGTATATAGATAATTATTATAGTAGACAGCAAAATCTAACCTCTGATTTTATCCTCTCAGTTTCCTCTAACTGGAGAGTGTATCTCTCATTGGCTTGTGAAAGCTCATTTTCCAGCCTCTGTTTCGCCTCTTGCATCTTCTTGCACGCTTGTTGATTCCTGAGAAAGCAAAACACAGGTGATTTAGCACTCTGATGCAGTGCTCTTGGGTCCCTATGCCTTCAGTGGATATCTCCCTTTGATGTTAGAGAAGGGTGGATTTTAAATGTACTCAGAACGAGATTGAATGTTGTGATAAGCCCAATCTTTCTCCCATCCCATCCTTTCCCACCCCTCCCCTCCCATTTCTCCCTCCATCCCCTCCCATTTCTCCCTTCCCTCCCCTCCCATTTCTCCCCCCCCTCCTATCCTCCTCCCTCTTAAATATTTTAGATGCTGTACCTCTTTAGTTTGGACTGGAGTGCTTCCATGTTCTTCTGAAGTTCTCCTAAAAAACAACATAGGGAATGCTCATTCTACATGTCAGATAAAAGACATGACATGGACAGAAATACGTATTGATAGATGAACAGACAGACATGGACAGAAGTATTGATGGATGATCAGAGAGAAAGACAGAAGTATACAGACAAAAGTATACAAAGAACAGACAGACAGATGGGAGTGTTGATGGATGAACAGGCAGACAGACAGATGGGAGTATGTAAAAAGGACCCTTAGGGTGAAAATAAAAATTTCACATTTTTTCAAAATTTTTTTATCCTACACTCAATACCATATAAAAGCCAAGAATAATAATTATTATAATAATAATTTTTACCTTTTAACTATAATATATACAAGTTAATAATTATACAAGTTAATTTTGCAAAATTAGCTATTATAGATTAAAATACAAAAATCAACCAATTCACCCTAAGGGCCCATTTTTCATAAAATGGCTCATTTTTGACATCTAATTGTGCCAACTAGACTCTCAGCTCAGGTTTCCCAGGTAGTGCTTCACTATACCAAGGGTAACACACGAGATCTTAGATCTGTAGACCTGAGACAACTTCCATATATCAGCCCAACTCAAAGTGATCTTAACTCTCCAGACATTCTCACTGAAGAGGCATTCTGATAGAGGCAAAGGTGTCTAGCTCAAGAACTCTTCATGTTGCCCCACCCCCAACTTCATATAATTGGGAAAAGCTCTGTAGCTGTGTTAACTAGCTATGACAGAAATAAAGATTGGACCTGGAACTTTCAGTGGTAAACTATTTTTACTTTGGGAGAGTCATCTTAATTAACATATTATGATTGTGGTATATACATACATGTATGCTGGCACTTACCATTGTCTGTATATTCTGGTTGGGGTCATAGGGAAATGGGGGAATGAGTATTCAAAGGTGGGGGGGAGGGAGGCAAACAAATAGAAAAAGAGGATGAGAGACTAGAACATACAACCACTTTCTGTAAATGGTTTATCATAAACTTATCTCCATCACTTCAACCTCATTCAATTTACCTGTTGCATCTTTAGTCTTCTTGCAGGCCACTTCCGGTATGGTTTCGCCACCTCTATAATATGATACTAGGTCATCCAGTTTACTGAATACTTTCTCTGGTGGTTCACTCTGTAGTCTGTACTGCCCATCATCATAATATATTACCCAGTGGCAGAACTCCCCACGTTTATGGATGAAAGACACTACGAGGGAATCCTTATTTCTACTCTCTCGAATGAGGAAGCAGTTGGAGTCTTGATTCTCTTTCAGTGCCCTTTCAGCCTGTTCTCTAGTGAGCTCTCCATGGTACCAATCCTTGTCAGAGTCCAATAGGAAGCCTTTGGTATTGATACTTGATGTAGAAATAGCCATGACAGAAAGCTGTTTATCAGTGCTATAGCTGTTAGTAAGCAGTGATCGATCTAATATGTACCTAGTTAAAGAAATTCAGTAGGTCACAAGATCTATAAATATCTTAAGAGGTGGTCTGATCTTATAGCTAGAGCTCTATGAAATATCTTAAGAGGTGGTCTGATCTTATGGAGCTCTATGAAATATCTTAAGAGGTGGTCTGATCTTATAGCTAGAGCTCTATGAAATATCTTAAGAGGTGGTCTGATCTTATGGAGCTCTATGAAATATCTTAAGAGGTGGTCTGATCTTATGGAGCTCTATGAAATATCTTAAGAGGTGGTCTGATCTTATGGAGCTCTATGAAATATCTTAAGAGGTGATCTTATTCTAGAGCTCTGTTTTATGTGTATAAGGATGTACTAATAGAGAGTATATGTCTGCAAGACTTCAAATTCATGTGCTATATCACCTTCGTATAATAGTCAAGTCATTCTCAATTTTAGCACAGTAGCTATAACCTCTATACATTCAGACATCATCTTGTAAGTTGGCCTGTGGGGTGAATTTTCACTGAACATGTGTGATACAGTAACAATACACTATAGGCCACTATAATGAGATTCATTGTTTCTCATCACACTATAATATGACATTCGGTAGGGAGATCATGACCAGTGGTGGATCCAGGATTTCGAAAAGGGGGTGCAACTAAGGTGGATCTCAGGATATTGGATAGTGGGGAAGGGGAGGCCCTTAAGGGCTGAATTTGCTCTTTCTACTGTAGCAACAGTTACTAGAGTTATTGCAAGATATGAAACATTGTGCAGAAGAGTAGCCAGGAATTTTTACACACTGAGGCAGGAGATAGGGTTGGGATTTATGACCACATAGTGCAGTAAGTGCACCATCTAGGGGGGTCTGGGGCATGCCCCCCAGGAAATTTTTGCATTTTAGACCTCTTTGATACAATCTGGTGGCATTTCAGGCTGTCTATTATAGGCACCCACATGCACTATGTTAAGAACTTGATAACACAACTGTAAGATGTCCTTCTCAGCTGAGCTGAATCTTTTGAAGATATTCTCTCTAGAAACATCCATATCTCAGTTCAACTCAGAAAATTCGTTGACAGTGTTCAAATATATATTCCAATGTTGAAGTATGCTTCAGCACTGTAAGTACAGACAGAGTTGTCAGTTAACTGTTGCATCAAAATTTAATGCATTACTAGTTTTACAATAGCAAAAATCTACTGAGGCAAAATGCCTCAGTTGCCTCTACAGTAGCAGCTACTCTTATGTTGTGGTGATATTTTGGATATGATTTAGGAGAAAAATAAAATCTTTCAGAAAGTGAGGTAGGAAGTCCTTCAGATAGAAACTTTAAACTTCTTGAACAGAGGTACGTAGAGCCTGGCGCCCAGGGTTATAGCATAACTTGTACTTCGTAAACAGAGCCTATTCAACATATCTGGAATGGAAAAACATCCCAGAGTAGCTGATAATGACACAGACCATTAAATTTGCTAGATCATTCCAACAAAAGTTTAGTTGTTGAAAAGCAGCTACAAGATAACATCTACTTAGCATTTTAATGAATATTTACATGTAAAGTGTAAGCTACAATAATCTTTTTACACTGTTTGTGGCCCAGCTACACAAAACAAGGTCACAAGGTATTGAAAAGGGGGGGGGGGCAATTGCCCCTTTTGCTCCCCCCCCTGGATCCGACTCTGATGACCACCACCCATTATTTGACCTTGTTTCTTTCGCCTCAAAGTCTGTTCCTATCAAATGTAAAGATTCATAGTTAGCTGCCAAGTTAGGTCAAAGGTATTTTAATTCTTTTTAGTGAAATAGTATTATTATGGTTTGGAGTGGAGGTAATTTGCAGTGTGGGTGAATGATGAGAAATATCTGAATCATATTATTAGACACATTTCACATGTATGTACCGAACATACAGGTCGTCACTACAATCTGTGCTATATCACCTTCATATTATAATAGCATAAATAGTCATTGCTGTCAAAGTAGGTTTGTAAAAAATTTTCTGATTTAGTTTAACATGTAGCTACAGTGGAAATTCTATTCCAGACACCTTTAGATATTAAGAGTGTCCTGATCCTCATTTCAGGACACCTCTGTGTTAAGGATTGTCACAAATAACAGCTTGTGCATTAACATTATGATGGAACTTCAACCTTTGAAAATGAGGATGTCTATCAGTAGAACCTCTCTATTCTAATCCCACAAAGAACACCTCTGTAGCAACCCTTAACACATACAGACCACACACCACACACACACATCAAACACATTAAGTGTCAAATAGTACTTCTCCTACCTTTGAATGGAGTTTGAACTGTGGCAGAATGTGATGCTTTATAATGTAAGTAGGGTAAAGGTTCTTCACACCCAGTAATTCCAAGACCTTTCTTATACGAGACTGAACCATATCTTCTCCTTCATTAAACAGAGCTAAATCTAACACTTTCCTCCATAAATTTCCTTGAAGCCACTAACAGTGTCATCTTCATCTAAAGCACCAATAACACATTGTATATACTACTACTACAAGTCAACAAAATTGAAATACAGGAGAAAAAGGGAGTGGTGAGGTCCAGATGGACATCGGTGTTGATACTGGTGACACCAGTAGGTATTGTTAAACTAGCAACATCTAAAAGTGGAGACCTGAGGTTCATATTCAGCTGGACAGGAGAATAAGGGAGTGGTGAGGTTTGGACATCATGTTGATACTGATGACCAGCAGGTATTGTTGAACTAGCAACATTTAAAAGTGGAGGCCTGAAATTCCTAAGCTGGAGAGGAGGGAAAGAGTTATTGGAAAATGTCGAGTCCACAGTTTGATCTTCCAGTTTCTCCTTTTTTCTAGACTTATGTATCTCCTTCTAGATTTCTGTTTGTTGATGACATTCTCTCGAGTAATCAAGCTAAAAACAGAAAGATTAAACTGAGTATTTTAGGTGCTGGCAAATTAACAGATTTTTGATGGAGTTATTTTTATAAGACAACAACCAAACCCAAAAATTTACTGAAAGTGCGTAGAATTAAACCATCTTATCACCAAGCAAACTACTCTTGAATCTTGATCTCACTCTTCCTAGGAAAAGAAAGTGTCTTTTTGTATTACAATCATCTTTACAACCATTTAACCTTAAGTTTCTCAGTAGCTACTAAAGTCTATCTGGGTTGACCTGGCACCACAATTTAATATTTGCAATACCTAACTTGCTAAATTTTCATCCAATTTCAAAATTCAAACAGTTAGTGCCCATAATATTCGCTGTTTAGGTAGTTTCCGCAAAAATTTTATTTTTTTGCTTTAAAGTATAATTATAACACATAAACTATTTTCATTTCAAATTTGAAAGCATTTGGACCAGCCATTTTGAAGTTACTGGAGTTTTTGTCCATAGATGTCCAAGACCGTTCCATGAAGAAACTATTTAGTTAGCTAGCAAAGTCATATCCATAGGTTCCAACCTCCCAAGAAAAAAATCAGTGGCATTCCACACCCATCAAATTAAATCATGAATAATATTATTAATAATGTGGCAATTATTATGATAGAGCTCTACTTGCCCAAAGAAAACAGTAGCCTTCTGGCATTTGGTGAGGAGTTCTTTGGGGAGTTCAATGTCAAGCAGCAAGAACCATTTTTTCCTGACTAAGACTAGCCTTTTGATCTGTGTGCACTTTCCTGAACCCTTGGAATAGCTGTGTCCATGGGGTGGAGTAGACCCTGACTCTGCCATGATGAACACTTGACCAGTGGCAAAAACTCTCAAGGAAAGCACTTGGCTATGACTCATGCATGCATGCAACTGGTTTATGGTGTGCAAACTGCAAATTTTATGTATTTAACATGCACTGGGTAATTAAAATTTCTGCCCTGCAGTAGGAGTCTGAGTGATTGCTTCAGGCAGTTGCTAATACTATAGTTTATACAGTTCTTCTTTAATCAGACACCCTTTTGTAGGTATTAGTCTAGCCAACGATTACCACTTGAGTGATTGCTTCAGGCAGTTGCTAATACTATAGTTTATACAGTTCTTCTTTAATCAGACACCCTTTTGTAGGTATTAGTCTAGCCAACGATTACCACTGAGTGATAGAATAACCGGAGGCAACCTAGTAAATAACCAGCAGACAATCTATCACGTACAAGATTCCGTATTGTCAATATGCACTTCAAATGTCAACCTTTAGATAAAAGCTTTTACTTCATGCATGGATGGCATGTGATCTGTACTTTACACCATTGCTAGCAGCTGCTGAAGTTCAAGTGAAGTGACCTTCCTAGCTAGAGTATTGTGTGTAGACTAATAGCTAAGAGAGGATCCTCCAGTGGTCTTGGCTACTAAGCCAGAAGCTAGTTCAAACTTCCAAGCAACCATGGCTGACTGTAGTGATTTGGACTCTGACAGTGCTTCAGAGTGTCCTCTTAAGAGGAAATCCTTACAACTTACAAAAAGCAACATGGATGGACAGAGGAACTTGATTTTATTTCAAATGTTAAAGGAGAACCTCACAATATAATACTGAGAACAATAAAGTTTAGCACAACAACAACCGACACATCTCACACCAAGAGGGGCTAATCTTAAGCCTAAATCCCAAAAATCTCACTCTAAACAATTTTGAAAGTTGAGAGGTCTGAAAGTGTCAGCTCTAGAACAATGAAAAGATAAGACTATACTCATACACAGAATTTAGGTGGTCATGAAAGATGGTCTCATTCGATTTGACATATACACTTGTACCTATCTGAGTCCATTCAGATTCAAATAGAAGCCTTAGCATTGTTAGCTATGTTTGTATAAGTTATGTGGATTTAGTTGGAGAAAAACCAAAAAGAAAGACCAAAAGCAATACAAGATCAGTACAGACCCATTTTTCTCAAATCTTATAATTCGGTATTGGAAAAAAAAATTCTGATCATAGAACATCACAATAGCACATTTCTATATATCATTTTGTAGCTTATTTCATGCTCTATGTTTTGATCTGAGTACTTTTCCAATCTGAAGTTGTGTTCTCTATGTATACCTCATTTTATAGTGACCACTTATGTGTGTGGTTAGGCTCCACTAAGTGTTCTGATGAAAACAAACCACAAGGCATGTAGTAGCATCTCCTAATATGCATTGGCAACTGCTGATAAACTGCCACTGAGGCAAGGGATTTTTTTTCCTGAGGGGGGTGGGGTGGGATGATATTTCCCTCACACTTTCTACTGTAAAGTTCTATATATCATTAGAAAGCTTATGAGCTGAGGAATATGGTGATATCTTTTATAAAAGTTAAAACTGAAAGACAGGGGAGTTATGGCGAGTTATGCTATCTCATGAATAATTAATGAGTTTGTGGACACCGGCTCCCTTGAGTTTTTTGATTGACCTTTGCACCCTTAGTGAAATACATAGCCATTATCCAATCACATATGCATGCTTGACTGCTTAGCTAGTTGCATGCAGCTGAATGCCATGCCCTTTATATGCCAGCATGCAAGATAGTTTGGCTGTTTCAACCATCTTCAACAGCAGCCGAGCGAGTATTTTCATTACTCAAGAACTCATTTCAAGAGCAACAATTTAGTGCTCTAGAAAACTATATTGAAACTTCTATAATACAATACAATTCATGATTTCTATTGTTTTTTTAAGAAAAACACAAGACTAATGGGTCAACATCATGAGACTAATAGGTATAAATTGTAAGACTTAGGGTCTAGACTAATAGGTAAAATTTTGAGCATAATTGGGCAAGGCCTACAAGTCATAATGTAACATACTTTTAGCAATTAACTTGTTAATTGACACTGTACCATGAATATACTTGGTGTTAAGCTAAGACCTCCCCAATATTCATATGCAGTTAGCCCCCCCCCCTCCAAAATTCTGGGTCCCTGACTGGCCATCCTCTAATCTGGACACTTAATTTATCCCAAGATGTCTGGAATAGAGCAGGAGGCCTCGAGACAACATTGAGGTCCATTTATTGTAACAGGATACCTAAGGTTCTACAAATATCATTTTTCTATTAATATGATTATATTTTAATATCATGGCTAATCCAGCCTCAAGAAAGGAAGAAACACACAGAGAAATAGTGAAGGAACAACCTTTACATAATGAATGTAGCTACATGTACCAGTGTTTACATAAATATTGCAAAAAACAGATGTGTAAAAGAAACTATCATGCCATCAACTTGGAAAAAATCATTCCATTATTGACATTCTTCTTGTCACATGAACCATGATGCCAATGCCACTCCAATGGAAACCAGAGCAATGATAGTGAGAATCCTAACATGCTGTGAGAATAAAAGATGGTTGTATAATAATATAATCAAGAAAACTTGTCAGTGCTGAATTTAGCAGTATTCCTGTATTCAGTTAATGCCCCCACATCAAAGTCTAGTGATAAATTATCATAGCTAGAAAAAGGCATATTATACTGATGTGAGAAAAATAGAGCCAGGTGGAATGAAATTCATTCCAAAGGTTTACATTCAGTAGAATCTCTCTATAGAGGACACATTGAGATATTATGTATTACAGAAGTTGTCCCTATTTCAGAGTGTCCTTTGTCAGAGGTTCCACTGTTTGTAATTCTACTTTTGTCTCACAAGATAGATTTCTAGTGTCACAACTTGAACCCTCAAGAAATGAAGAGACTTTCATGCTTTTGAGAAATAATACTAACAAGGAATTTAATACCCTAGAGTTATTCATTTACTAATTTAATCTATAACAATACTCATACCATGCATAGAAATATAATTTTGTGGGTTAAATTTTCACAGGTCAAAGTCTATCCATAAAAAAAGAAAGAAAGAAAATACTATCCCTAGCAAATCACAAGGTACAATAGCCCAGGTCATAACTGATTGATGAAGAAAGAGAAATTAAGCAGAGGATAATTTTATGCATCAGATTTTTGAGGGGAGTGATCAGATTTTTGAGGGGTATGAAAGATGCTCCATAACATGAGAGAGAATGTGACAGAAAGGACGAAGGAAGGAAAGAATGAAGAAAGAAGGAATGCGAGCGAATGACCATACTGGTCACTTTTACTACCTTCTGGTCTTCCTCTAGACGCTTCATCAAGGGATCAAGTGAATTGTGCCTGGAGGGAGGAAAGGATGAACTACGAACCTTCTCTACTCCAGAATCCTCTGGGTTAGTTACAGAGCGCAGTTCATCTATTCTCTTCCGAAGGAGTTCACTCTCTGCCACCAGCTGCAATTTCTGGAAATAGAGAACAAAGGATAGTAACAAAGAAGACCTTATACAGTCAAGGACCTATAGATACTAACACAGAGAGGACATGTAACTCATAGTGATAGTATAGACAGTCAAGGACCTATAGATACTAACACAGAGAGGACATGTAACTCATAGTGATAGTATAGACAGTCAAGGACCTATAGATACTAACACAGAGAGGACATGTAACTCATAGTGATAGTATAGACAGTCAAGGACCTATAGATACTAACACAGAGAGGACATGTAACTCATAGTGATAGTATAGACAGTCAAGGACCTATAGATACTAACACAGAGAGGACATGTAACTCCCCATAGTGATAGTATAGACAGTCAAGGACCTATAGATACTAACACAGAGAAGACATGTAACTCCACATAGTGATAGTATAGATATTGTAGTACTATAGTAGACAGCAAAATCAAACCTCTGATTTTATCCTCTCAGTTTCCTCTAACTGGAGAGTATATCTCTCATTGGCTTGTGAAAGCTCATTTTCCAGCCTCTGTTTTGCCTCTTGCATCTTCTTGCACTCCTGCTGATATCTGAGAAAGCAAAACACAGGTGACTTAGCACTCTGATGCAGTGCTCTTGGATCCCTATGCCTTCAGTGGATATCTCCCTTGATGTTAGAGAAGAGTGGATTTTAAATGTACTCAGAACAAGAGTGAATGTTGTGATAAGCCCAATCTTTCTCCCATCCCATCCTTTCCCACCCCTCCCCTCCCATTTCTCCTTCCCTTCTCCTCTCATTTCTCCTTCCTTTCCCCTCCCATTTCTCCCTCCCCTCCCCTCCTATCCTTCTCCCTCTTAAATATCTTACGATGCTGTACCTCTTTAGTTTGGACTGGAGTGCTTCCATGTTCTTCTGAAATTCACTAAGTTCTCCTAAAAAACAACATAGGGAATGCTCATTCTACATGTTGGATAAAAGATATGACATGGAGAGAAATACGTATTGATAGATGAACAGACAGACATGAACAGGAGTATTGATGGATGAACAGACAGACATGGACAGGAGTATTGATAGATGATCAGACAGACAGACAGACAGACAGACAGACAGAAGTATACAGACAAAAGTATACAGACAGACAGACAGACAGGAGTATTGATGGATGAAGAGACAGACATGGATAGAAGTATTGATAGATGAAGAGACAGACAAAGACAGAAGTATACAGACTGGAGTATGGATGAACAGACAGACATGGACAGAAGTATTGATGGACCAACAGACAGACAGACAGACAGATTAAACATTCATCCAAAGACTATAAATGGAGGCATACCCTTTAATTCTGCAATTGTTGCTTCATTTTGCTCTGGTTCTTGGACATCATTAGAAACATTTTCAGAAACTGCTATAGGAACAGGAGCTGTTCCACTGGCTGCCACAAAACATAAAGTACTGTTAATCTACAGAACCATACCTCTTCAAACCACATTTAATTAGTGCTAAAATTCAGAGCTCAAATAAGAATTACAGGGCTCACATGTTTCCTCTGAATCTTAAACAGAATATTGACTTGTGGTGTGTGTGTGTGTGTGTGTGTGTGTGTGTGTGTGTGTGTGTGTGTGTGTGTGTGTGTGTGTGTGATGCTAGTCAGAGACTGACATAAGCTCTTAACAAAATCTTCATAGTTATAAGCCAACATTGGAATATTACCAGAAAAGAGGCAATCTACTATTCTTAGAAACAAGGACACTTATAGTAGTGATAACAAGACTACATATAGTGCAAATAAGTAGACTGAAGAACAGTTGAGAGACATGTGTTGCATTATTGTGCGGTAATTAAAAAGTGATTCCACAAATAAAGAAATAAATAAATAAATAAATAAATAAATAAATAAATAAATAAATAAATAAATAAATAAATTTGCAATTAACATAATTATTACTATAACATGAGAAAACATATTACTTCAAAGCCACTGCCCATCTCTACACAACTGATCCTTAATCTACTGTGATTACTAGGGGCACTTACTGATTTCCTGTATTTTCCTCTCAGCTTCTAATAGGGATTGTTGAAGTATCTCTATTTGACCTAATAATAGAATATCACACATAAATTAGAATACACTATTGAGGATAACATTATGTAAAATAGAATATCACACATAAATTAGAAGAATACACTATTAAGGATAAGTCCTAATAATATTAGAATATCACACATAAATTAGAAGAATACACTATTAAGAATAAGTCAGCACACATACAACATTTCACAAACCTTTGGCAATGGCAGAATCAGACAATTTCTTGGCTAACGACTTTGTCTCATCAGAGGAATAGCTGTGAATATTTGAAGCAATTCCAAGCTGCTCCTGTGGGTGTGGCAAGAGAAGGTAAGCAAGGTAACCTATCAGCTACCACAACATAATGCAGTGAAGCATTAGGGATAAAGATAGTCCAGAATTTTTTTCAGAGTGTCCTTTATAGTCAGTTGTATATTGTAAGTTATACTGTAACTATTCACGTGAGAGGGAAAATATAAAGGTACTGTAGAGATGAATGAGGTTACTATAAACTAGAGAGGTAAGGACATTTGAATTAAGATAATCTTGATAAACCCCAAGTTAAAACATGTACTTACTTCAAGCAGCTTTACTCTGGCCCTGGACATCTCTAACTCTGCCTCAACTCTCCGAAGTCTCTCTACAAAAGAGAAATATTGGTAGCTAATGCATGCACAGGCAAAAAGAGCACACACAGTATATAGAAGAGAGATTTTTACACCAACTAGATTTTTCTCAGTGTTAGGTATTTTTTACACCTTTAATTAGTGAAAATAGCACCTCACAACTTCAAATTCACAAATATTTGGAGCCCGGAGTAGTCTCCACCCACCACCAATAAGGAGGGTATGGGAGAAAGGTCTCCTTTACATTCCATGGTCTACAACTCACTTAAAGACTTTGGACTAAGGTAAGCTACTACAGGAGAGTTTAAAACAAAAAGAAAAACAAAAATGGTTGCCATTAAAGTGCAGTTTTCAAACCAAGTTAGGGTCAGAGCTCTACTTTCTGTGATGGTCAGTAAGCAATGGGCAACCACCTCCCCCCCCCCCCCCCCCCCAACCAACCAACCAACTTTGGCAGTAATCTATACTTATAATATACTTCAAAATATACTTTCTGGTTATAAGAGGTGTCCAACAAAAGGGAAAGTAATGTCATGGTGAAGCTACATACATTAATAATACTTCCACAGGGGCACAAGATAATGTTTCATCATTTTTACAGCACTGCATTTATTTTAAAAGATGTAATTCCTGATTACTACACCATTGTTCCAGAAGGTTCTTCTGCCTAATCTATTGGTATGCCTTAGAAGGTTCATCCATCTAATCTCTATTTTTGACATCCAATTGTGCCAACAAGACTTCCCTGCTCAGGTTTCCAGGTAGTGTTCCATTATACCAAAGAGATCTTAGATCTCTAGACCTGAGACAACTTCCTAAAATCAGCCCAACTCAAAGTGATCTTAACTCTCCAGATATCCTCACAGAAGAGGCATTCCTTTCACTCTGATAGAGGCAAAGGTGTCTAGCTCAAGAACTCTTCACAGGGTTTCTTTCAGGGGGGGGAGCATTTGCCCCCTATTGTGTTTATATTGCCCACCCCCCCTTGGAGAAGCTGAGAACACATGCATAATTTACTCAATTCAAGCTTTTAAAATATACTCATTTAGTACACCCATAGTTACATGAGAGTGCAGGATTACAGTCCCCCTCCACCCCCCCCAAAAACAACAACAACAACAACAAACACAAAATGCTCATGAAAACTAAAACCTGGAGAGGATGCTTGCTCCAACCAACCCCCCTACTTTACAGATGTCCTTATTTTGCCCCCTCTTTGGTAAAAACCTGAAAGAAACCCTGCTTCATGTTGCCCCACCCCCAACTTCATATAATTGGAAAAAGCTCTGTAGCTATGTTAACTACTATAACAATGATGACAGAAAAAGAGATTGGACCTGGAACTTCCCGTGGTAAACTTGTAAGTACTTTGGGAGAGTAATCTTAATGTGATTGTGGTACATATGCTGGCACTTACCGTTGTCTGCATATTTCGGTTTGTTAGTTCCTAGAGACGCTAGGATGGTTTCCCCTCTATCAATTGGTGAGTGGAACTTCTGGTTGGGCCTTGAAGTGGAAGCCGACAATGAGTCTATTCTTTCTTCAGCTGTTATCTCTGCAACTGATATTCAGTAATGGCAGATTAGAGTCTGGTGTTAGTAAGAGATGTGTATATATGGGGTTATAGGAAAAGGGGGAGGGGGGGATGAGTATTCAAAGTTGGGGGGAAGGGGGACAAATAAATACAGAGAGGGTGAGAGACTAGAAAGTACAACCACTTTCTGTAAATGTTTTATCATAAACTTAATCTCTATCATGTTCTATCTTTCCTTCTTCCTTCTCCTCTCTTACTTTCTCACCCTCAACCCTCCCTCCTAGTCCTCTTCATTACTCCCCTTCTCCTCTCTAACACCGACTCCTCCTCTGGTCCCCCCTTCACTCCACACCTTCTCCTCACTCTCTTCCATCCTCCTTCCACCTACTCCACTCTCTACTCCACTTATTAATCCTCCACCCTCTATTCCTCCTTCTCATCCTCCCTCTCCTCCACCCATTCCACTGTCTCTTCCACCCTCTACTCCACCCTTTACTCCACCTTCTCCTCCACCTTCTCCACCCTCTCTTCCATCTTCTCCACACTCTGTCCATCATCTACCCAGTCTCTTCCACCATCTTCTCCCTCTTCTCCACCCTCTTCTCCACCCTCTCCTCTATCTTCCCTCATTTATTATTTTACTAGCTCCACCTTCTTGAGTGTCTCTTTCACTCGTCAGATCCGAATTTCCTCCAGTGGGATCTTCCTCTGTTCCAGGAGGAATCAAAGACCCTTCAATGTTCATGGGGTCTTCGGAGGTGCCCGGGGGGATGATCGAACCAGGAGGAAACTCTGTCCCAGGGGGAACTGAAGTGAGTTGACAGTAAGAAAGAAAAGAATTAGGGGAGAGTGAGGGAGAGGGAGGGAGAGAGGGAGGGAGAGAGGGAGAGAGGGAGGAAGGGAGAGAGGGAGGGAGGGAGAGAGGGAGGGAGGGAGAGAGGGAGGGAGGGAGAGAGGGAGGGAGGGAGAAAGAGGGAGGGAGAGGGAGAAAGAGGGAGAAAGAGGGAGAAAGAGGGAGGGAGAGGGAGGAAGAGAGGGAGGGAGAGAGAAATTAGGAAGAAATCATGAAGAAATGGATGTGATGAAGATAGAGAGTAAAAATGTGCATAATGGAAGAATAGTGAGTACCTTCAGTGGAGTTAGTGAGATCACCTTTATCTCTTCTCTGTCTGTCTGTTTCCCTGGAGATCTTTAACTCAACCAATTCCTCTTCTGTCTCATTCAGACGAGCTGGGTGTAGAATTACAAGAAGAAAACCACATATACCAGTGTGGGGTCGGTTTAAGCTACAACTTCTCACTTCCCCATTACTGAGGGGCACTTTTACTTTATTAGAGGGTTCTAGATGTAGCAACAAAGAGGAAAGACTCTCTTCCCCTTTAACAGTCAGTATTTACAGGGTGTTAGTAATATAGAGGGAAGAGAGGCTCTACTGCTGTATCAGAGGGTTCCAGATGTAGCTACAAAGAGAGGAGGCTTTCTTCCTCTTATCAGTAGGTACATGCCCTGAGAAAGGTCTCTTGCTGTATATATAGCTTACACTTAGCCTTTTCCAGCTGGTTTCTGGAAAAGTCTGCATCTGCCTGAAGAGATTCGAGATTGGCTGTTAGTGATTCCTTCTCTTTCAACAGCTAGATTACAACAAACACTATAACAAGACTCCATAGTGCTGTCATCCCTAGCCTAAGGCTAAGGGTTAGGGTTAGGGGTGGTGCTAGGGGGAGGGCCTAGGTGTTGGGCTCTTACTTAAGACAAACCCACAAGTCATAAGCTAGGGCTAGGGCTAGGGCTTATGACTATAGCTTATGACTATAGCTTATGACTAGGGCTAGGGCTTATGACTATGGCTTATGACTAGGGCTAGGGCTGGGGTTTATAGCCAGGATAGAAACCACTAAGCAGGCCTCTCTATTACAATGAAAACAGGCTAGGGCTAGAACTAATGGTTAGGGCTTACAGCAAGTGTAGAAACCACTTTAAAAGGAGGCCATCACTATATTACAATGAAAACCTATCTGTAGAGGTTACTGTATAAGCAGTTCACCTCTCTATTTCAAAAATTAATAAAATCTCACTTTGCTCTCAATATCTTTACGATCCTTCTCGCTGGTTTTCAGCTGTTCTTCCAACTTTAGAATCTCTTGTGAATGCTAAAAGACCAAACAAGTAAATAATAAATAGTAAACAGAAAAATAAACAAGAATAAACAGGATAAACACTCAGAACTGTACACAGAGAATATCTACCAGACATCCCATGGAGGACTAAGATAAACCAATCAGCATTTAGAGTGAAAACTTGCGGCCTGTTTCTACATAATTACATCACTACACAAGACCACTGCCAACAAACTTGAAACTTCCTTGTAAAAGTACATGGAATCATCCTGATTGGAGCAATTTACTCCCTAAAGCAATATAATATGCATATTGTGACCAATATATAGAGTTACTACTAGTATAACAATATAGTAATTGTAGTATACTGACTTGATGCATGCAAGGTAGGTAGATGTGTTACTAGAATACTAACTAGTATCCTGACTTGATGTATGACTATTAGTATATTGACTTATATACTAATAACATTTACTGACCTGTGTGTACCATAGTATTAGTTTACTAGACTAGCCTAGTGTACTGACCTGATATATGCATGTACCATAGTACTATACTAGTTTACTAGACTAGTCTAGTTTACTGACTTCTTTGATGGGTGTTACTAGTATACTGAATTGATGTATGTAGTATACTAATAGATACACATTAGTATACTAGCATGATTTATGTACATAAGGCCATTGTAGTTATAAAATCCACCCCATACCTCATAGTTGCTGAAACAAACACTCACCATCCTGGAATATACATTACACAGCTCATCCAACACCCTGGAAATATCCCTTATACATTACACAGCTCATCTAACACCCTAGAAATATCCCTTATACATTACACAGATCATCCAACACCCTAGAAAAACCCCTTACACATTACACAGCTCATCCAACAACCTGGAAATATACTTGTCCTGGGTTGTTTATATGTATGAATATAAGCTAGTACAGAACTTTCAGGACTCACTTCTTGCTTAGCAGTGTCAAAGAGCATTTTATATTTCTGGCATTCTTGCTCGGCCTTGTCATAGTCTCTCTATGAACACAGAGTATAGAAAGATTGCAAAGTGATTGGACACATTTGATATGATATGGGAAAAATATGCTCTGAGGTGTGGAAAGGGGGAGTGTGCTCTGATGTGTGGAAAGGGGGGAGTGTGCTCTGATGTGTGGAAAGGGGGTAGTGTGTTCCGATGTGTGGAAAGGGGGGAGTGTGCTCTGGTGTGTGGAAAGGGGGGAGCGTGCTCTGGTGTGTGGAAAGGAGGAGTGTGCTCTGATGTGTGGAAAGAAGGAAGTGTGCTCTGATGTGTGAAAAGGGGGAGTGTGCTCTGGTGCGTGGAAAGGAGGAGTGTGCTCTGATGTGTGGAAAGAAGGAAGTGTGCTCTGATGTGTGGAAAGGGGGAGTGTGCTCTGGTGTGTGGAAAGGGGGGAGCGTGCTCTGGTGTGCGGAAAGGGGGAGCGTGCTCTGGTGTGTGGAAAGGGGGGAGTGTGCTCTGAAGTGTTGGGGATGAGGAGTGTGGTTATCTAGTAGAGGGAGTGCATGTTCTGGTGTGAAAGTTTTTCTGGTGATCAGGAGAAGGTTAAAATGATAAACTCTTACCTGTAGCTGGTTTAGCTTGGAAACACACTCCAGCTTCTCCTGTAGTATGTTTCTCAGAGAGTCCTGGAACAAGATAGTGACAACCTTGAATGGTTACTATTGTAGTCTACTAAACCTGCCCAGATGCTAAACCTGCCCAGATGCTAAACCTGCCCAGAGACTAAACCTGCCCAGAGACTAAACCTGCCCAGATGCTAAACCTGCCCAGAGATGGCAGTCTGCTAAACCTGCCCAGAGATGGTAGCTTACTAAACCTTAACCTGCCCAGAGATTGTAGTCTACTGAACCTGCCCAGAGATGATAGCTTTATCCAGATAGTAGTCTCTCTGTACATGACTTTACCTTTGTGGCTAGTTCATGTTTGTGTTTATCTTCAAAAGCTTTTATCAAATCCTTTTTTAGTTCATCTTCACTGGCATTCTGAGTGTACAGGAATTAAATACACATTACAATAGAATACCATAGAATACCATAGAATACACATTACTATAGAATACACAAGAATACCCATTACAATAGAATACCCATTAATATAGAATACACATTACAATAGAATACCCATTAATATAGAATACCCATTAATATAGAATACACATTATTATAGAATACACATTACAGTAGAATATAGAATACTCATTACAATAGAGCAACATTTTTTTTTTAATCTTGCCTTTGAATAGACTTGTAGCTGATTTTCCATCATCTCTAATCTGGACAACAATTCATCTTCTTTGACAATAGCCTGTAATAAATAAACAAATATACAAGCATAACAAACAACAAAAATAAATAAGTATAAGCAACAAGCAAATAAAAGTAAACAACAACAAAAGAAGGAAAACAATCAAACAGAAAAAATAAGACAATCAAAGCAAACAACAAGAAGAAAACAAAACAAACAGAAGACATAACCCACCATCATGTTGTCTGTGGCCAATTCTCTTGCTGTGTTCAGGACTCCCTGCATGGACGCCAACTTGGTCTCCAGTTCTAACTCACGTGTCAGAGCATTCTGTATAGAGGAAACAGACAGTTACACAAGAAGAAAGGGAGAGTTAGGAAGAGAGGAGAGTAAAAGGGAGAGGGGAAGGGAGAGCAGGGAAGAGAAAGGGGAGAAGAGAGAGTGAAGAAAGAGGGGAAAGGGAGAGTGAAGGAGGAGAGGAGAGTGGGGAAGAGAGAGGAGAGAAGGGAGAGTGGGGAAGGGTACGAGGGAGAGGAAATGGAAATAGGGAAGGGAAGAAGGAGAAAAGATGAGGAGAAGGAAGGAGGGAGAGAGAAGAGAGATTCCTCCTATTGAGAGCCCCAACCAGAAAGTATTAACTCATCCCTTCATATTTCCTAACACAAACGCCAACTACAAGTTCACTCACTTTAACAACCTTCAGAGCCTGCTGTATGGGAGGTTCATGGCCAGGTACCTCTATATCGTTCATGTACAGCTTCACTTGTGCTATGATACAGCCGTGAGTCACTGACAACAGAAAGAATAATCATTATTACGAGAGTTACTGACAATATTTAATTTTTTTTTTTACTGTAGCAATACGGCAGCAGTACTTTTAGCTTTCTTCTTGTATGGTTAATGTCACTATTATTAATAGCCACTGCTGCTTTTAGCTATTATGGTTATATCATGTTTTTAGGACATTAATACCGTCTATTTGAACAAAATGACAACAATGACTGTTAGCTATTATTGTGAGAGTACATTAATGCATAATAATGCATAATAATAATAATAATAATAATATTCATAGGAAAATATGTCGTCAATTAAACAAAATGTACAAAGGTAGTATATCTTTCATAGAGAGTGTATGTGTACAATGTACATCCATAGAATAAACTGCATGATGGACATCATAAAACACATATGTGAACAGGACTGTGTTGAGCTAAGTGAGCGAGTGATCAGAATTTACACAGCAATAGAGATAGGTATAAAATACCAGTCAATTTGTGCATTGAATCTCAAGGTGTTTCTGAGGATGCAGTCTCTATATTATTAGTACAAATATACCTTACCTTTCTTGTCAACGTTGACATTTACTCCAAACTGAACGACATCCCGAGATTTGAGTTCCACGGGTCCACTCTCCTCACTAGAAGGACTCAATCGGCTGTCGTTGACAAATGTACCATTACTGCTCTTAGTATCCTTTATGTAAAACTGCACCACGTGAAGACAGACAAACAAAAGAGGAGTATGAAATAACACTTTTAAGGACAACAGTCACACAAAGGACACTGGTCCTGTCTCACATCAACACTGTTGTGTACAGTGGATTCACTAACTTGTTAGCTCTGTCAGTTGATGTATTACAGCATAGGATAGTAAATTAATACCTAAAACATATGTACTATACCAAGCTGTATATACAGTATACTATTACACACAGTATACTACTGCACATAGGAACAGTAAACTACCATACAAAGAATCTTACAGAGAACAGTATACTACATATCCAGAAGGAACAAACACCATACATAAGATAGTTTACTACTTACAGAGAACAGTATACTACAGCCAGAAGGAACAATAGAACAGTATACTACCATACAAGGATGGTATACTGCTACAGTATAGTATCGCTCAGATGAACACAAATCTAACATCTTTAGACAACACCTTTCAACAACATGGCGCAGAAGCTTGCTTAGTAAACAGCCAGAAGCCTTTCTAACCTGGCACAAATAAATCACTGTTGCTTGGTAACATCACATTGTATGTCTGTGGACACCCTCACACACAAACAGAAGAATGTAAAGGCAGTAGGCTAGGCCAACCTAGGAAGTTGGAAACTATGCATCTCTAGTCTCAAAGGTCAGATTCCCTTCAGGTTTCACACAGTCTAAGACATAGGAGGAAAATAGAAAGAGTCTTGTGCTTTGCCACAGGGAAAGAGTCTCCTATCTTTTTCACAGTCTTACCCACAAGGAGAATAGAAAGATAGATGCCTGGCTCATAAAGACTACAATATTATGATCCCTAAGGCAACTCTTCAAATAGAATGATGGGTTTCATCATGTTACATATGTATTAGACACAGAACACCCTTTAAAAAACCTCCTCTTCTCTCTCCTTAGCTAGCTATAAAGTGTGATCACAGATAAACAGGACTCACGGTCATAACAAGAGAGTAATCAAGTCAAAGATTGGGGGAAAGGGTCTGAAGGACCAAAAAAAAGCTTCTAACTTAATATCTTAGAGGGAAGGATGACAAATTGAGGGATAAGTTCCCTCTGACTCTAAGATTAGGTAGTGTCCCCAAACTAGATTCATCTGGTGGAGTATACAACTCTCCTATCATCTTACCTTCCCGTTCTCGTACCACATCAAGGCATGGTTTCTGGACAAGACTCTACAGTCGAATATGAGGTTGTTGGGGGCAATCCTCCGCCTGTCGACAGACCTTCCAACTTTCTGTGCCTCAGTGGCAATACATTCGCGCCTACCAAAGTGATGACTACGCTCCAGAGGCGTCAAAACTATTTTAGGTACATCGTTAGTGGCGTTTCTCCTCTCCATCAGAGAGATTTCCCGAGACTTGAAGCTCACAGGAAAACCCTTAGACAAACTAATACTCTAAGTAATGCCCACCATCAATTCACGAAAAAGGTGACCCCTTACGCAAAACGAACTTTATTACTAATAAACTGTTATAAACAAAACGTTTGTAAGTTCAGTCTTCAGGCGGAATCCTTCTTCTCTCCTCCCCACCGAGCAGTGGGATTATTTACAGGCCATGATATAAACTCTGATGATGCCATGTATTCCTTGATAGCAGGAACAGCCTAAGATCATTTAGAATAATAATAATATTATAATATTATTATTAGTTAAATACAATACACTAACCTCAAAGCGATCCATGTACTCCTACAGGTGTACATAAGGGTTAATAGTATTAAAATGAAGACAGTGAGGGGTTAATCATGATGTAACAGTACACAAGGCCAGTGTTAATGACATTCTTGTTTCTGGTCAGGATTTCCCTTCACAACCTAGCGGGTGGTGATTATTATTCATTATGTCATTATTCTGATGAACGATACTCTGCCATAGTAGTATCATTTTCTTTGATGAACTGGAATGTTCTGTGTAGTTTATAAAGTCACCTTGATCTAGAAAACTATCTAGGTTCTGAAGTGTAGCATAAAACGCAACTAAACACAAAACTATCAGCACTAATTTGCAACTGCATGCAGCCACTTGTAGAATCAAAGGTCAATTTGTACTCTAAAAAATACAATAATGAGAATAATGATAACTTTTGAGCGGTGTCAATTTCCAATGCGGGCGGTTGACCAGAAACAGGAATGTCATTAACACTGGCCTAATATAGAAATACATGCTAAAAGGTGAAATGACTCCTTTTGAGAGATATTCTAGACATTAACCTTTAAGTTGTCCAGGCCATTGAAGAGACTTGGCTCAAATAACCTGTGCTGATCCAACAGCTCATAGAAAGGAAAATCCACATATGTTATCTGAACAACCAACATTATTATTATTATTATTATTATTATTATTATACATCATCATCATCGTGTTACATACTTCATTGCCGGCAAACCAAGGTTTGTTGCCTAAGTAGGTGGAGTATTTCTGGATTTTGTCCGCAACATTCTTCAAATAGTCTGCTTTCATGGATGCCTTTCGAAAGAAGAATGAGTATTTGGGCTACAGTGGAACCACCCAAATCTAACATACCATGTTTGGATTGTATGTAACTCTGACGAATCCGTTCCTAAAATCCATTGCCTACAAGGACAGACGGACAGACACATACACACACAAACGTGCTTGATTATGAGTTGTAATAGTATAAATGACATGAGAGAAAGTCAAAGAAGGTTGATCAATGAGATATAGTATATTCCCTAAATGCTACAGCAGTATTATTGATACAGTAGAACTTCTGATAAAGGACACTCTGAGATAATGGCAACCTCCAACACATGTCCTGTCTACAGTTTATTTTATAGTTACCTCAGAATTGATAACAATGATGATAATAGGCAATTTCTGCACAAGGAACAGTTTCCAAAGCCCCAATGTGCCCCTTTATAGAGAGGTTCTACTGTATATTACCTATGAATTAAAGACAAACTCTATATGAAGGAAGGCCCCAATGTCATAGAGAGGTTTCGCTAAAACTATTATATTATCCTCCACTGTGACTAGCTAAATACATTTCTGGTTTAGAGATCTCTAAAAGAGAACTGGATGAGTGAAATCTTCATGACACATTCTCTAGAAACAAATTACCTCTGCAGCCAACATGTCTACCAGAGCCCTCTCTGCCTCATCCTTTCCACCTGGAAATAATAATAATAATAATAATAATAATAATAATAATAATAATAATAATAATAATAATAATAATAATACAATGTATTGGGGAATACTTTGAGAGAAACCAAAGTGTCCTGATTAAAGGGGGTGGTCTCATTTCAGGTGAATAAAGTTCTATTAATGTTAATACACAAGCTGTTATTTGGGACATATCCAAGTGTCCTTAATTTCAGGGAGTTGGAATAGAGCTAGAGGTTAGGACACACATGGAAGTGGCAATTAAATCACTATTCATAATATTCCTGGACAGTAAGTTACTATTCAGGAGAGCAAAATTACTATTCAGGACAGCCAAGTGACTATTCAGGACAGTCATAGAAGTGTAATATAACAATGACCAGAATATATAGCTTCAATACCACAGGAGAGTTTAGGAGTAAAAAGTTCATGAACTAATTCATGAAGGAACGGTAAAATAATATTATTAGATGAATGTTTCTATATTGTCCTTGTGGATTATTCACATTGTTTTGTGTTAGTCTATTCTGTGAATATTAAATTCATGAATAAAAATTAATCAGTAATTGTAAAGATTACTGAAGATTTTCAGTGCTACTATACACAAAACAGTTATCTCCTTCTCTACATATTTCCTATACCCAGTGTTGCCAGGTTCATGGATTTATCCACAATCTGTGGATTTTTGGGGCAGAAAATTCTCTGTGGATTGATCAAGGCCAAATAGTAGAGTTCTGTGGATTTTTCTGCTTATCGCTCGCTGTTTTTGTTTAATTAAGAATGAAAAATTTATTTCTAAAATAAAGACCCTTTATCTCATTCAAATAATACTCAATCATTCATAATAATGGTTTTCAGTGTCAAAGTTTTGATTAGAAAATGGTGAAATTTTGGCTACCACAGTTTCCTGGGGAGGGAGCACATTCTCCTTGCCTTTGGCCACACAATTATTGAGTCCTTGTTTACTCAGTGGATTTTTTTAGACAGCAACCTGGCAACACAGGGTAACCACTAACTAAACCAGAGCCTGAAAATAATAATGAACCCACAGAAATAACAGCTAATTTTATGACACAGAGATACAGCTAATTTTATGACACAGAGATACTAGCTCACCAAGAGTCAGACTCTTGGGGAAATTTTTTTTTTGTAATTTAGACAATATATTGGATAGGATTGTGCACCAATATAACAGCTTAGTGATGACTTTCCTCCCTACTTAAAATGAGTCAGCCCCTGTAATAAGGATGTTTAATTGAATGTGTTAATTGTCTTACTCAGATTGTTCTTTCGGCCAAGATGAGAAAGGATCTAAAGAAAACAAAAGCATTGACATTTCAGTGCAGAAACTCCATTTAAAAACAGTTAATCATAAATTAAGGACAGAAGGAGTACAAAAAGTTTGGGGAGAATATGAAGTTTGAGGGAGGGGTTTCTTATTCAATGAGAGGAAGGTAATAATTTTCCACCCACCACCAAGAAATTCTATTCTAAAGACCCCCCAAACATGCCATGAATCTGCATGTGTGGGCATATTGTGTCACTATTATTAAACAGATCTATTTTTTGTTTCTCTTGCACTTAGGTATTATTTGAACAGCAGTAAACAAAATAACGACTGCTAGCTATAATAATATACATGTTATTGTGAGTTACATATTATTATAATGATATGCATAGAAAAATTTAGCTGATAAAAATTTCTGAAATCTCTAAAACTTGCTAAAATGAAGTGCTTTATTTTGGAGGAGCTCAACTTTTGAGTTTTCACGAATTAGGAAAGATTTTGCTCTTCTGGCCTCTGGCCTTGTGAAAGTTGTTTTATGAAAAGCTTCAAGATGAAGTGAAAGTTGAGCTTCTCCAAAATATAGTGTTATATGGTATCTATTTTTAATAGTGAGTGAATAAGGTAACTAACAACATTACGATGCACACTTACAGCGTTACTCTGAGATATCTTAATATCACCATCAAACAAATATGGAAGCTAAAAAAACAAACAAACAAACAAAAATACTGCTATAATGGCCAAACAACATGAATTCATGCCATACATTAGGGAAATCAAGTCCGAGTGTGTATTTTACTGATGGCCACGAGGAACTCGAATCTGCACATTATGATAGACAGAAATAATACTCATACATTAAAACACCCAGAAGCACTGATTCGCATTACGAATCTTACAGGGATAGCCTGAGGATCTATCCACTGGGAAAGGGGGAGGAGGAAGAGGAGGAGGAGGAGGAGGTAGAGGAGGAGGAGGAGGAAGAGGAGGAAGAAGAGGAGGAGGAGGAGAAGGAGGAGGAGAAGGAGGAGGAAGAA
Source organism: Diacarnus erythraeanus (assembly GCA_964016965.1). Classification (NCBI taxonomy): domain Eukaryota; kingdom Metazoa; phylum Porifera; class Demospongiae; order Poecilosclerida; family Podospongiidae; genus Diacarnus; species Diacarnus erythraeanus. Next base: position 8,416,345 of record OZ024671.1, read on the forward strand.
GAGGAGGAGGTAGAGGAGGAGGAGGAAGAGGAGGAGGTAGAGGAGGAGGAGGAAGAGGAGGAGGAGGAGACCTAAACTAAATATATTTTGCACTATTGCTGACTAATTACCATCTCCTCTACTGTATCTGACGTCCTCAAAATCAGTGCCCGTATATTTCAGGAGCAGCCGAATAGGTTGAGCAAGCTAGATGAAGGAAAAGAATACAAAACATTTTATAGACTCATAGTACACAGAGAACCTCTCTATTCTGGGACAAATTAATGCTGCTAAAGCACTTAAGATTAGATACCAGTACAAGTGACAGAAGCATTAACCCATACTCTGATTAAAGAGCCACAGAAGCATTCTAAATAGCCTACACTAGAAGTTTGAAGGTTTTTTTTTCTTTTTAATTTAAAATAGCTAGCTATTTAAAGCTCATAAACAATAAAATTATTCATCTCTGAAAATAGGGACTTTAAGTGACAAATATTTCTTCCTGACAAGTTTCTGGCTAGCATAATGCTATAACACATGTTTAACTAGCTAGCTAGCTGTTCACACGTTTATAGCTTTAACTTACGCCTCTAATGTCCCAATATCCAAGTGTTACTGCCATTTTTGATCTCTTGTCTGCAGGCTCAGAAGACATAGTCTAGCAGTTGTGCAGTTGAGCCGTGTAGTTGAGCTGCGCAGTTGTTGAACTTGTGCTTGAACCTGTGCATGCAGTTGAGGAGCTGAGAACACATGTGCTACACCCCCCCTTATACTTTATCCGTATACTATATCTGTATACTATATCCGTATAAACTCTGTATATTTAGACGACGAACACTAGCTCTAGTCACGTGTTCAATATTTAAATGGCGACTAATTCTGCAGAGTCAGCTTGTAGAACTTATTCTCTTCGAAAACTGCCTTATATCTACTAATTGTTTACATTAAGATACCAGAAGTTGACCTGCTTGAAGTTCTGTGTCAAGTGTGTCTCTTGAGGATCAAGGATATATTTATTATCGCATTTACTGGCTAGCTAGCTTCAGAGATTTATCATCATGCTAGCTTTTTTTAACCGGGTGATAGAGTGGTTTAAAAGCCTCTTCTGGAAGGAAGAGATGGAACTGACGTTGGTGGGGCTCCAAAACTCGGGGAAAACCACATTTGTCAATGTTATTGCTGTAAGTATACTTAACTTAGCAAAGGAAATAGTCTGCCACACTCCTTGTCTGTTCAGCTGAGTAAAGGGTAATATCAGAACTAGTTAACTAGTTGGTAAAGCATTATTTGATCAGTCTGTGATAGGGGAAGCCAGAATTAGGGTTATCCCAAAAAAGGTAAAATTGTAATTTCAGAACTGCCCCTCCCCTTCCTTCCTCCTACCTTCCAGTCTTCATTAATTTCATTGCCTTTTGTCTTAATTGTAGAGTGGACAGTTTAATGAAGACATGATTCCAACTGTGGGATTCAACATGAGGAAGGTAACCAAGGGCAACGTCACCATCAAGGCGAGTCATGGGTTTGTTCAATGGATGGGTAACTACCACATCAATCATTCTTGCATTCTTAGCCACCATGAAAGTCTGGTGGGTTTCTGTTGGCCAGACTGTTTACTAAGTTCACTAAATACTATATTTAATATAGTAATCTAGAATTCTCAGACATCTTAAAAGTCTGGTGGGCTTCACTGTTGACTAGATTCCATCACTCTGTTGTATTAATTGTACTTTGGCCTTAGGGTTGATTTGAAGCAATGATGATAAACCTTGCCTTTAAGGGTAGCATTCTTTCTCCTTGTTTATTGCTGCTGTAGGGTATTTCTCAATGCTTAAGCTTTGGTGGTGTTACTGCCTCTCCTGGTTTGTGTACTGGTAGTTCCCGATAAGGTGTCTTATTTCTCCCCCTCCCTACTCTTTGACCCTTTCGTCCTATATTAGTGTCAACATATCTCCTAGTACGCTCAACAAGATATCTACTAGTTCCCTCTTCTAGTACCCTCAATACGCGAAACAAGATATAGTTCCCTCTTCTAGTACCCTCAATACGCGAAACAAGATATCTGCTAGTTCCCTCTTCTAGTACCCTCAATACATCTCTTAGTTACCTTTCCTAGTATCCTCAAGACATCTGCTAGTTCCCTTTCCTAGTATCCTCAATACATCCTTTATATACTCAAGTAGTTCTTGCTTGCTTTTTGCATTGTGTATCATAATTTGCACTAGTATTGGTCAATCTCCTCTGGGTTACCTCTGAAAACTATCCTGGAGTGTAGTTATGTGTAATGGTGTGAGTTATGTGTAATAAGGTGTATTTTAAATAGTTTTCCTCCCAAATATGGAGGACTATATAGAACAAAACACTACCAATTTTCAAGGTGTAGGTTCCAGGACGACTCTATATTATTTAGTAGGACAATTTTTAATTGATTCCAGCACACCTCTATATGTTAGTAGGACAGTTAATTTTCAAGGTGTAGTTTCCAGAACATCTATTTATTAGCAGGACACTTAATTTTCAATGTTTAGCTTTCAGGACATCTATGACAGTTTCTTAGGTATAATATATTCCAAGACATCCATATATTAGGGTAATTTCCAGGACACCTCTCTATTAGTAGGACAGGTTTCAAGGTAGAAATTCCTAGGTCTTCTGCTCAGTAAATGTCAGTTTACTTAGCTATGTCCAGTCTAATAACTGGAAGTGTATGAGGGAGTGGGTGGGTTCCAGCCGGAAATGGGAAGGCTAACAATTTTGTGTTAATTAAATCTGAACTTGTTAATAGAAGGTGAACTCTCCCCTCAGTAATACCCAGTGTGTGTGCTTATGAAATGATATATGTACGGGTAACCATACTTACACGTTTGTCTAGTATGTAGACTAAATATTAACTTGTACTGAATATTTGCTGCAGTTATGGGATATAGGAGGTCAGCCTCGATTCAGAAGTATGTGGGAAAGATATTGCAGAGGAGTGACGGCCATTGTGTAAGTAATCATGTGTAGCTCTTCAGTGTTAGGATAGTGATGGGTGAGGTGGAGTTTCAGACAACATCAAAGCATTTAAGCTCCACCCCTCACCAACATCAAAGGGAAGTATTTATTGGAGGCATAGGGAGGGACCTAACCTCGTTCCCAGGTCCTCTGCTCGCCTCCCGTAAAATAATGCCGGACTGAAAAAATGCGAAGTTAAGCAGCAGAGGGCCTGGTAAAACTTATCACGTGAGGGTAGAAAGGAGGTAGAAAGGACTTAATTGGAGCGTGGGCATGCTAAAGGAAGAACGATGACATGCCCACACAATCACAGAGACTAGATAGAGCTGCGTTTCCTATCTTACCTACAGGCAGGGCTACAGGGATATTGGTAGAAAAGATTAGCTAGCTAACTATGAACTACTATTAAGTAGATGATAGCTAGAGGTTAGAGATCTGCATCAGACGGTATCTCATATCTTACCTGCACTGTGCAGAGTTGCAGTAACTACAGGACTAGCTCACTACAACTTACAGCTAGCCTAGATGACTACTTACGGTAGATAGTGTGAACTATAATAGTTATGTAGCAGTAGCCTTTATTAACGAGGCTCGATGAGTGGGTGTTCTGTGACGTCCATATAACTCCGTCCCTGCATACAATATTAGCGACTTTGCTCACGTGATAAGTTTTACCAGGCCTTCTGCTACCTTAACTTCGGATGTTTTTTTCTCAAGCGGAAGGCCTGGGGACGAGGCTAGGAGGGACCCACTATGCCTGTGGTAGGATACAGCTCTTTAATTGAGAATGTGGCTAGAAATTGGTAAATCTGATATAAATAGGCTACATACTTACCAAAATTATAGTGTTAGGAAGAAGTCAGCTTCCTCTAATGCTTCCTACTAGTTGTTAGGTCACTGTCTCTCCTTTTTGGGAATTAATATTTGTGTAATGGGTGGAACTTGCAGGGGTGTGTATCTGGAAGTTACAAGGGGGAGTGTCTGGAAGTTGCAAGGAGGCGTGTCTGGGGAGGAACTCACTTTATGATGCTTTAATATGATGTTGTAGGTACATGGTAGATGCTGCAGATCACGAGAAGTTAGATGGAGCAAAGAATGAGCTCCATAGTTTACTGGACAAACCACAGCTCTCTGGAATTCCGGTAAGATCTGATATGAATATTTACCCTTACCAATTATGTGGAAATTCTGGAAACAGTGAAAGTAAAAACACATTTGTTTCATTTAGAGGGGAATTTGCCTCAAATTGTTGAAAATCACTTGGTCCATGTCAAATTTCCCTCTTGATGACATGGTGTGGGGTGGAGTATAGATTCTCTGTTGTTCCCATATTCCAGGCACCTTGGGACAAATCTGATTAGAAGGATGGCCTCATTTTATGGGATGCTGTTCTGATACACACACTATTTGGGACATATCCAACTATCCTTAGTCTAGAGTGATGTTTAGGGAGTCGGAATGGAGGGGTCCCACTGAAGTCTTGAAACTTCACCTCATCAGTATCCCTTCGAAGAGAGAAATATTCAGTTCACTGAAACATTATCTTAAATTACTGATGTAACATGAGCCTATTGAATCTAATAATGCTTCTTTCTCTGTAGGTTCTGGTGCTAGGGAATAAAGTGGACCTTCCCAATGCTCTCAGGGAGAGGGAACTCATTGAGAGATTGTAAGTGACTATTAAGCCACCTCTCTAATCAGGGTACCTTTGATTTGTCTCAGAATTCAATAGAGAGGTCCCGCTATTCATCCTTTGACCCTTGGATGATATCTGTAACCATAGTAACTTTTTGTCACTATAGATACATATAAGCTGCTAAAATTTAATGATACTGATTTTCATAAATGTGTACTATAATATTAAGCTATTATAGTTGATAGTTGTTGTCAATTGTTTTCTGTTATTCAAATAGAGGACATTGATGACCTAAAAACAAGGTTAATAATGACAATGAGGTAGCTTCCTTCTACGTATGTGTTGTGTTGTCTCAACCTTGTAAGTCTCAGTGTAAACACAGCCACCACACTATTAACACACTCAACATTCTAATATGTACATATATAAGACTTGTATGTTTCAAATGATCACTAACTTCGCTTCTTGACCCCTTTGAACAGGGGAAGTTCCTTGACCCATGCTGTAGCATTGCATGTTTAAACAAGGTGGCTGGCATTATCAGTTGTCTGTCTGCTTCCAACAACATGCTAGATAAATAGTTGCTGAGTTCTCTTGGCAGTGGTGGCCAATTCTTGTATCTCTCTCTGTCACTCACTCAGCACACAACTAATGTTCTCCCATAGACAATGGGCATTTCTCCATGTGGGAAGGCATTTAAATTTTTTGATGTGGTGTAAAACATCTGATAAAAACTCCACCTCACAGTTTTCTCCCAGAGAATAGCTTTTAATGATGTATAAGTTAACAGTAGTTTTTCTTTTGCATTCCAGGAACCTGAATGACGTCAAGGACAGAGAGATTTGTTGCTATTCTGTTTCTTGTAAAGAGCGAGAAAATATTGGTAGGTTGGCCATTAATATTTCTGGGGGGGAGGATTCATAGGAGGAAAGAGATGACCATTGAGAGTGTAAATTTCAAACTTTGTTTTGTGTCAGATGAGCTCTGGTCTGTTAGTGAACGAATGCATGATGTGTAGAATGAACTATCAGATGAAATACAGGTACATACCCCAGCCTAGTAGTTGATCTTAACTGTCTACTAGTACCTCCCTCCCCTCTGGCATGGCCCCGCCTTTCTGAATACTCCTCTCTGGTCCCCGCCCTTCTCATTTCAGGAAGTTTGAATAGAGGAGTTCTACTGTATACTTAATATTGTTTGTTTGTTTGTTGTTGTCTGTTTACACAGATATCACTCTTCAATGGCTGATCCAAACCTCCAAAAATAGGAAGTTATGATGGGCCCAGTTACTTAACAACTGACTAAACTTAATAGCGAAAATTAAGTAGTTACATGCTCCTGATTTGTTTGTTTGTTTGTTTGTTTGTTTGTTTATTTGTTTCATTTCATACTGACTATCTTATAACAGGTTTTGGTGTGTCAATGTGTCTTTATGCTTTCATAATTTTTACTAAAAATTAACTGTTGTTGTTGTTTTACCTTTGTATATTATACATTCTCTTCCTGCCCTTGGAAACTACTATCTACCTATATACAGATGAGAGAGTTTTATAAGCTGCTTAGGGAGCCCTTTCTTGGTGCTGGTTAATCAGGATAACTGAATGCACAAGGCTATAGAGCACCATTAATATTAAAATAAGAGCCCTTAAGTTGGTAGGGGGAGGGAAACTGCGCCCAATGCCCCCTTCTGGTGATAGGTCATGGTGAGACCAATTGACCATTAGTATTATTGTGTGTAAGAGGGGGCGGGGCGGTTGGCCGCTTTTGGTAGGTGGGGTTGCGCGCGCGCACGGTGGAGAAATTCCTTTGCGCGCCCCGCCCGGTCGGCGCCGCCGGGCCGCAACTCCAAAGTGCGGAACTACTAGAACCTTAATTAATGAGCTCATAGAGCTCAGCCTTTCATAAAAGTAGGAATTATCGTTCACTTGACCACTTTGTTTTCCATTTGGCACCACATCAAATTCTAACTCGGAAAGTACTACAATTAGTGATACACTTAAAGAACTGTTTTCCATCTTCAATACACTATCAAATGGCTACATTATTGGACGTGGATACTATGGAAGCGCTTATAACATCGAGGGCTGTCTTCTGTTGCGACCTTGGCTCGAGTTCAGACCTGACCTCTTCCTGCACAAGCTCGTCAACGTCAGAGACGAATCGCTTCAGAGACAGTGCATATTGCAGCATCAATTCTTCACCTGCTATTAGTCCCATTAAAACCCCCAGGTCTGCTTTAACCAGCTCTGTGGTCCAGCATTGTGCTGCTACTCCTCGCATCAGGAATCATTCTGGAAGGAATGTTTTGATAATGGATGATAAAGACAAAGGGATATACAACTCGCTTGGATCTTCTTCCTCACCATCTGGAAAGGTATAGCTAGCTAGCTAGCTGTCCATGATTGCAAGAAACAGAATTTTTGCATGCTTATTAATGACAACAACAAGGTAGTGATCATGCAAGTGACAACAATGTAATAAAAAAAAAAATAATAATAATAATAATAACAATAATAATAATAATAATAATAATAATAATAATAATAATAATAATAATAATAATAATTATCTGCAGCTAACATTTTCTCAGCTTGGTCTGCAAAGAGAATGGAGGAAAAGAGGTGTAATGTTCAAAACTGGTGAGTTATTGGAGCTGGTCACCATCTCTCTGTTGTTTCATAGTGTATTATAATACTAAACTCTGCAGGTCCTAACCCTACCTGGCTAACACCATGGAAAAAAAGAGTTTTCGTATTAAAAGGTAACTATTAATACAAATAGCTGACAGCTAACTGCTATAGTTACAGAGTGCTATAGTAACAGTTAAACATTTAGCTAGCTGGCTTATTACTAAGCATGTGTGCTTTAATGTTTTGATACACAGCTGCATTGCAAAACCATGTTGCAGCAACAAAGCTATGGAAACAATTCATACTGCATTGATGTTACTTCCTTCTTTCAGGAAACTTCCTTTATTACTTTGCTCAACTTCGAGACATGAAGGATGCACCATGCCTGGGAGCCATCTACCTCAGAAGTAAGCAATTTGGGTATTATAGATATTATGCTTAAAGTTTTGTTGCTGATATATATGATTGCAAACATTTCACCTCTTAGCTAACTATTAGCTATGTGTAGCTGTAAAAAAATATTTTACAAGTCAGATTTTCTAGCTACCTGTTTATAGCTAATCTTGAACTCTGGGTATTGTGTTTATAAGCACAATCCAAGATATTATTGCAGTAAACACCCTATACTAGCTAGCTACATGAATATTTAATCAGTGCTGGTACTGTGTATGTTACTTCAAAGGTTTGGCAAGTCATAATAATACAGAATGATATAAAACATGAGCACAATGCAGTGATGACTATTTGTCTAAACTTGACAGTGCATGCATGTGTTTTACACATGACATGACTTAAGCTTTAATATTAAATTTTAGCAAGATGATTTTTATACCATTGTAACTTTATTGTGGTCATAGTGCATCTATCAAAAGGCCTAATTCACATGCACAAAAAATATTGACAAGAATTATAAATGTACTGAACAGCAGTAAAATTTTAAGATTGGCTATTATTATTATCTCAGCTTGAGATTGGCAATTTTTCTATTCCAACCCCTTGAAATGTGGACACCATGGAACTCCTCTATTCTAACCCCCTGAAATGGGGACACATCTGTATTAAGGACACATGTCCCAAATAACAGCTTGAATAAGGCCACCATCCTTAAAGATGTCCAGAATGGAGAGATTCCACTCTAGATTGCACTTAGGCCAATAGGAAAGTCCCACCTCCACTCAATCTCAATCTACTCATTCTAGTGGACCAAAATCAAATCATAAGAAAGACTCACCATCTATTTAAGTATTAAGATCTAGACAACACTCTGTCATACTAATTATGAGAGAAAACATATTGGGACTATACCTATTCTGGCATATTGGTGCACTGACAGTCACAATAATGTTGATAGAGGTTGGCTAGCTTAGGTTGCAGTTAAATTGAATTAACAGCAACGCCCAAAAGTACTATATTCACTGGCCAGCAGTGCATCTAAATTATTTTAGTGAACATATTCTGGGGGTATGAACTACTAAAGAGAGCTGTGTAGTTTTGGTACATATACTGAGGATGCCAGTTTTAGGACAACTAGAAGTAACTCATCTAATAGAAATAAGCATAGTCTCTCTGATAAAACTTTTCACAGAAGCCTCGATGGTCAGCTGAATTTGTTAAATTTGGTCAAAGATAGTGGATCAAATCTGGTGCAGTCAAAGAAAGCCTAATGCTGAATATTGTTAAGCTGACTATAAAATGAAAACTTAACTGTTATACCTTGATCCAAGTTGCTTAGTTTCCTTTGACCAGCATTTAAACTTTGAGTGTATAACCTTTGACTATACTTCACAAGTTCAATATTAGTCTACTGAGGTTTTCTTTGACTGCATTTAATTGACACAGATTAGAGCAGTTTGCTTGTAGTATTTTGGTTCTCTGATACTTCACTATAACAATGTTTTTGACTATTTTTGGCAAAGATTACTGATCATGCAATAGCTCTGGCCAAACTATAGAGTACAGGCTAAGTTTATATGGAGCTGAGCAAGTAGCAAAGTTCACAGTGAATGATTCATCATTGAATAAAATTCTGAATAAAGGACACATTGGGATCAGGTCTACTGTCTTTTGATCCTTGAGGTCAGATGGTAGTTGTCCTCTGCACAGAAGGTTGTCTTTTATTTCTGAGAGTCCTCTATCAGAATTTCTGTTTATGGAATATTTATCACACTGGATTTGGTCTTACAATTCATTAAACTTTATCTTCTTTCTTCTCCTCTTCTCAGATGCAATTATCAAGAAGGACTCTATGCCTCTGGCTAAGAAGGTTCTGAAGATATCACCTCCTGTACCCAGGAGGATGGGATGGAAAGGAGACAATGATGAGAGTTCTGTCTTCCACATTAAGTTCAAAACAGAGTCTGGAAGAGATGAGGTAGGATTTTTGCATAATTAATAATCATGTCAATACTTCTTCCTGGAGTTCTAAGGGTTTTTTCCCATTAAATAATAATAATAGAAAATATTTAATTCACTATGTATTTAACTATAACACTAGGCTTCAGTTATATGTTAACTACATAATGCTGGTTTCTGTTTTGCTTCTATGACTGCGTGTCATCAAGCCCTAGGGTCATTCCTCTCTAATGACATCATAGTTTCACTGGAAGTTAGCACAGCTGTATTAAATCGAAGTCATCACAGTTTTAGTGATTACTGGTAGCTGACAAAATATCTCTAGGAAGCTATATCATAGAGTTTCTGTGTTTATTCAAGTAATTAAGACAACAGAAGCCAGAGAATTAAGAATGTGTTTTAGCTAGGGTGAAATATTTTCTTTGCTTCTGTCTAGACACTGCTGGCTGTCATATTTTGGTCAAAAACATCTGAGCTATGACAGTATAATCATCCTATGACCTTTAGCTTGCTATAAACTATTTCCTGAACAGTACAGTATAATCATCCTGTGACCTTTAGCTTGCTATAAATTTCCTGAACAGCACAGTATAATCATCCTGTGACCTTTAGCTTGCTATAAATTTCCTGAACAGCACAGTATAATCATCCTGTGACCTTTAGCTTGCTATCAATTTCCTGAACAGCACAGTATAATCATCCTGTGACCTTTAGCTTGCTATCAATTTCCTGAACAACACAGTATAATCACATAGTTACCAACTCTCACTGTTTGACAGTGAAACTCACTGTTTTAGCCCTTTTCTCACAGTCTCACAAGCAACTTCATTTTTCTCACTGTAGCTAAATAGCAAGCAGGGTAAAGGGTCAATTGGACTATATGCTTATTATGTCACATTAGTTACATGGAGATAATGGAGAACAGTAGTCAGAGCCAGATGAAGACATTTCTAGCTATATCACAGGATGATAATATCTGTCATGAAGAAAAGTAGCTAAGTCATCTTTTAACTTAACAGACATGAATGGTGCTGCTTCATACAAACATCATACTACACTCAAAGAGCTACACAATTACTATATGCTTAGTCACACATGCACATCTCACTATAAATAATTCTGAAAAGTTGGTAACTATGTAATCATCCTATAACCTTTAGCTTGCTATAAACTGTATTTCCTGAACAACACATCCTGTAACACTTTAGCTTGCTATAAACTTCCTGAACAAGTAACCTTTAGAATAATAGCGGGGATGTTATAGTCATCAGCTGATGGCCCACGGTGGGATAATATTTCCTTTACCTCTGTACTTAAAGCCGTAGTCATGGCCATTTTAGCTGGACTAAGGGCATGTCATGTACTCACAGTCATAGTCCAGAGTTCAATGGTGTTAATTAAGTAGTGTAAGTCAATTAGGATGTTGTGATCAGGTACCTATTATCCTTCAACCTACAAACTTTAGCTGTAGCTGGTTGAAACTAGTTGAAACTAGTTAAGACTAGGGCTGTCCTGTTCACAAGAGTGAAATCTTTTTTTTTTTTTTTGTATGTATTCAAAGTGTCTTTGATAAAGTATAAATCTAACTGTATCTGGTTAATTTTACCATCCCTTTATTTTGTTATGTTAAGTTGCTCAGAATTCAAACAAAAAATGACAACATTAAGATTACTGCATGGACCTCAGCATAAAGTGAAAAAAAAATGAATTAGCTAGCTAGTCTAATATACTTTATTATTATTATTATTATTATTATTATTATAGTGGTATGAGGAACTTCAACAAGTATCCTTTGAGAATGAATTCCCAGCTGAAAAGGAACCACTTATCGACAGCTCAATGCAGTTTGTCTCATCATACAAACACAACAATTCATAAACTTTAATTATGTACTACATTACCATGTATTAAGTCAATTCTGCAACCATATGTCACTCCTTCAACATTTTTTATCATCATTGATTATTATACAACTACCATGTATAAGGTCTATAACTCCTCGCGCACATGCGCGTATGAAAACCGTCCTATAATGATAATGATCCCTTACCTAAAATCATGGAAGATGGAGAGGCAGAAAATATTGCAGTGCAAGGTTGCCCTTCTGAAAGTGTGAGGAACCTATATATAGCCATAAGATAACTATTGCTAGCTAACTAATTAAGGTTATATCATCTAACAATGGTGATTATATTGTGTACATGCACACAGTCCATGGCTGGACATGCTGATATCTGCAAAGGATGCCCAGGTCGTGAACTTTGCCAAAGTCAAGGTAGACTATATAATAAAGTAAAACCTCTCTATTTGCCTGACACCTTGGGTTGGAGTAGAGGGGTTCCACTGTATACAAAGGTGTCCTCATATGAGGGTATTGGAGTAGAGAAGGTTCCACTGTAGCCATATTCCATACACACACTCCTCTGTGTTATGTGTCTATGTGGTAACCCAAGGAGAACACCCATAATGTACTTTAATTGACAGGTAGTGTTGACTTAGAGCAGAAATTTATCGATATTCGGATGAACGCTATAAAAAGGAAAATTTTAATTCTGTCAGGAAAAGGAGGTGAGTTTATTGTTAATTTTTAAGCCTCATGTGGTTTACTCTGTGCACATCTGCATTCTTTCTCAAAGGAGTTGGAAAGTCAAGCATTGCTGTCAGTCTTAGCATGGCTTTAGCATCTTTATCAAACAAGGCAAGTCACTAGAAGAGACAGTTCTTTAGCCTGTAAGTTTAATTTGCTGTATAGTACTATAGTGTCCTTGTTTGAGGTTAGTATGCAGAGTGGAGTTCTTGTTCTGTTCTGACACCATTAAATTTCCTTTCACAGTCAGAAATGCCATATTTAGAATTATTCCTTTAATGGCAAATCTTTGTACATTAGCTAGGTCCAAAACATTCAGGTTAATTGCCTTGGAACATTCACACAGGAAGTACATAAGAGTCAAAAACCACACTCCTACTTATGGCAAGGCATAAACCCCATAGAAAAATAATAGTAACAGTAGGAGCCACATATCCAGTCTTTTAAGCACTATTACATCATCAGTGTAAAAAGAATTCTACATATTCAAAGATTTTATTGAAAACTTCCATCCTTTAGCTTACATACTCTCCAAATATGGCAACTACAAGTTGTTGGTTTGTAGCACTTAAATAGCACTTAAGTGAAGTCATACTGTAGCTGTATGTCAATAATAAAGTTGTTGTTGTTGTTGTTGTTGTTATTATTATTATTATTATTATTATTATTATTATTATTATTATTAACCAAAGCACTGTTTAAGAGAAATAATATTTTGTAATCATCCCATGACCTTACCAGGTTGGTATTTTAGATTTGGATATTTGTGGACCAAGTGTTCCACAGTTAATGGGAGTTAGAGGGATGGAAGTGGTGAACACACAATATGGATGGAACCCTCTCAAGTCAGTAAGCAAAAGTAATTATAGACTTAACATTATAGGATTTGTCGTAATATAGGATGTACACGAATGTACCTTAATGTGAATCCACACAGATCCCCAATATACACACATTATCCTGTTGATATGCATGAATGTGAATCCACACAGATCCCCAATACATACATTATCTTGTTCCCTAATGTGAATCCACACAGATCCCCACACTATGATATAAAGGTGATGTCAGTGGGGTCACTCCTTGAAGAAAGTGGGTCCCAGGCAGTGGTATGGAGGGGACCCCGCAAAACTGCCCTCATCAAGAGGTTTATGAAGGACACGTTTTGGGGGCGTTTGGACTACATTATATTTGGTATCTTTCAATAATTATTATTTTATTCCTTTTAATAGAAGTGGAATCCTAGTATAAATCTAATCACTATTATATGGCCTATATAAAGGACACATTTTGGGATATAAATCTGCCAATATGACAGCAGTTAAGTTTAACTATGGCAGAGATTGTACATATTTCAGAGTATCCTTTATCAGAGGTTTTGCTGTATACCCTGATAGATACTGTTCATAACTAACTCCTCCCATTAGACACACCTCCTGGGACTTCAGATGAACATTTGACTGTGGTTAAAACTCTAATTAATGCCCACCCAGAAGGTGCTATTATTGTGACTACACCCCAAGATGTGGCCCTGACTACTATTCGCAAGGAGATAAACTTTTGTCGAAAAATGAAGGTGAAGATAATTGGCCTGTTGGAGAACATGAGTGGTTTTAACTGTCCATGTTGTTCAGTAAGTTTGACTCTTGGCCTTGGGCCATTCACCTATACTTACATGATATAGCTAAGGGCAATTTTCCTTAGGACTACTGTAGATAGAATTATTTCAGATTTGATTATTTTGTTATATTATAGCCTACTGTTAGAAACTGTCAGTAATTGTAATGAAAACTTTTTCATGAAAAAATCTCCTACAACCTGTGTGAAAAAATCCTATGAAAATTCCTGTGAAGAAAAACTGAAAAATCCTGTAAAAACTCCTGTGAAAAAAAATTCTATAAAATTATTATTTTGTCAGCTCACTAGCAGGAAGTATTGTGTGCATTACAGCTTTATTAAAATAGTTTGTTAAATTTAAGACCTTTTACCATATAGCAACAAAAACCAATATATACATTAGAGGATAGTTGCTCTAACTTGGCAATATATTGATGATAGGTGACGTTATTAAATGTAGTTGTGGTCTGTGAATGTAGAGATGACTGAGCTTAATCTTTGCCAACCTGCAAAGTTGATATAGAGATGAATACTGGCTGATCTCTATTTTTACTGTAGGAACACTGGCCGTTATTTTCTGAAGGTGGGGCTACCAGACTTACAGAAGAATACAATCTTCCTTTACTAGGATCAATTCCTTTAGATCCAGTAAGCACAACTGGCCTGGAAGGAGTATTTTTTGATTGGTTGAGCACATTATAAAAATTATGTCACACCTACTTTTGCTGAACACACCCACCTTTCTATGACTATATACCACACAAAGCTTGGCTAATAGAGAGCAGCATTATGATTACAGCACAAGTTAAAGAACAGGCAACTTGTTAGCTAAGTAACTTAGCTGTCCAAGTTTGTCCAGCCAAAACTTGACCAATCAGACTAACCAGACTGCTCTATCTGGGCCTGAGAAATGTCATTAAAAAGCAAGACCATACTAGAATAGAATGGCCTGTTCTAGATACCATTTGAAGCAAGAATTGTCTAAAATTGTCTGTTGTCCCTTCAAATAAGTGTTAGATGACATGTCCATTTTGGAGAGTTAAGAACAGAACTTAAGTATTCCACTGTTTATATCTATCAGTCCAAAGTACATTTCTGAAGACTTTTCCAGCCTTATTCACATGATGTCACAAACATATTATAAAGAATTATTCTGCAGAATTTTGTGATGTGCTGTGAAAAGGGTGAGAATATTTTCAAGGACTATCCAGAATCTCCAGCAGCTCAAGAATTGATGAAAACTGCCAAGAAAGTGCACTACAAGCAATATTATGACAGCACTTGACTTGGGTTGGGTGGGACTTAAATTATTTTTGTGCTAGTGTGCTCTTTATACTTATGTATTTTTTTTTACTATACTCTACCTTTTTAAAAATTTTCATTAAGATATGAGGAAAATTCTATCCAATCACTCTTTTTCACCTTGATATATAACAACTCTGAAGGAAAAAAAAAAGAAACTAGAGGAATGAGCTAATTTTCAGAGGTAGTTTAGTTATTTGAAGTGTGCATAACACAAAGCATGTCTCGTATCAGCAGTGGAGGTGTCCTTATTACAGGTATGCCACTCACTCAATGAGCAATTGAAGTTATATATAGTCAGGATGTGTTCCTCATTTCAGGGTTGGACTCAGCTCAGTGCATACTAAAAAGAATTTATTCTTTTGGTTGAAGAATGATCTAGTCAATATATTATGAAATGTACATTAATACCAGAGTAATAACATCAAGACCACTTTTTCTCTACTTGTACATTATTACAGAACTTCATGATGAAAGGTGTTTTGGTCACTCATCTGTGTAATCATAAAAAAGGCAACAGTTAGTCTAAGTAGTTTGAAAGTTATAAGCTATACCTGGTTTAGGTGAAGGTAAAGCTGGTAATGGTCTTATGGTCCAGGTGAAGGGGCTTGGCCACCATCAACTTCAGCCATAAATGAGAGCACGGCTCTAATTAGGAATACAGATGTGCCAAACATCAGAAAATCTCTCCCAATGGCTCTGCAGTGTAAAATATAGTATTTTGGAGTTTGGTGTGTGGTTAATTATGAGTACCTCGTGAAATCATTCCTGTAAAGTAGTTTCAGGATCTCCCAAGCCTGCTGCAGTCTCCCTATTGGTTTATCTGAGGACAAAACAGCTCTTCTGGCACTAACTGGAACTCTCACATTCCCCAAGGTCGCCATGAGCCAACACGTGGTACATAAATCAGGCGCGTATGAACGGTGACGTCATCAAATACCTTTACCTCTAATTATATGCGTATTGAGTAAAAGAAATGTTTAATTCGACAAATGGGCACGGTTCATCGATCTTTGAAGCAGTGACTTCGCCTAGTTGACTGAAACCTTTCGTGTGTCTGCAAATATATTCTGAGATCTGTGTCACCTTACAACGCTGCAGCAGCAGGAAGAAAATGGCACAAGGTGGGTTTGCATAACTATAGCTAGCTACCATAGAGCTTAGCTAGCCGATTAAAAGTGACAGAAACAAAAATTCATTTAGAAGAAGGTAGTTAAAGTTTTTGAGTAGCACCCAGTGGTGCCCATGTTTGAGTAGTCTGGAACAGGTCAGCTTTGACTGGTTGTATGGAGAGTGAAAGGTCTGGGTATAGTCAGACTCACAAAAAGGGGAATAAAAATAAATAAATAAATAAATAAATAAATAAATAAAATGCAAAGGGACTGAGGAAGTAAACACACATGGTATCTATAAATTATTACATAAAAGTGAACAGTTGTAATAGTGGGCAGAGTTAAGTCTCGAGGTTCAAGGTTATTTATACTCTTTCTGCTAATAACTGCTCAAATTAAACATTTACCCTGACTCTAATCCAATACCCAGACAAAAACTGTATACCCAAATCACTAATTGGTCACTTGTAACCTATACCAGTAGTCATCTGGCATGTTCTTGCAGTGTAACTACCATAAAGCAGTAGAAGTGATTATCTTCTTGTGTCCTTGCTTCTGATCTGCTGGCACATGGTTTTGCGTTTATATGAAAGGATCTGAAGCAGAATTATGAACAAATGCTAACATTGGCATATTTTTTGTGTGTAATAAAAAAGATGGCCCATTATCACCCTCTCCTTGTTTTCCATTTAGTTATGCCTCTGACTTGCAATTCTCTATTCACAATTTACAGAGAAATCAGCTCATTTGAAGTATATGAGTCTGGTGACCCTTACCATCCAGAATGCTCTCCTCATTCTAAGCATGCGTTACTCCCGGGTAATTGCCGGTAAGATGTATATCACCACTACAGCTGTTTTATTCTCGGAATTTACTAAGATGATAGTGTGTCTTGGGATCATATTTTATCAACAAAATGGTTTGGTTAGAAAGTGGCTCTATCACCTGCATGAAGAGATAGTGGTTAATTGGAAGGATACGTTGAAGATGTCTGTTCCTGCCATTGTGTACATGATTCAGAATAATCTGCAATATGTGGCTGTGTCTAACTTGGAGGCTGCAGTGTTTCAGGTATTGTACATTCCTGTTAATTTTATAGCCCTTGAAATGGTGGAGTTCTTCTTTTCCAACTTCACTGAAAAACACCTTTATGTTCAGTGCTAGATTTGTCTATTCCAGCCACTTCCCATGATAATAGCTAGTACTTATATGTATCCTTCAATTACAAATGGTTAATACTGTAGAATCCTTCTATTCCAACCCCTTGAAATGAGGACACTTGTGTATACAGTGAAACCCCTCTATTCCAACCCCCTGAAATGAGGACACCTCTGTATACAATGGAACCCCTCTATTCCAACCCCCTGAAATGAGGACATCTCTGTATCATAGTGGAACCCCTCTGGAAGATATTTACAAATGTAATTTCTGATCCTTAGAGATTTACTTCTTCCTTTGTCCAGGTCACTTATCAGCTAAAGATTTTGACCACTGCTCTCTTCTCTGTTATAATACTGAGGAAACAGCTGACGGGTCTCAAATGGGGCTCTTTGGTAATTCTCTTCATCGGTGTGGCGTTAGTGCAGTTCCAAAACTCCTCCCCAAACTCAAAGTTGCCACAAAGTCAGAACCAATTAGTTGGTTTAGCAGCTGTTATTATTTCGTGCCTGTCATCGGGATTTGCCGGAGTTTACTTTGAAATGATGCTCAAAGGTTCAAATGCTTCAGTCTGGCTACGTAATGTCCAGTTAGGCATGTTTGGGACGATCACGGCCCTGATTGGTATGTTCTTGAAGGATGGACAGAAGATTCAAGAAGACGGTATCTTTTATGGGTACAGTGTTCTTGTCTGGTTAGTGATCTCACAGCAGGCACTTGGAGGATTGATCGTGGCATTGGTCGTAAGATATGCAGATAATATCCTGAAAGGTTTCGCTACTTCTCTCTCAATCATTCTTTCGTGTATTGCTTCTGTTTTCCTGTTCAACTACACTATAACTATTAACTTTTCTATTGGAGCTGTGCTAGTGATGGTTGCTATATATTTGTATGGGAGGCCTCAAGCTCCAACAGTTTCCATGTCTCCTACTAAAGAATTACCTTCCCAGCTACCCATTGCTAGAAAAAATGAGGTATCCAACACATTACAAGTTCCCATTTTACCCTCACACCTCATACCACAACCCACCACCCCCTCCAATTCACCTGTTTAGTCTCATTGACATTATTCTCATCCTACTGACTTCATTATCGTAATTTTTGATGACCCCACGAGAACTAACTTTGGTTATATATTAGTACCATTTTAAAGATGCTCTCTGCATGCTAAAGTCCAGTGTCTACAGTAGTTTTAAGCTAATCTTAGGAATAGTGTAAAAGCTGTAGGTTATATAGTCAGTACGTTGTCTCACTCCACTGTAGGTGGCAACCAAAGGTCTTTAAGTTGTCTGGTTTTCTCATCTATAGCTAGTATTGTTAATATTTGTTGTTTTTTTTTTTTGTATGTATTCACAGAGTCCTTGATACTTCCCGGGTTTTATTTCTCTCTCCTAGGTCTCCTCATAAACCACTGAATCATGTCATCATGAATAATTATAATAATAATAATATTGTACTATAATAGTTTTTTTGATAATGATGAACAGGAATAGAATGTTGACCTCCTAGGAGTATATCCTGATTAGAGGGTGGAGGATTGGGATATTGTGTTAATATAAACTCTATGAACAACATACTGCAGAATGATTTATGGTTGTCAGTGATTAAACTGTACATGATGAGATGTTCTAAACCATCTCCTCTATAAGATTTTTATTGATCTTATTAACGAGAGGATAAGGTGTCTGTATATTATATTCTTCCTTACTGGACTCCTCTGATTCACTGCTGCATGAACTATACCCGTCAGAATCACTGGGACAATTATCACCAATAGGAACCAGAGCCATGTCCTGTAATTCATTATAGAGAATACATATTATATACCTGGAATTTAATTAATGACCGTTTCTTTCATCAAATATTTCAACTCCAATTTTCCAGATTTACAGCATAGCAATTTCATGTGCTAACTAGCTATAACTTTAGTGACAAGTCTAAAACCTCAGCAATACAGAAAAGTTACAACATCAAGGTAAGGTGGTTTAGTTTCTAAGAATTCTTAGTTTCCACAATTAAAGGAAAAATTTATAACTACACATGCTATAGATATAGTACTCACTGAGTTACCATTTCTATGCATGTTTCTCCTTCTTGGACCGATTCTATGTCAAGCCTCTCTTTTGACTGCTCATCAGAGAGCAACTTCTTCAGCTTTTTGTCTGCCTTCTCCATTTCTGGAAGAAAGCACCTTGCCCTTGCCAATACTGCAATTGAAAAAAAACAACAAAAAAAACATTGTGTCTACAGTGGTTAGCCACACATAATATTCATAACCTGGTTCCTGTTATCTGTTAATAATGTCTAATGACTTGTGGTTGAAGCAACAGTTAGTACTTTTAGTTGTCAAGAAAACAACTAACCAGAACTAGCCTTGACTCTAAAGATTCTTGGAGGCCCGTCACATACTGTCTTTTTGTGCTTCTTATCCAGCTCCTTCAACAAGGTCTCTATATCTGCAGGGTAATAATATCAAATACTTCAATAAAATTAGCCGTGCGTGGCATACCTCGTCCTTTCGGAGGCTTTAGTAGTTCTTGCGAGTGGTATTTCTTCCTGTGGTATTTTTTCCTGTCATGTTTAATTTCATGATCCACAGCGCTGGCCATTATAGCTAGCTGTGTCAGAACGATCAGCTGTCTTCCTACCACGTGCTTGGTGCGCTCTAAAACGAAGAACATGAATGTGCGTTATTTAGAGTTTTAGTGTAATAATTATTTACAGATAGCTTGTAGTTAGGGCCGACACCGCCTCTAACTCTCATCT
This sequence comes from Diacarnus erythraeanus, assembly GCA_964016965.1. Classification (NCBI taxonomy): domain Eukaryota; kingdom Metazoa; phylum Porifera; class Demospongiae; order Poecilosclerida; family Podospongiidae; genus Diacarnus; species Diacarnus erythraeanus. The sequence continues at coordinate 8,436,475 of OZ024671.1, forward strand.
GAAGACTCAACACGTCGCTTTAATGTCAGACAGAATTCCTGATGTTAAAGCGCAGGCATTAGCCGCAGTGAGGTCTCTAAAGGAAGATGGCGGCAGTCCTGGACTTGCTAGAAAGACTGCCAAGTCGTGGGAGAAGTTCTCTCATTGGGTTTCCTGTATGTGCATAGTCACATTTGATCTAGAGCTGGGTCAAGCACTAGAGGTATGCATATCTTGCTAACTAGCTTGCTATACCTGTAAAAAAAAACAACCCATAACTACACTGAAACTCCTTAGAACCAAGAATCATAGCAGGTAGACTGGGTTAAGTAATGTCTGAATCCCTTTCCCCTGACCTCCAATAGTAAATATATGGCAGAATCACCATGACAACCTACTATTACTATACAATACATGGGTAGAAAATTTTCATCTTACTCCTTTCCTGCTTGCTGAACAGTACCCTTATCCTTATAACTTTAATGTGTGAGCAGTTGGAAGCCTACTAATTAAAGTATTCCTCAAGTGTCTGATTCCTGAGGTATGGGAACTCTGTATGCAGGAAGCTATAGGGGAGGTCCTACTGATCTACCACTCCCACCCTCCCATCAGTTTCTTTAATATGATTTGATATGGGCATACTCACAAGACATACTGTAAAGGACTCTACAGATGTTTTATTGTTTAATTACAGATGTTTTCTTGTTTATGTTTTCTTGTTTATAAATCTTTAACTACAGATGTTTTCTTTCTTGTTTATAGACCTTTAACTACAAATGTTTTCTTGTTTGTTTTCTTGTTTATAGACCTTTAACTACTTGTTTATGTTTTCTTGTTTATGTTTCTTGTTTATATTTTCTTGCTTATGTTTCTTGTTTATGTCTTCTTGCTTATGTTTCTTGTTTATGTCTTCTTGTTTATGTTTTCTTGTTTATTTATAGACCTTGATTCCTAGTGACTTTAAACTCTCCGACACAGAGAAGAGTAATATTTGTTATCTTGCCTTTCCTGATTCAAACTCAGGTTAGTAAAAAATCCAAAAAAACTCCCTTGCATTCACTCTGGGAGGGAGAGGTTTCAGTTTTACTGAGATATTGACAGTTTCAATTAGTGGGTTTTTTCATAACAATTACTGGGTTGAAATAGAAGAATAGATTTCCTCATTTCAGGGAGTTGAAATAGAGAGGTTCCACTGTATCATTTCAGGGGGTTCTATTCAGCACATGAGGTTAATAATTAGAGCTTCACATTTTAGTCTTAACTGAAGATTATCATACATCACCAAATTCAATATTCTTTGACAAATCATCCTCATTACTTGTTATCTTTCTCTGCAGGTTGTATGGGTGACACCCAGTTTCATTTCAGATTACGTTGCTCAGGGTCAGGGGCCGGAGGGTGCGACCTCATGACCGACAGTGACCACTACAATGCTCCTCTAGTGCTTATGGTACGTTTTTGCTGATAGTATATACATGGTTCGTTAAAGTAGCATGAAGAGATGGGTCAGTTTTATAGCATAGAGATAGTGTTTAAATGCTTTGGCCCCACCTTACCACTGTGAATATGATTATATTTCTTTATTTTCCCTTCCCAAGCCTGATGTTAGTCATTACTACGGGTTTACTTACTTTCGTCAAGTGAAGGATTCTGACATCAAAAGAGGCTATTTCCAGAAGGTACGTACAACAACAACAACAACAACAACAACAATGCATGTTCAATGGAAAGCCTTCAGCTACCTAGAAAGTTCAGGAAGGTGTGGGAATATGAGTAATGACATTATCCACATCTTTTATGTTATCTATCATTTACACTATTAATATTGTCATAAAGATTGTCAACTTTGCTGTACCTTAGTTGATGGCTTCCTGGTATCATCCTTAGAAAGCTCTATAGCTAAAATTTGTTTTCATCTGTGGTATCAATAGAGCCGTGATCCTGTGTACATACAAACCTTTGAATTCCAAGTGATAATTGAGCACAACTTGAGCACATGATTAGTTTGGCTACAACACTGGGCAGTAGCTAAAGTCTAATTGCATTCACTTGAGCAGAGAAGTCAATGACATTCCCCCTCTCCCACAATACTTTCCCTATGGTGTGAGCTATTGTATACACTCAAATGAATGAAAGGTATATCTGGTACTTGAAATTTTGAAATTTGAACAAGTATTTAGAAAGTTATTACAATTGATTCCTATTGTGGGTAGAGGGATTACTGCTGATTTAATTTTTGTGGACAGCTGAAATAATAACAGTTATATCATTATTACTCTTGTTCTGAGCAAAAATTAGATATATTATTATTGTACTATTCTTGTCATTAAAAATTAACTGGCCACTAAAATTATTTTTGTTCTATGATGCACGTAGTCTGTTGTTCTCATCACTCGACTACCCTATGTCACCTTCTTTAACCATGTGGTGAGTTATAACTACTGTGTTTGTATATATCTTTAACCATGTGGTGAGTTAAAATTACAGTGTAACCATGTGGTGAGTTAATAACTACATTGTTTATACAGTATAATATCTTTAATCCCATATACCACAGGACTAGAAAATATCATGACTGAAATATAATTACTGATATTATCACAGAGTGGGCTAACACAAAACAATGTCAATAATCCATAAGGGCAATGTAGTGTTGAAAGAGGACTTTCACTTTTGTTTCAGTCCTGTGGTATATATAAGGATTTCATTAGAACCTGAATATGCTACTTTGTGATTGGTTGGTTTGGAGTACTGGCTTGTATACCAAGCCATATATGGGAAAGGAATAGATTTGGCATATGGAAATCAAATAGAGATATATTATGTCTCCATAGTAATGTAGCATCTTGCCAAGAAGTGAGTCCATTATATTCACTTGAGTCACTGTAGCTGATAGCTAATAGTTTCTGTTAATTAATAATATAAAATAGTTATGTGACTAGGACAAGAACTGAGTCCATTGTGTTCACCTGAGTCCCTGTAGCTTATAGCTAATAGTTTTTATCTTATAGTCATGTGACTAGATCATAGAACTGTGCTATCAATTTACAGTATTCTTAAGCATTCTCTGAGGTCAATGACTTGCTATATACTACTTAAGGGACATATAGGTAACTCTTTTGCTGTGGAAGGGAGGTGTACTGTCTAGTGGTTATTATTAGTAGACATTGTGAGGATATGTCATCTCAGCAAGTTGGTAAGGGGTTTTCTCTCTATATTCATAATGACCCCACCCATCATTTTAAATTAACAATGCCAACACAATTCACTAAGTCACTAGATTATAATCTGCTTGCTAATATAAACCACTATAACTAGGACTCAAGTGGACTCAAGGACCTTAATGTCAATAATGTGATAATAATATAATAATATATAGTTATTATTCTACAGATAGAGAAGATTGCTCCTGAATACTTCACTAATGGAATAGCTTCTCTGGAAGCAGGTACAATGAAATTTCTTCATCTCTAATGATCAAGTTCCAATCTATTTCTATCTCTAATCATCAAGTTTCGTTTCATTTCTATTCTCTTTTCTCTCTCTTACCAGCAAACTATCACTAACCTTCACAGATTTGTATACATATGTTATTTCCATCTGACTATTGTTTTATAGCATGTTATAACATCAACCAGTGGTCACAGCCTCGCCCTGGACAGGTCCTCCAGCTCCCATTACTTGGACAACTCTTACATGTAAGTGTACAACACATAGTGAGCTGAAGGTTGAAGCAGTATGTACCCTCTATGTAGGGAAGACTAGTAGACCCCACCCATAGCACAATACTGTACATTGTGTACACATCTATGTATGTATATATGTATATAATCAGTTGTCCTTGTGCTATAACAGGTAAGGATACCCAGTAAATCTGATAAACCAGGAGGTTCCAGAGGACCAGAGTTGGACATAGCCAAGAAATCTGTGAGTGTTGCTGTATTATACAGTAAGACCCCTTCCCAGACTAAATAAATAAATAAATAGATAAATAAATAAAAAATAAATAAATAAATAAATAAATAAAATAGTAGTAGTAGTAGTAGTAGTAATACATGTACAGTGTTTTACAAATTACAAATTCTTGACATAGTGTATGTTCTCGCTTTATTATCAATGTAGCTAGCTATCTCGGTGCCCACCAAAGACCACAGTTAACCACAGAAACCAATTAGTTCATTCACTCAAAAATTGATATAGAGAAATCATTTTTACAAACATGAGGCAGACTAGTCTAAAATAGTGAGCATGCTCAGTTAAGAAAGGGGAAGGGAACATAAATACAGGAAGTATAATTATAATTAGTTAAGAGTTAGGAGGAGTTCAATCTCCAGGGCTTGCACAGGCCTGGACAGTGTATGTACTGTATAAAGAATTCACTGAGTACAATTAATTTTATTTATAATAATAATAATATGACTGCATTATAACTAATACTTTGCAGTCTGCCATGATGGTGATTCCTGCTGTTCATGAATTAAATCTCTACCAGTGAGTTAAAATATTAATAGAGACACATTAAGGTGAAGACCTGGACCACAGAGAGGTAGGTGGTATCCAGGCAAGAATACTTCTGATACCTAGGAAAGCTATTTCTCTTGAAACATGAACATTAGTACTGCTCATGGAGTGCTTGGGTCTTTGACTGACTATTGTGGTTACTATGTAAAGAAGCTATCTCTCCATTAGTATGTGTGGAAGGAACATTTACAAAGTAAATATACAAAATAGCTAAGAAACTGCAGTGAACTAAAGACAATAAAATGCAGCAAGAAATGCTAAAGAAGAAACCCACAGAGAATTCTTTGGGCATATAATAACTATAATATATTTATTTCGACATGCCTCAAGACACTACCGTATTTGCTGAAATTTTCGTCGTCGTTTTAATTTCGGATGTCACTTTTATTACGAAATTTAAAAAGTTGAATAATTACATTAATGAAAATTTTCCTTAACGAATAATTGGAGATGCACAGCTGCAGTGTGCTGGGCTTGCTTATTGCACAGGATGTCAATACTCTGTATATCGCTATATCCGCCAGATACGAATGGGCCACTAGTCTCTTGCTACTTTTGAGCTAGAGCTATTGGTATTTTACCTCTATTCAGGTATAATCCTACAGACCATGCAAGCATCTTAAATTTCGTTATGGTAAGGTTCTTGTGAAATTAAAACAACACGAAAATTTGAAAAATGAATGATTAAGTAAACGAAAAATTTCAGGAAATACGGTATCTCATTCACACAATTTTATATTCATAGATAGGCATTAATATTATTAAAATATATTAGCAGACTTGAGCTGCAGTTAGAATGGTTAATAGTAGGTGACTTCTCCAATAAAGGCATGTGAACAAAATTGGCGTGACTTTGTTTCTCCTCCGATGACCATAACTTTGTTATGTCCTAACTTCACCAGACCAGGTCTGAAAACAGCTAATGGGAGTTGTGCACCTTTACACTCCACCCATGAGTCAGTCTGGAAGTCATATGTACTAATGAACTTAGTTCCTTCATAGTTCATAACATGGTTCCCACATTCTCCACCCATGGCAGTGAGTCTTCCATCAACTTTCACTATGCCAGCATTGGGCAAAGGATACAGGCCTTGAAGCTTTTTCCATATTATTGGTATCTGGGGCATGGAGTATTTGCTGTCTGCTGGTTCAGCATTCTCAAGGAGCGAAGACAGAGTATCATATAATGTTGTACAGCATTCCTTTGCTGTGTAACCAGTACCTCCTAGCAAGTAGCACTTGTCATCAACTGTGGTAGCTGATAATGATTCACTAACAAAAGGCAATCTCTTTGTGGTGTACCACTGTCTATCTTTTATGTATATTTCTACAATGTCAGTTCGTAACTTTACTCCATTGCTCTCTTCACGTAACACACCTCCTGCTGCTATTATTACTCCATCTTCATGAGACAGAGTGGAGAGAAGAAATCTTGGTGTCGGCATTGGTGGGAGTATTTCCTTCCATGTGTCTTCCTTGAGTGTATAAACAGTGTTTGTTGGTTCCCCATGTGCTTTTCCTCCAATAACTACTAGTTCCTTGTCCAGTGAAGCAAGACCATGCTGTATTGTTGGACAGTGAGGGAGAGGTGTCCAGGTATCTTGGCTTATACTGTATCTGAAGATGGTGTTAATTGCAAATTCTTTCCTGTATCCTCCTCCCACATACATGTAGTCTCCTATCCTCACTATTCGAGGAGCTGATGTTGCAACTGGTATATCAGCACACCTTCTCCAATACACTCTGAATTGAGATTCTCCCTATTTCATGATGAGATTAATTATTAATTGGTTCTCACATGGAGTAGAGTTGACATGACTAGGTTTAGGCTTTCACAATTTGTCTATAATTAACTAACTAATAGCATACCTTAGGTTCAATAGTGCTCTCTTTCCTGTTGATTACTGCAATTATGATAAAAACTATTGTTACAGGAAATCTTTATAGCCATGTGTCATGCTTTCATAAGCTCTCTATAATTTTATTAACTTCACAAGATATTTTCTATCACTAGTCTGGCTGTATCTATTATTTCTGGCGATCTTAACTAAGCACACTTAAATCCCTCCTAGATCTTCTGGATATTTTAACTCAATGGCAAGTGACATGAGTCAGGTAGTCATTACCCCTCTCCCTCTACATTGTCCCCTCATGAACAGATAGAGTTTAGCAACCTGCAAGAGGTTTGCAGTTAACATATTTCTTTGATTAGCTACTAATGTTTGGAGTCAAGATCTAGTTTCATTTTAATGAGTAGCTAAGCCATCTTTAAAGAAGACAGTGTAAAGCACAAAGAAACCCCGTGTTACATTGAACTTTGACCTGCTATGATCGCTAAGAGAGTATGGCAATGGACTCATTAGAATGTAGCTATTATTCCAAGTCAGCAACTATTTACTCACAAGGCCATGTTAGGGAGCTACTCTTTACTGATAAAGAAATATGGTATCTGACCAGTCCAAACATGTCCAACTATAATTTGTACAACACCAACTCCTACTGCATACCGGACGTTTGTCTGTCACAGGAAATTCCCAGTAACTGATTCTGATGAACTGGGAACATCTGATAGTATGTTATCATTTCTGGGACGGTTGTGAACACATGGGTTTTCCCTTCCAGGATGTATCCTTCTTGACTATATGTAATGGTGAGATGATGAATCCACCTAGTGATAATCATGGACAGAATGAGATCTGTGTCTGATTGTCGAACCAAGAAAGTATTTTGATCACCAACTACTGATTCTAGTGCCCATTCAGCCTCTTCTTTTGTTATCTTTCCATGGTACCAGTGGAACCTGGTTAGGTTTGCTGGCATTCCTTGAGAGTAGGTCCCAGTTTTGACCTTGTGTTGTGGCTCTTCATCTTGTTCTCTTACCTCTACATAAGATAAACAATAATTGATGAAGATCTTGTAATAATATATATATTCATTGAGATTTATGCAAAGAAGGAGTGTATACTATACACTAATCCTACTGTACTGTCACCATGTCTCTATCTCAGTTAATTATTACATGGGCCCATATGAGAAACCTGAGTTGTGTTGGAGGGCTTTTATTGTCCAGTTATAGATCTTTTAGTTAATTAAGTTTGTTAATATTAATGGCAGTTAACTTAATGGTTTTGATTAGTTGCTACTGCCAGTGTGCGTCACTACATAAATAAAAGGCAATCTTTCCAAAATAAAATCAATGCACAGTGAATCTTTATGTTCTAATTAATTTTACTTGACTTAAAGCAGGCCAAGTAGGAACAGCCAATGAATGTGGCCATGGCCCACAGCCATAAAATGCCCTAGTCTGCTCTATAATACCAACACATTTAATTCCAGTCATGTATCATATCAAAGAAACTCAATAGTATATGTGACAACCCCAAGGAACCTCTCTACTTCAACCTCATTCAGTTTACCTGTTGCATGTTTGGTCTTCTTGCAGGCCATTGCCGGTATGGTTTTGCCTCTATAATGTGATACTAGGTCATCCAGTTTGCTGAATGTTTTCCCTGGTGGTTTACCCTGTAGTCTGTACTGACCAGGTCCATATTCTATTGGAATGTGGTAGATATTCTCGTGATGGATGAGAGACAGTATGAGGGATCTTTTAGCCTTAACTCTACTCTCTCGAATGAGGAAGCAGTTGGAGTATTGACTCTCTCTCAGTGCCTTTTCAGCCTGTACTCTAGTGAGCTCTCCATGGTACCAATCCTTGTCAGAGTCCACTGGGGAGCCTTTGGTATAGATACTTGATGTAGAAACAGCCATGACAAAAAGCTGTGTTTATCAGTTCTATAAACTGTAGTAAGTAATGACCTAATATGTACATAGTTAGGGTCACAAGATCTATAAAATTAAGGTATGAAGTGATGGCTTTATCCTAGAGCTCTATGAGTATTATATTAAGGTATGAAGAGGTGGTCTAGCTCTATGAAATATCTTAAAGGGTAGGTAAAGCCCAAAAAAGTTTTTTTTTTAAATGACACTAAAACTTTCCTTCCCGGTGCTTAAGGGTGGTCCCTACAGCAACACCTGCGTCATGATTTGGGGCCTTATCAGCACCTCATTAACACCAGACTTTGCTGGCCAAAAAAATTGTATTTTTGCGACATCCAGCCTGTTCTGCCTGTTCTTTGGGTTATTAATACTGTGTGACTAACTAAAATGGAGCGGTAGTTCGATCCAAACAAATTCATACTTCTCTGGATTCAGTACTCCCAATGTGCCCATTCTTTGCATAAAGGCTAGCATTTGGTAAGGTGTAGACAATCATTTAGTTTTTCTAAATAGCTATTCTGGAATTTCAAAAACAGCTGGTCAAGGATGAATAAATAGAGAAGTAAAATCAAAATCGAGAACGTTATGATGTTGAAGGTGAGGAAATGAGTCTCCTGTATGAAAATCTACTAGCTATTCCCAGTGGTCCCTGAGTTTTATTACAGCTGGTAAGATGGTTGTAGCTCCTGCAAGAATTACTTGCTGTACACCATACTGTGAAGGTGCTCTACCTCTAGAACTTGTTTTGTGTTGCAGCTACGACCAGTTGTAGAGATATAGCTCCCTAGCAACCGAAACCATCTCACAGGGTGTTGCTGTAGGGACCATCCTTAAGTGATGTTCACACTTTACTATGGCCACAAAACAAGGCACTAAAAAGGAACCTTAAAATTTACTTCCTGTTTTGGGCAGACCTATTGATGACGTAGATGTGGGGAGTGGTTGTAGTTGTTGTTGTGGTGACTGTATATTGCAACAATGGAAAGGTATTGTGTTGCATTTGGATGTTCTATATTATAATCAAAATAAGAAGGGTGTCCTCTTCAAGTATCCAGTAGATAGCAAGTTTAGAAGAACTTGAGTACAAAGAACAAGGGATAAGTGTAAAGGTCCCAGTGAACATTCAGCCCTATGTAGTGAGCATTTCTCTGAAGAATGCTTTGAGCCAACATCAGTCCTATTCAAAAAGATAGGTTTGAAAATGAAGCAAATGATCAAACCTGATGCCATACTCGCCATTTTTTCATGGCCAGCACCTACTACTAGTACAAAACTAAAGCAGCTGTGCAGGTCAGTTGCTTAAATAAAAGAGAGTGTGCCAGGGTAATTTACAGTAACTACTGAACCTACACAGCTATTTAAATTTAAGTATTAGCTGAGATTGGCTCAGCTGAGGTCACCAATATCATAGATTCCTGTAGTATTGAGACAGAAGCTTTCTGAAACTAATGATTTATCTTAATAGCATGAATTACACAGAGGTCTAGTTTGAGTAAAAGTATACCTGCTGCTATAAGGAGAAGAAGGAAGAGAGTGGACTTAAAAGGTGGGTTCCTTTACTTAAACTAGACCTCTGTGTAATTTATTCTATTAAGATAAATCATTAGTTTCAGCATTGTAGTTACTTCTGTCTCAATACTACAGGAATCTATGATATTGGTACCTCAGCTGAGCCAATCTCAGCTAATACTTAAATTTAAATAGCTGTGTATGTTCAGTAGTTACTGTAAATTACCCTGGCACACTGGCAACTGACCTGCACAGCTGCTTTAGTTTTATACTAGTAGTAGGTGCTGGCTGTGAAAGTATGGCATCAGGTTTGATCATTTGCTTCATTTTCAGGCCTATCTTTTTGAATTAGACTGATGTTGGCTCAAAGCATTCTTCAGAGAAATGCTCACTACATAAGGCTGAATGTTCACTGGGACCTTTACACTTATCCCTTGTTCTCTGTACTCAAGCTCTTCTAAGCTTGCTATCTACTGGAAACTTGAAGAGGACACTCTTCTTATTTTGATTATATATAGAACATCCAAATGCAACACAATACCTTTCCATTGTTCCAATATACAGTCACCACTACATCTACAACAACAACTACAACCACAAGGTAGCGCATTTGACTCCCCACATCTACGTCATCAATAGGTCCGCCCAAAACAGGAAGTAAATTTTAAGGTGCATTTTTAGTGCCTTGTTTTGTGGCCATAGTAAGGTGTTAACACTAACAGTGTTTAAGCACCACCCAAGGAAGGTTTCGGTGTCATTTAAAAAAACAACAACAACAACTTTTTTTTTTGCTTTACCTACCCTTTAAGAGGTGGTCTTATCCTAGAGCTCTGTTTTATGTGTACTAGCGTGTACTAATAGTGAGAGTACATGTCTGCAACACTTCATGCAGTGACTTCATGACTTCTAATCCCTGTGCTATATCACCTTCATATAATAGTGTAAAAATCATTCTCAATTTTAGCACAGTAGCTATCACCTCTAAACATTCAGATATCATCTTGTAAGTTGGCCTGTGGCCTCAATACAGATGAATTTTCACTAGTACAACTTTAGGCCACTATAATGAGATTCATTGTTTCTCACCACAACATTCAGTTGGGAGATCATGACCACCACTCATCATTATCTGACCTTGCTTTACAGATACTTAGAACACTTCAAAGTCTGTTCCTATAGAATGTAAACATTCATAGTTAGCTGCCAATTTTAGTGAAATAATATTGTGGTTTAGAGTGGAGGTAATTTGCATTGTGGGTAAATGATGAGAAATATCTGAATCATATTTCACCGAACATACAGGTCACTACAATCTGTGCTCACAAACTTTGAAACAATTTGGGAAATTGTCATTACAAATGAGGTAACTACATTAACCCTAGAACTACTGTATAAAATTTGTATCATCGGTTACCAGTGGGGTCTGCTAGATCCCCTTTCCTCTTACTACCTTAATGCTTAAACTTCATCAGTGTCATAACAAATAGACCCAATAATGGCAGGCTATCTGACTATCTTCTTTGATTCGAGTTTAAAAACAGCAGATGAAGGTAATCCCATGTAATATCAAACACAAATTTACTCCATTTGTACTAGTTGTCTAGGAGGTGATCTTTAAAAACATCATTATAAGCTGTATACATCTTATATGGATGTTGACAACCTTGAATTAGAAAAACTCACATTAGACCCTACTACCAAGATGTGGCAGTACATCAAACATGGTGATGGGGTCTAATGAACCCCAAAGATAGTTCTAGGGTTTAATCAGGCTGCTAGGAGAAATAATAATAATAGCTACTTGTATGGGAGAGTGATTACTCCTTCAATTCTTCCCCACATGCAGTCATGTGATAACCCTATACATTATTACTCTGTACTTGTTCAGCCATTGGTAGTGATGGCCTCATCTCCTGCCCTCTGTGCCAACACCGTCCAGTCCCTTGTCAGTCTTATCCACCCCCTCAAATACAATGGAGACTATCGACCTTTCTTCACCATTCACGACTCAGAGTTCAAGCACTACACAACGAGGACACAAGCTCCGTGAGTGGACTGTATTCACATTAGTACAGTGCATGGTATGAGATTGGGGATATTCTACTGTAATAGTCAGAGTTAAAGCTATAACAGCACTGAGAGAGTTTTAGCCAGCTCTACTTCTATAAGGAAGGCTGTAATGAAACCTGTAAACTCCCTTTATATTGTTAATCTGTATATAGTGCACAGCTCTATTTACATCACTTGATGTATGGTTTTATAAGGTTCCTGTAATGGATTATGTTACATGTACATTTCCTATAGTCCACAGGTCATACTAGGAGTAACCAATCCTTTTTTTGCAAAGACATTGGACCACTGGCCTCATGTGATCAGATTAGCTGATAGTAGCTCCTATGAGGACTCTTCCATTCAGCGTAGCCGATCTCCTGGAGAAGTAGGGATAGAGAGTAGGCCTGGCTTAAACACCAAGTACAAACCTTTCCTCAACAAAGACAAGAACTTTGTTAAGTTTATTACCAGTGTCAAAGTAAGTATGTCAACTTTTCTGATTTGTACATATTCAACATGTAGCTATAGTGGAAACTCTATTCTGGAAACCTTGAGACACCTGATCCTCATTTCAGGACACCTCTGTGTTAAGGATGCTTTGTTATGTCACAAATAACAACTTCAACCTATAAAATTCGTATACAGTAGAACCCCCCCCCCCCCCCCCCATGAAATAAGGATACTTATCTTCATTTTCTTTTCTTTTAGAGTGCTCCAGGAAAGAGACCTTTGGATGCTCATGTAAGTATCTTGAACAAGTCAAAATACAGTGGGACCTCTGCTTTTGAAATGTATTAATTTAGGGCACTTGGTCATGGATACATCTCCCAAATAACATTTTCATTTCCCCCTGAAATAAAGACTCCTTTTAATCAATTTTTCTCATGAAGTAGAGAGGTTCCTCTATAAACTCACTCACTTTGTTTTGTTAGAATGTTATGATAAGGAGACATGCTCTGGAATTAACCACAAGTTTTATCATTCCTCTGGTAAGCCAACTATTACCTGTAATTTTGTGGTAACTGGGTCACATTGAGTGGAAACAGAGGGAGAAGGAACTCCCCACTCCACAGATGAAAATTTCCCTATAGATCATCACAAGTGGATACCCTCATACACCCACCCACTCACTCACCCATCAGCAGATAAAACCATACTATGTATTCTCTATGGTAACTCTTACAGTTGTACACCCCCCAAACGATACAATGTATGACTGGTGTACACATCCCAAATGATATAAAGTATCCCCAATGATCTATAACTTACACAAGTATACTTTGTGTATATATACGATTATTATGTGTAACAAACTTTTTTCAGGTTGCTAACACTCTTTGTATATATGTAGGAGCGGTATTTTGCCAGCCTGATGCCTCTAAAGAAGGACATCTCACCTTGGAGGGTATGTACTGATGGATTTTCACAACACAACCCTTCCCTCTCCCTGCATGTCCAGTTGAGTGGGATGGGAAGTTCACAAACTTCTGGTAATTAGCTGTAAGTATGGACATTGAATAGCAAAGATAAAACTTTCTCCTTGTTAGTTGGTACATTTTGAAGTGCTACAATACTAACAGCTAGGAGGACCTAGTTTGCAGGGAGAGGGTTTTGTTTTTGAGCAGAAGAACTCAACTATTCATTGCTTATACTTGTTATTACCATCTCACTCAACAGGGTATGCAAGGAGAGGGATGTGTTGTGTTCTGTGAGTACAAATTTATCACTATTGCCACACAGAAATTGTCCTTTCTACTTACTTCAAGTGTCCTCTCTAGTTTGCATGCATTTTTTGCATTCTTACCTCCTCTATTACCTTCATTTCCAAGAAGTGTTCCCCTCTCATATTATTACTAGTAACATACTTTACTGCTGTAGCCTCCTCCGCAACTAAAGTCTTTCAATTTGGAGCAGTTTCTAAAGAGCATGGAAGGAGCTGGACCCCATCTTACTTCAGGGATCAAAGGGAACTGGGCAGGACTATACAGGTTCAATAAATTAATTGAATAACTAGCTACAGTGGAGCCTCAATTACACTGATTCTGCACTAGTCCATATGTATCAATGCTGTATATGCTTAAATAATGCATAGTTATTTCAAGTCCATATACTCAGAGTAGCTGGATAAATGAAGTCTGTGCATTTGAGGTTCTATTGTATTTCCATTTCATTTGAGTGTGCTGAATAATACTTATTCATGTCGTAATCTACATGTCGTCATCTGTTTGTGCACTTTTTTTTTTTGCATTCATCTTTTTACTACTTAGATCAGAATTTTACACAGAAGTAGAGGGTGCCTCAGAATCTCTCCCTCACCCTCACCCTTCTCCTAAAAATTCCCACTATTCCATTGTTATAATTTGACTGACAATAGTGATTGCAAGGCTATTCAGTATTTGTGACTAAAACTGAATAGAAGTCACCAGTTTCTTTTATTAATATAATAGTCTGCCAAGATAATTCAAGGTCAGAGAGTGGGTGAGACAAGGAAAAAAATTTCTTCTCTGATCTGCTATTCAATCAAAATGTATCTCTTCCACTTCTCACCCCCACCAAAAAAATGTATATGAAACTGAGTAATGTAACCTGCAAAATACCAATGGGCCTGACATGATATATTTGAGTTGTTGTTACTGTTGAAATTTTGTAATATCATTGACAGGAAATTTATAGACTCACCTAATTTCACTAACTGGTTTACACTTCGAAGAGAAGAAGCGAACCAAAAGCTGAGGCTACTCCATCTAGACACACTATGTAGAGCTGTAAGTATGTGGTGACACTGGAATGGGGAAGTGACACTGGGAGGGAGGAGTGATACTGAAAGGTGGAAGTGACAATGGGAGGGAGGAGAGACACTGGGAGGTGGGAGTGACACTGGGAGGGAGGAGAGACACTGGGAGGTGGGAGTGACACTGGGAGGGAGGAGTGACACTGGGAGGTGGGAGTGACACTGGGAGGGAGGAGAGACACTGGGAGGTGGGAGTGACACTGGGAGGGAGGAGAGACACTGGGAGGTGGGAGTGACACTGGGAGGTGGGAGTGACACTGGGAGGTGGGAGTGACACTGGGAGGGAGGAGAGACACTGGGAGGTGGGAGTGACACTGGGAGGTGGGAGTGACACTGGGAGGGAGGAGAGACACTGGGAGGTGGGAGTGACACTGGGAGGGAGGAGAGACACTGGGAGGTGGGAGTGACACTGGGAGGGAGGAGTGATGAGCTATTAGCTAACAATGTATAATATATTTATTATTAATTGTTGTGATCTCCACTGAGTCTTGGTATAATAATTATAGGACATGACTTTCTGGATAAGAGGCAAAGAAGAAGTGGAAATAGTTGATTTTCTAATCCAAGTCAAAGAATCCATGGTAAATGTCTTTTTGATGTAGTTCACTAACATGGCAATAATAGAAACTGATGCAGAAACAAGCACAAAATCTATTCAAATTATTATTGTTCTAGTGCAGTAACTTAATGATGCACCCTTAATGATGTACCCTTAGTGATGCACCCTTAGTGATGCACCCGAAGGTTCCTTTAGGACTCAGCATCAATATCCACACTGTTAAGTAGCCAATTTAATGTCTCCACAGACCTATCACACTGTTAAGTAAGCTATCTCTTCGACTTCAGCAGTTACATACATGAAAATGAAATGCTCTTTAGATTATGTTCATTCTGTGACTTGCAGCTGAGTGTGCTTCGGTATCGTCCTTCAGTTCCAGGACAGACCATGCAAAATTTACAAACTCAACTTAGATCGGTGCTGGACAAACTACCCGAAGACCTCCAGTCTTGTCTTAAAACCTCATTTGCACCAGTGTTATCATTAAATTCCTAATAATAACTATGTGTGTCTTTATGTTTTCCTCTGTTTTGTATCATGAAGTTGTCTTAATGTGTTACATAACTAGCTAAATGTTTCTTTCCAGTTTTGTTCATCAAGTTGTGGATTCATTCAAAATGTGTTGACCTTAACTTATCATTGCTACAGTGTCTTAAACATACCTCCATGGCCCAGTAAACGGCCATTAGCTATATCTATCGTGAATCTATAGATAATTATTAGCTAGCTATTCCAACACAATTTTCCTCTAAGCTGCAACAGGTAAGGATATCCAGTAAAAAGGTTTTTAAAAAAACAACAAAAACAAACAAACAAAAAAAAAACAAGAAATCAATGAGTGTATATAGTCATATTGTACTCCGTGTCCTCACCCTCAACAAGGAATAGTAAGTAGTCACTATAAGACGAAGCCATCTCTCCATTAACTCTAGTTAGTATGCCTGTAAGGAACATGATCAATAAAATACTATGAACTGTGGTGATATTCCTGATAGTCATACTTGTGGTGTTATGTAATGTTCATTTCATGTGTTAGTTATATAATAATATTATTAATACTCATGATTTGTGCATTGTGATGAGTCTTGCATATTTATCTATGAATTGAAATAATCATTGAACTATTTACATAAAGTACAAAATATAGACAAATAAAATCCAGAAATAGTAAGGAAAAAACCTGCAGAGAATTCTTTGGGTTTGTAGTCACGAAAAATTGTGTGAATGGGATGATGTCTTGAAGTGTATTAGCAGACTGGAGCTGCAGTTAGAATGGTTAGTAGTAGGTGACTTCTCCAATAAAGGCATGTGAACAAAATTGGCGTGACTTTGCTTCTCCTCCAACAACCATTACTTTGTTATGTCCTAACTCCACAAGACCAGGTCTGAAGACAGCTAGTGGGAGTTGTGCACCTTTACACTCCACCCATGAGTCAGTCTGGAAGTCATATGTACTAATGAAGTTAGTTCCTTCATAGTTCATAACATGGTTCCCATGTGCTCCACCCATGGCAGTGAGTCTTCCATCAACTTCCACTATGCCAGCATGAGAAAGGGGATGTAAGCCTTGAAGCTTTTTCCATGTTATTGGTATCTGGGGCATGGAGTAGTAACTGTCTGCTGGTTCAGCATTCTCAAGGAGTGAAGACAGAGTAGTATATAATGCTGTGCAGC
This sequence comes from Diacarnus erythraeanus, assembly GCA_964016965.1. Taxonomy (NCBI): domain Eukaryota; kingdom Metazoa; phylum Porifera; class Demospongiae; order Poecilosclerida; family Podospongiidae; genus Diacarnus; species Diacarnus erythraeanus. The sequence goes on from OZ024671.1 coordinate 8,453,337, forward strand.
TTTCCTTTGCTGTGTAACCAGTACCTCCTAGCAAGTAACACTTGTCATTGACTGTGGTAGCTGATAGTGAGATGACTTCTATTGGCAATCTCTTTGTGATGTACCACTGTTTATCTTTTATGTAGATTTCTACAATGTCAGTTTGTAACGTTACTCCATTGCTCTCTGTATATAATACACCTCCTGCTGCTATTATTATTCCATCTTCATGAGACAGAGTTGAGAGAAGAAATCTTGGTGTCGGCATTGGTGGGAGTATTTCCTTCCATGTGTCTTCCTTGAATGTATAGGCAATATTTGTTGGTTTCACATGTGATATGCCTCCAATGACTACTAGTTCCTTGTCCAGTGAAGCAAGACCATAGCATATCGTTGGACAGTGAGGAAGAGGTGTCCAGGTATCCTGGCTTATACTGTATTTGAAGATGGTGTGAGCTTCAAGGCGGTCCCTGTATCCTCCTCCCACATACACGTAGTCTCCTATCCTCACTATTTGAGGAGCTGACATTGCAACTGGTATATCAGCACATCTTCTCCAACGCACTCTGAATTGAGATTCTCCCTATTTTGTGATGAGATTGATTATTAATTGACTCTCACATAGAGCATATATTATTATAGGTTTAGTTTTTCACATTGAACTAATAGCATACCTTTTCAAAAGTAGGTTCAATAGTGCTCTCTCTCCTGTTGATTACTGCAATTATGATAATAGCTATTGTTACAGGAAATCTTTTCTATAATAATTATAGCATGTGTCATGCTTTCATAACCTCTATTAAAAACTTCACAAGATATTTTCTATCACTAGTCTGGCTGTATCTACTATTTCTGGTGATCTACATTTAGATTCCTCCTAAATATTAACTCAATTGTACGAGCAAGGAACTATCAGGAATTTTCTAAGCCTAGAGATTGTGCAGTCAATGAAACCACCACATCGTAGAAAGTTTCTGGGCAACATTACCCACTACATGCCACTTCACATGATCTACCACTCTAAGAAGACATTGTGAACATACAAAAAAACTTGTGTTGCATTGAACTTTTACCTACTATGATCTCTGACTGAGCATACTAATGGACTCTTTTTAGAATGTAGCTACTATTTCAAGGACAGCAACCATTTACTCACAAGGCAACGTTAGGGAACTACTTTTTGCATATAAATAAAATGGTAGTCCCAACAAACATGTCCAACATATTTTGTAAATGTGACAGGATCTGGGGAAAAGGCCCACTTCTCACCGACGACTAGGCTAGCAGGCACGCACCGAGTATAGGGCCAATTATTTCATCTCATTATATAATGAGTAGAAATTCGAAAGACTGTGGCGGAGTGCTGTGCCTAATTGAGCCTCCCAGATATGGAGTGGTGGTGCACCACAACCACTAGTGGCTTGAGTCTGTTTGATTGTTTACATTATCTAGGTGAAATTCTTGAGACACATTGGCTATCTTCATTGGAAAGCAACTACTACAAGGAAAAATAAGGAAAAATTAATGTTCCAAAAGGTAAAATAGTGATATGTGTGTACCATTTGCTATAATGTGCTGTGCATGCAAAGTGGGAGGGGCTCCAAACAGAAGTGAAGCACCCTCTGTACAACTTAACATGTATATTCTTTTTATGATACAGACTCTAAAGCCCAAGCTCATATCTACATTGCCATAGCAAATGATCAAGCTAATGCCTAACATGAAGCATGGAAATCTAACCCTCAAACGAACTTCTTTTTGGACCTCTTCATTATGCATCTGGAGAAATAACACAATGAGTCATTGTTTCACATAACAATAATATTATTATACTGGGGCCAAAGTTCGTGTATGTGCGGCAAGAACCTGGCATTATGTATATACCCAAACCCATCATGGTCAAGTCGTGACCATAGCCATAGATTCATTGAGACTGCCACATATTATATGAACTCTTTCAAATTGGTAGCTACTGTATATTTAGAAATGTCTGAAGCCCACCCACTGTGGGTGGAATATAAGGTCAACCCCAAGTAACCCCTTAAAAATTACACAAACAAAACAAAACAAAGACTTATAATAGGTAGGGCTTATAGACCTATAAAGGAAAGATCTCATGCAGAGTAACATAATGGTGAAATGATTATGGTAGTAGCTATTAAGTAAGAATTACCTATTTTCAGAATAGGTTAGGTGTTAAGCACAATAGTTAGTGTATGGGGAGTCTAGATAACCTGGGTTATAAAATGCATAACCTTTTCTCCTGGGTCACAGGAGTGTTTCTAAAATTTCATACAGGAAGGTGCTGCATGGTTAATATATACATTGACCTTTGAACCCTGACTGAAAATCGCATCATCAGTAATGACAGCAAACAGAAAGAGTCTCTTACATGCACAACAACATTTGACCAACATGGTACAATACAATTATAAAGCTCTAAGGCTTTGTATAGTCTTAAAACAGTTACTTATTGTGTTCTGAAATTGCACCAGAAACTGCCTTGACATGCAAACTTCATCTCAGTCTGGAGCTCCTCATACTGCATGCATGGTGGACATCTGGTAATTATACCTCAGACTACTTTATTACCTTTGAACATTTCCCTTACCATCTGCTGCAAAGGGGGGCTTTCCGTGACAGCGCTGAAGAGAGTCACAGTGTCTCAAGAATTCACCTAGTCGTCTATATATACCCCTTCATGGCATAAACCACCAAAAGACTCGAGCCAATTAAAGCGGATGTGGTATATACACCACACAACTCTGCAGCTCTAACTATAGCTAGCTGCGCTGCAAGACTGATCTAGAGGCGCGCGCTAGGCGAGCTGCACACACACCCCATGCGAAATGCAATCATTGACCCCCCCAGAAAAATTATACGTAATAACCATTGTGAAAGTTGAGGTGTGAGTTTTCTTAGGCGAATCTCTTCCAGTTTAGGATGTGAAATTTCGAGGGAAGGTGAGAGAAAGAAGATAGCAAAAAATTATATTTTATCACAAGTTCACACCCTAGTTCAGTTATTGAGCATAACAAAATTAATAAGTGCTGTTTTCCCAGATATTATCACAATTACAACACTAAGTTCTGGTGCATACCTGACATTTGTCTGTCACAGGCAATTCCTAACACCTGATTTTCATCAACTGGGAACATCTGATAGTATGTTATCATTTCTGAGATAGTCATGAACACATGGGTTTTCCCTTCCAGAATGTACCCTTCTGGACTGTATGTAATGGTGAGATGATGAATCCAATTGTTGATGATCACAGATAGAATGAGATTTGTGGCTGATTGTCGAACCAGGAAAGTGTTTTGTCCATCACGTTCTGATTCTAGTGCCCATTCAGCCTCTTCTTTTGTTATCTTTCCGTGATACCAGTGGAACCTGGTTAGGCTTGCTGGCATTCCTCGTGAGTAGTTTCCAGTTGTAACCTTGTGCTGTGGTTCTTCATCTTGTTCTCTTGCCTCTAAATAAGATAAACAATTGATGAAGATCTTCTAGTATACAAGATTTATGCAAAGGGGTGTATATTTTACAGTACTGTACTGTCACTGTGCCTCTATAATGCTAGCACATTTAATTTCAGTCAAAAATAGTATGTGTGAATACTTTCCCATCTCTACTTTAACCTCATTCAGTTTACTTGTAGTACGTTCAGTTTTCTTGCAGGCCACTCCCAATGTGATTTTGGAATCAATATGGAGAGCTTTGCTTCTATAATGTGATACTAGGTCATCCAGTTTACTGAATCTTTTCTCTGGTGGTTCACCCTCTAGTCTGTACTGGCCAGGTCCATATTCTATTGTAATGTGGTAGATATCTCCATGATGGATGAGAGACAGTATGAGGTATCCTCTAACTCTACTCTCTCGAATGAGGAAGCAGTTGGAGTCTTGACTCTCTCTCAGTGCCTTTTCAGCCTGTATTCTAGTGAGCTCTCCATGGTACCAATTCTTGTCAGAGTCTACTAAGGAGCCTTTTGTATAGATACTTGATGTTGCAACAGCCATAACAGAAAAGTTATATAACTGTAATAAGCAATAGCCTAATATGTACATAGTTAAAGAAGCCACAGGATTACAATGTCATCATCTGTTCCTTGGGGATGGTCCCTTAACTGGGAGCTTTGTTCCCAGGTCCCCAAAGGGGTATTCATTTGTCCCCAAATCTCTTGATCAGGCTAGAGCAGCTCAAGAAACTTTGATTGCTTTAATGACAATGAAATTTAACTGCTTACAGTGTTACTATGAGAGTGTTGCTGTGGATCTACCTTTACTGAGGAATTGCACACAGAATGCAAGAAAGTTGCCTCCAAAAAAGCTCGTAGTTTAATATATAGCTACATTTTTATTGATGATATATACAATCTTTATAGGCATGGTTAATGGGTGTGGTTGTGGTGTGGCCTGTTAGCAAATTTGGCACAGAGGTGGAGAGCTCTGGTATAGCTAAGGACATACTTATACATACAGGACTTATATAGTGACAGTATACATGCATGTCTGCAACATTTCATGCATGGACTTTATCACTTCATAATTCATGTGCTATGTCACATAATAAATGTCAACGTATAGGTATTTTCTTACATGTAGCTACAGTGGAAATCAGACACTTTGAAACAAATTAAGAGTGTCCTGATCCTCATTTTAGGACACTTCTGTGTTAAGGATTGTCACAAATAACAGCTGATGTCTGTCTATACAGTAAAACCCCTCTATTTTGGCTAATCCCACGAAATGAGGACACCTCTGTGTTATAAGGAGACTTAAATAGCAGCTTGTGTATTGACATTAACTCAAGTGAAATGGGAAGTTCACAAACTTCTGGTAATGGTAAGTAGAGACATTGAATAGTGAAGATGAAACTTTCTCTTGATTTTCTTGTTAGTACATTTTGAAGTGCTACAATACTCAATTATTACGTATTCTGCTCTAATCAACTCTAATAGGAGGACAGTTTGCAGGGAGAGGATTTTGTTTTTGAGTAGAAGAAAACTGTTCATTGTTTATACGTACTTGCCATTACCATCCCACTCAACAGGGTATGTAAGGAGAGGGGTGTGTTTATAGTTGTCATTACTATCCCAATCAACAGGGCATGTAAGGAGAGGGGTGTGTTTATACTTGTCTTTACCATCCCACTCAACAGAGTATGTAAGGAGAGGGGTGTTACACTGGGAGGGAGGAGTGACACTGGAAGGGCTTTGAGGGATATCTTCCTGGCCACTCCTTTAACTCACAATTTTTTCATGAAGTGTGTTTTGCTATTGGCTAACAAGTATATTATAGCTATACTATAATCACCACTGAGTCTTGGTAATAATTATAGGACATGACTTTCTGGATAAGAGGCAAAGAAGAAGTTGTCAAAGAATCCATGGTAAATGTCTCTTCGATGTGGTTCACTAGCATAGCAATAGAAACTGATGCAGAAACCAGCACAAAATCTAATATTGTTCTAGTGTATGGTAAATGTCTCTTTGATGCTGTTAAGTAGGCCATCTCTTCAACTTCATACAAGCAATAGCTACATGAATGATTATGTTTATTTTGTGACTTGCATGAAAAATTGTTCACTTTTTATAGAAGTATGAAATTTTGTACACATGTAGAAAGTCATAACAAACAAATTTGAATATTGGAGCATCTCCAATTTGACCTTTGGTGACCTCTAGGTGCTAATTAATGTATGTAACACATTAGTGTTTTCTTAACCTAATGTGTTCAAGTTGGATATCAAATGAAAGCTCTTTTTGTAAGGAGTAATATGTATTATACTTTTATCTTAATTAGTTCTTAAGTTATGGTTTTTTTTTTTTTTTTTTTTTTTTGATTAACCACAATACAGTATGGTGATATAGAGTTGGTGATGCTTTGTATGTATTGACCTACTTATTGTTAGCTAGTGTCTTAAACATGGCCCAGTCTTAAGATCAGTCTACCGATAGAAAATGGTCTTTGATAGTGCAATGTAAATTTAACTGAGAAAATTTATTAAGAGTGAGGTGTGGACGATAGAATCTATTTCTATGAAACAGCCATTAGCTATAGCTATATACCTAACTAACATGAATCTATCTGTAATCAAAATTTAACAGAAAAAATTAGCTATATATACTATTAATTTCCTCTAAGCTGCAACAGGTAAGAATATTGAGTGAAAAGATTTAAAAAAACAGAGAAATTAGTGAGTGTAGTTGTACTCCCTGTCCCCATCCTCTACAAGGTATAGTAGTCACTCTAATGAAGCCATCTCTCCATTAACTCTCTATATATCTAGTAGCCATGCCTGGAAGGAACATGTACAATGTAAAAAAATATTAATCTGAATCAATATACAAGATAGCTAAGAAAATACTGCAAAGTACAAACTATAGACAATAATCAAATAATAACTTAAAATGACAAAATTATAGCAAGAAATATTAAAAAATTGCAGACTGATAATTCTTTGGATATAATGTACTATTATAATAATAGCTACTATCTATAGTAAAATTGTGTGAATGGGATGGTACCTTAAGGCATGTCAAATAGCTGCAGTTAGAATGGTTAGTAGTAGGTAATATCTCCGATAAAGGCATGTGAACAAAATTGGCGTGACTTTGTTTCTCCTCCAACAACCATTACTTTGTTATGTCCCAAGTTCACCAGACCAGGCCTAAAGACAGCTTGTGGGAGTTGTGCACCTTTACACTCCACCCATGAGTCAGTCTGGAAGTCATATGTACTAATGAATTTAGTTCCTTTATAGTTCATAGGATTGTTTCCAAGTGCTCCACCCATGGCAGTGAGTCTTCTATCAACCTCCACTACAGCAGAACAAAATAAAGGGTGCTGGCCTTTTAACTTTTTCCATGTTATTGGCATCTGGGGCATGGAGTATTGACTGTTAGCATTCTCATGGAGTAAAGACAGAGTAGTATATAATGCTGTGCAGCTTTCCTTTGCTGTGTAACCAGTACCTCCTAGCAAGTAACACTTGTCATTGACTGTGGTAGCTGATAGTGAGCTGACTTCTATTGGCAATCTCTTTGTGGTATACCACTGTTTATCTTTTATGTATATTTCAACAACATCTGTTTTTAATATTACTCCATTGTTCCCTATACATAACATACCTCCTGCTGCTATTATTATTCTATCTTCATGAGACAGAGTGGAGAGAAGAAATCTTGGTGTCGGCATTGGTGAAAGTATTTCCTTCCATGTGTTGTCCTTGAATGTATAGGCAATGTTTGTTGGTTTCCCATGTGATCTGCCTCCAATAACTACTAGTTCCTTGTCCAGTGAAGCAAGACCATGCTGTGTTGTTGGACAGTGAGGGAGAAGTGTCCAGGTACCTTGAATTATACTGTATTTGAAGATGGTGTCAGCTTCAAGGTTGTCCCTTAATCCTCCCCCGAAATACACGTAGTCTCCTATCCTCACTATTTGAGGAGCTGATGTCGCAACTGGTATATCAGCACACCTTCTCCAATGCACTCTGAATTGAGATTCTCCCTATTTCATGATTAATTGTCTCTCACATGGAGTAGAGTTGACATGACTAGGTTTAGGCTTTCACAATTTGTCTATAATTAACTAACTAATAGCACACCTTTTCAAAAGTAGGTTCAATAGTGCTCTCTTTCCTGTTGATTACTGCAATTATGATAATCAGCTATTGTTACAGGAAATCTTTTCAGCTATGTGTTATGCTTTCATAACCTCTCCACTTAGCTATAAACTTCAAAAGATATTTTCTATCATGTATCAACAATCGTTTAGATCTCTTCTAGATCTGCCGAATATTGGGACCAATGGCAAATGACAAAAGTGGGGCTATCACTTAATTCATCCCTTTACATTGTCCTCTGATGACAGTGGCTAATCCAGAAAATTCTTAAATGGGGTGACTTTTAATATTCACATGTGATGTAAGCGTGAGAATTTGTGGTTATCACACCCACTTGTTTCTGATAATGGCTGTTCCTGACTTCCTTGTTAAGAAAAAGAAAGTCTTGGAGTGCTAGCTATATTCATAGTTTCCATTACTCTACAACATTCAAGAAGTTTGTGACAATAATGATTTTTCCCCATATGAAAATAATTATTAAAATTATGTTGAGGGGGTGACATATGTCACCCTATACACCCCATTGGGTCACCTCCTGGATGAACAGATAGTAACAACCTGCTCTATTAGCAAGGGAAGTTTGCAGTCACCATAATTCCTTGATATAGCTACTACTATAGTCTGTTCACGTTCACCTTGCACCTGGAAGTGCTACACGTACAATGGAATGCAAGCAGATGCTCTTAATTGCATGTTTTTGGTTATGACGTACGTGTATATCACGTGTTCCGCACGAATAAAAGTTCCCGCCCATCTCGCTGGCAGTGTGCCAGCTGTTTTTGGTAAGAAACATGGCTTGCAAAGGAAAGTGTGTAAGGTCAGACCACTGTTGTATTAGTTAACTAAAACTAAAACTAAAATGGATCATAGTTCAGTAATTTCTTCACTACTAAAACTAAACTAAACTGTAGTTCACTTACTTGCCAAAACTATAACTAAACTATTTACATCATATTGCACCAAAAACTAAACTAAAACTAATGAGAGCAGAGGTTGAATCTAATATTAGTTGAGCACACCTCCAGCTGATAATTATTGTATTAATGTTTGTAGTTAACAAGCAGCATTCATCCCATGGAAGCAAAAAATTACATTTCCAACTAACTTAAACTATGATTGTATAAGTTAATTGCCCCAAAATAGCTACCATGGTCTTGTAACTAACTAGAACTATACTAATGCTAGGCTCTTGTAACTAACTAAAACTAAACTAAAAGAAATACCAGGCTCTTGTAACTAACTAAAACTAAACTAAAAGAAATACCAGGCTCTTGCAACTAACTAAAACTAAACTAAAAGAAATATCAGGCTCTTGTAACTAACTAAAACTATACTAAAATGTTGTAAGATTCCAATAACTAACTGAAAACTAACTAATAGTCCAAAACTACTAACTAAGCAACAATAGGTCAGACACAAAGGCTGTTGTTTGCAACGTTTATGATTACTTTGAAAGAGAGAGCAAGAAGAACAAGAAGATCCATCAAGGAATCGTGAAGCTGAAGAAGAAGACGGTGGATGCTACCGGATTAAGTAAGCGTACTGTTGAGTTTGTTATAGAGGTGGGAGGGTCTAGTTCTAGTGAAGATGACCACAGCTCTGATGGGCTTAGCAGTGATAGCTCCAGTGTCTCTTCAGATAGTGATTGAGAGGAATGTTTTAACAGAGAAGTGTTTGAGTTCTCGTTCTGTAGGTATGTCAAAGATCTGTGCCTGTCCAAGGGTGCCTGTTGAAGATTTTTGCCAGTTCAGATGATCAGGATGTTTTGGGGTAACCTGCAATGAATGCAGTAACACTTCATTATGATGTTTTCTCACTGCAGTGTACGAATTCCAAGTCAAAGAGCAACAACAAAGAATAACAACATTATCCTTGCTCGCAATTATTTTGATTCTATGCGTGCGGTTACGTCATGAATTAACACATTCCTTGTGGTGGCTGGTATGCCCATAGAGATGTATGGGCTCTGCCGGTTGAGCAATTTCCACTAATTTTATTCTATAATGCTATATTTGGATGTTTCTGGGTTTTTAAGCTGAGCAGAATGGTGTTTGAATCATATTCATAGCTAAAAGTACCAGGAAGTTATTCGAGGTCAAAGTGGTGCAAGGTGAACGTGAACAGACTATAGCTAGTTGCAGAAAAATGAAAACCACTAGCTACGTATGTTGCAGAAAGTTTCTGGGTAGTGCATTGCCCCACTATATCACTTCAAGTTCACACATGATCTATCACTCTGTGTCTAAGTTAAAGAAGACATTGTGATGTACAAGTGTTACATTCTCCTTTGTTACCAACTCTCACTGTTTTTCAGTGAGACTCACTGTTTTAGCCCTTTTCTAACAGTCTAGCTAAGTCATCTTTTAATGTAACAGACATGAAGGGTGCTGCTTCATACAAAACATCATAGCTACAACACTCAAAGAGCTACACAAAAGCACAACTCACTATAAATGATTCTGAAAAGTTTGTAGCTATTCTAGCTACTATGATCTCTAAGGGAGCATGCCAGTGGGCTCTTATTAGAATGTAGCTAGCTACTATCATATACCTCCTACCACCAACCCATCCATTTTGATTTGCTTGATTAAATGCTTGAATCAAAGCAGTTTTGCTTGATCACAAAAGATGAAGAATTATTAGTAGCCTCCATCACTAGCTACTTACATTATATTTCAGTCAGCATTTAAAATCAACAATCAGTAGAGTAACTAAAATGGCACAGTTGTACGGGATACCAGGAAAGCAGTGTTTTTTCAGGATATTCCTGGTGTGGCCAGGATAGTAGGTAGGTATATAGCTACTATATTCAAGGATAGCAACTATATTTACTCACATGGCCATGTTAGGGAGCTACTTATTACTGATAAAGAAATATGGTATCTGACCAGTCCAAATATGTGTAATTTGTACAACAGCAACTCCTACTGCATACCTGATGTTTGTCTGTCACAGGCAATTCCTAACACCTGATTTATATGAACTGGGAACATCAGATAGTATGTTATCATTTCTGGCACGGTCGTGAATACATGGGTTTTCCCTTCCAGGATGTACCCTTCTGGACTATATGTAATGGTGAGATGATGAATCCACCTAGTGATGATCATGGACAGAATGAGATCTGTGTCTGATTGTCGAACTAAGAAAGCATTTTGATCACCAACTTCTGATTCTAGTGCCCATTCAGCCTCTTCTTTTGTTATCTTTTCATGATACCAGTGAAACTTGGTTAGGTTTGCTGGCGTTATTTGTGAGTAGGTTCCAGTTGTGACATTGTGCTGTGGCTCTTCATCCTGTTCTCTTACCTCTATAAACAGTTGATGAAGATCTGGTAATAATTATTATTAGCTATAATATTACATAGAGTAATTTCTGAATGAGATTGAGGTCTGGATTATTGTGTCTCTAAAAATCTGAAAATTTACCTGAGGTTTGTCTCTTACAAACAGTTCCCAAAACTTGTCTCTGATCACTTTCGACTGGGAATATCTGATAATATGTTATCATTTCTGGGATAGTGGTGAACACACGTTTCTTCCCTTCTAGACTGTAACCCTTTGGACTGTAGTTTACAGTGACATGAGAAATACACCCTTTTACTTTCATAGATAGTATGAGATCTGTGGCTGATTGTTGAACCAAGAACACATTAGCATCTTGTACAGAGCCTAGTGCCTCTTCAGCCTCCTCTTTAGTCATCTTGCCATGATACCAGTGGAACATGGCAAGGTTTGGTGGTTTTCCTTGAGTATAGGTTCCATTTGTGTCTTTGTGCTGTAGTTCTGTGACTTTATCTCCCAACTCTTGAAAATAATTATATCATAATAAACTATTTGCTCATGTTTTACTGCCTCTAAAGACATTCTAACAAAGACAAAAATTTCTGCTTCCATGTGAAGCGAGAGAGGGGGTATATTCCCCTCCCACACCCTCCCCCTCCCTCGCTGTGGCCTTACTTGGACTCTCTCCTTTTAGAACTTGCTGGAACTGCCCCCCTTGCTTAATTGACCATCACAATCTAATCAAAGCTTACTTATGGCATTCTCAGTCTTCTCACAAGCCACTTCCAGTGTGGTTTTGGGATCAATATGGAAAGCTTTGCCTCTATAATGTGATACTAGGTCATCCAGTTTACTGAATGTTTTCTCTGGTGGTTCACCCTGTAGTCTGTATCGGCCAGGTCCATATTCTATTGTAATGTGGTAGACTTCTCCATGATGGATGAGAGACAGTATGAGGGATCTTTTAGCCTTAACTCTACTCTCTCGAATGAGGAAGCAGTTAGAGTCTTGACTCTCTTTTCAGCCTGTACTCTAGTGAGCTCTCCATGGTACCAATCCTTGTCAGAGTCCACTGGGGAGCCTTTGGTATAGATATTTGCAGCCATGACAGAAAGCTATTTATCAGTTCTATAACTGTTAGTAAGCAATTACCTAATATATACATAGTTAAAGAAGCCATAGGGTCACTAATCAGGAAATGAGTTATGAATATCATTATACCTTAAAGGTAGGTCATTTCTGTTTTATGTGTACAAGTAAAGCCAAAAAAAAATTAAAAATGTGATGTAGGGATGACTGCTGTTATGTATCTACATAGTGACTTAAGATTGTGTAGCATGTATACTCCATATGCATGTTGCATCAGACATTTTAAAATTACTTTCTTCCTTGCTTTAGAGACTTTCCACTGACAAGGTAGAGAAGTCACTAGAATGGCCTCATCATCACCTTCAGAGAATGTGATGTTGGATGATGCTACAAAGTGAATTGGGGACATGGCCACCAATGCATGTAACATCGCCGACGTGTACATGATGCAGATTTGCTGCCAAAATAATCACGGTAAAGGCATAATACAAGTTACTTACCCAGCAGCACATTCACATGTAGCTACACAAATACTAGCTATGTTCCCCTCTGTATAATATATACATGATAAACACCTTGCTTCATCAAGGGTTTCATCATACTTGACAGTATTTTCTATGCTTCGTGTTTACTTCCAGCTTGTCTAGCCGCCCTGATGCCCAGTGTGTGAATCCCCTTGATAGTGCTTTAAAGGCCCCTTCAGCTGCTATAGACTGCCAAACCCCTTTTGCCAAATATATCACCCCTGAAAGGTTTAAACACTAAGATAGTAGTACCTGGTAATACTTTAGGGATTTTTAATATTTCATTGAAGTTAGATTCAGTAACAGAAACCCATCCAGTTGGGGGTGGTTCAAGAAGGTTTAGTGGAGCAACTTTATATCCAGATTGTTGGAGCCAATCCAACTTTCTGTCCAAGTAGGAACCATCAACATCTATGGCCTTGACTTTGTCCTGAATGGCTTCTCCAATCCAATTTACACATCCTATCCTGATTTATCCATATCATAACATGTCCACAACTCACTTATTAATAAAATCTTGCTTATGAAGGCTTCATACCTCTACAGACTAACCACCAACGAAGAGCTGCAACATTGTGTGAGTCTAATGTCTCCTCCAGATGTGCACCAGGGATGTCAGCATCCGCTAACTCTAGTTTTGGATATCGTCGCCCTCAGCCATGGCTACAGAGGTTCTGAGATCTCAACACACTTATTTCTTTCAGAGGAAAGACTGTAATTTTACTGTAATTCTTTTATATAGAATAGAATAGAAATAACAATGAGTTGAAAACTAGTGAATTTGTATGGAGTTCAATGGAGTTCAGGTGGCCCAATGTATTCCCCAGATGTGACCTGAAGTGACAAGGGTACGTTCAATTAATATTCTTTTGCCTAGGTGCTAAAATTGATGTATGGTCACTAAGTCTTTCATTATTAGTTAGGGAGTGTAGCTCATGAAACTAAATGCTAGTTGTAGCTAACTCTATTTCTTGTGAATGAGCAAATATTTTTTATGGGTTGTTATAAGCTCTATAATATATAGTATGTTAATAAGGAATTATTAATGTGACAATGAATATCATTCTATTTCAAGTCCATATACTATATATTATCTGAATAACTGAAGTCTGTATGAGTGTGGCTTTACTGTATTTGAATTCACTTCCTTTTCATTTGAGTGTGCTGAATAATACTTTTTCATGTCATTATCTACATGTCATCAGTTTGTGCACTTTCTGTGCATTAATTCATCTTTATACTAATTTCACACAGAAGTAGAAGTGCCTCAGAATCCCTCCTCCCCTTGGCCCTAGAAATTCCCACTATTCCAATATAATTTGGCAGACCATTGATTGCAAGGCCATTTAGTATTTGTGTTCTTTGTTCATGACTAAAACTTGATTGAAGTCCACTAAATGTATTTGAGTTGTTGCTGTTGCTGTTGCTGTTGTTATCATTGTTGTTGTTGTTGTTGTTGTTGTAGTTGTTGTTGTTGTAGTAGTTGTTGTTGTTGTAGTAGTTGTTGTTGTTGTAGTTGTTGTAGTTGTTGTTGTTGTTGCTGTTGTTGTTGTTGCTGCTGTTGTTGTTGCTGTTGAAATTTTATAATAATAATTATATCATTGACAGGAAACTTATAAGACTCACCTAATTTCACTGGTTTACTCTACGAAGAGAAGAAGCGAACCAAAAGCTGAGGCTACTCTATCTAGACACACCATGCAGAGCTGTGAGTTTAATAATATAGTGACACTGAAATGGGGGAGTGACACTGGGAGGGGGGAGTGACACTGGGAGGGGGGAGTGACACTGGGAGGGAGGAGTGACACTGGGACGGAGGGGGGAGTGACACTGGAAGGGGAAGTGACACTGGGAGGGAGGAGTGACACTGGGAGGGAGAGTGACACTGGAAGGGGGAAGTGAAGACTGGGAGGGAGAGTGACACTCAGTGTCATTCCCTCCCCCCATTCCCACTTCCTCCCATTGTCACTCTTCCCTCCCAGTGTCACTCCTCCCTCCCAGTGTCACTCTTCCCTCCCAGTGTCACTCCCCCCTCCCAGTCTCACTTCCCCCTCTGGGAGAAATGTTCTATAAATAAGCTTTGAGGGATGTCTTCCATTCCCTTTAACTCATTCATTGCTACAATTTTACATGAAGTGTGTTAAGTAGCTAGCTATTGACTAAGAAGTATACTATTAATTGTTGTGATCTCCACTGAGTCTTAGTATAATAATTATAGGACATGACTTTCTGGATAAGAGGTAATGCACTTAACTCAGTTGGGAAGGTTCTTTTAGGAGGTTAAAGGGAAGTGGGGCTGACTCAGCCTCAATATCCACACTGTTAAGTAGCCAATTCACAAATCTATTACATAGTCAAGTAAGCTATCTCTCTGACTTCATACAAGCAGCAGATACATGCATGAATGAAAAGCTGTTTAGATTATGTTCATTCTGTGACTTACAGCTGAGTGTACTTCGATATTGTACTTACGTCAGTTTTGTTCGGATTCATTCAGAATGCTTTGTATGTCTTATTGTTAGCTAGTGTCTTAAATGCAAGGCCCAGTCTTAAGATCAGTGAAATGATCTTTGATAGCGCATATTGAGAGAAGTGAGGAGTGGATGATCACTATCAGAGAATGTATTTTCTTACTATAAAACAGCCATTAACTATAGCTACGTAACTAAACTAGCTATTAAAATTCAACACTAAAAATTAGCTAGCTATATTATATTAAGTTGCAACAGGTAAGGATATCCAGTGAAAAGGTTTTAAAAAAAACAGAAGAAATTAGTGAGTGAAGTTGTACTCCCTGTCCCCACCCTCCACAAGGAATAGTAGTCACTGTAAAGAAGCCATCTCTCCATATATACATGCCTGGAAGGAACATGTACAATGCAAACATCATTAATCTGAATCGATATATACATTGTATAGCTAAGAAAATACTGTGAAGTACAAACTATAGATGATAATAGATTAAAATGCAAATAACTAAATAACAAAATTAAAATAAATTAAATTAAATTAAATTATTTAATTAAATTATTAAATTATTTATTTTTAAATTATAAATTAGAAATAGCTAGGGGAAAAAATTGCAGACTGATAATTCATATTATTATAATTACTATTAGTTATCTACTAATAGCCACTATTTATAAATGTAAAATTGTGTGAATGGGATGGTGCCTTTTGGCATGTCAAAAAGTAGCAGACTTTAGCTGCAGTTAATAGTAGGTAATGTCTCCAATAAAGACATGTGAACAAAATTGGTGTGCCTTTGCTTCTCCTCCGATGACCATTACTTTGTTATGTCCTAACTTCACCAGACCAGGCCTGAAGAGAGCTAGTGGGAGTTGTGCACCTTTATACTCCACCCATGAGTCAGTCTGGAAGTCATATGTACTAATGAATTTAGTTCCTTCAATGTTCATAACATGGTTCCCACATGCCCCACCCATGGCAATGAGTCTTTCATCGACCTCCACTATGCCAGCTTGGGACGGATGATACAGGCCTCGAAGCTTTTCCCATGTTATTGGTATCTTGGGCATGGAGTATTGACTGTTTGCTGGTTCAGCATTCTCAAGGAGTGAAGACAGAGTAGTATATAATGTTGTGCAGCTTTCATTTGTGGTATAACCTTTACCTCCTAGTAAGTAACACTTATCATTAACTGTAGTAGCTGATAGTGAGCTGACTTCTGTTGGCAATCTCTTTGTAATGTACCACTGTCTATTTTTTATGTATATTTCTACAACGTTTGTTTTTAACTTTACTCCATTGCTCTCTTCACATAATACACCTCCTGCTGCTATTATTATTCTATCTTCATGAGACAGAGTGGAGAGAAGAAATCTTGGTGTCGGCATTGGTGGGAGTATTTTTTTCCATGTGTTGTCCTTGAGTGTATAAACAGTGTTCATTGATTTCCCATGTGATTTACCTCCAATAACTACTAGTTCCTTGTCCAGTGAAGCAAGACCATGCTGTATTGTTGGACAGTGAGGGAGAGGTGTCCAGGTATTTTGGCTTATACTGTATTTGAAGATGGTGTCAGCTTCATGGTGGTCCCTGTATCCTCCCCCCACATACACGTAGTCTCCTATCCTCACTATTTTAGGAGCTGACATTCCAACTGGTATATCAGTACATCTTCTCCAACGCACTCTGAATTGAGATTCTCCCTATTTCATGATGAGATTGATTAGCTATTAATTGGCTCTCACATGCAGAGTAAAGTTGACATGTACACAATTTGTCTACAATTAACTAACTTAAAGCCCTAGCAAGCAGTCAGGCTGGTCAGGCTTTGGCCTGATCACTTTTCAGAACATTGAAACCACACCTACCAGCACCACACCCATTATTTTTATAATTATTTGCCAGCTAGCAATGCAGTCTGTAGTTGAGCCTGAGCCTGCCTTGATATTCAGTGAGCCACACCAGCCAGAGACTTTTAAGAAGCAATTTAGTATAGAGAAAACATCTTGTTCCAAGTATAAAAATTAACTCTAAATAATAACTATCAGAAGTGGGTATGGCACTAAAAATTTTCATGTGCATTACGCATGATATAGCCTAACCACTAAAAATTTGCTTGCTATGGCCTTGTAACTAATAGCATACCTTTTCAAAAGTAGGTTCAATAGTGCTCTCTTTCCTGTTGATTACTGCAATTATGATAAAAACTATTGTTACAGGAAATCTTTATAGCCATGTGTCATGCTTTCATAATCACTCCACTTAAAAACTTCATAAGATATTCTATCATGTATCAATGATCGTTTAGATCCTTCATAGATATGTGGGACCAATGGCAAATGACATGAGTGGGGCTATCACTTAGCTAAGTCATTGACTACCCCTCTCCCTCTACATTGTCTCCTGATGAATAGATAGAGTTTAGCAACCCGCTCTATAGCAAGAGGTTTGCAGTCACTATTATTTCTGATATACTACTAGCTAGCTAATTGCAAAAAAAAGGCAAACCTCTATGTTGCAGAAAGTTTCTGGGTAGCATTGCCCCACTACATCACTTCACACAGACCTCTCAACTCTCACTATTTTGGTGTGAGACTCAAGCTTTTAGTTCTTGACTCACTCTCACACAGTTATTATTGCCATTTGCATGTTGGCTAGGTGTTGGTCACTGAAGTTAATAGATTTGTTAGTTTAGGTCTCACCACACCATGCACCATGCAGCTAGCTGCCTCTAGCAAGCATCCTGCAAACCACAATACAGTATATTGCATGCTTGACTGATTATCTAACAGACAAGCAGCTGCTGCTTTGTAAAATGGTTGAGAGTGAGGCTGAGAGGGGCCCCTTTCCTACAAAAGAAAAGCTTTATCTGGAGCAGCTACTCACAAAATATTGTTTGGAAGGAAGAATACACCTTTGTTAAAGGGAGTCCTTTCTCATTAATTACTGTAAAGACTCATTTACACCTATAAATACTGGACTACGGAAATTAATTCAATTTATATGGAAGTAGCTATAGCTAGCTAGCTGTGAAATAACATTCTTAAAGAGTTGTCTAAACAGTTCATATTTCTCAAAACAGGTGATAAAAACAGTAAGTATATTTATTGTCAGTTAATTCATGACAATTGTTTGTTTACTGGTGCATTGTCTATAGCTTGTTCCAGTGTCTCCTATCAAGCACTATGATAGCTAAGACTCTCAATTCTAGCTCACATTCTAGTCTATTTTTTATCATTATTAATCACAAGATACCTGCACACGTAGGTGTGTGTCTTATAACATTAAGAATGATGCAGGTCATTAAGCTAGCTAGCTCTTGCACACATAGGTGTGTGTCTTATAATGATGCAGGTCATTAAACTAGTAGCTCTACGGAATTTGCTACAAAAATACAGAAAGTGAGCAATTTTGTACTGAAGTTATTCACTTCAAGTTGGAGGCTCTAACCTGGTTATTCTAAACCATTAACTTTCCAGCTATAGTGTTAGTGTAAGTACCAAGGGTGCAACTAAACAACATGCACAAGTCTAAATAGCTGATATTAGTCCTCATCTCTTTTTTGTGTGGTTTGAAAGAAGCAGGGTAGGGGTAGGGGTAGGGTGAGGGGGTGGGTGTTCTCAAGATTTTTAAAGACAGGAGGTTGGCAGCTCTGACGTACTTGCATATAGCTACGTACATCATTTATTAAAATCAACAATCAGTAGAGTAACTAAAATTAAACTTTCTACAAAAGAATGCCTGGGAATTGCACAGTTGTATGAGATACCAGGAGAGCAGTGTTTTTTCGAGATATTCCTTGGTATGGCCAGGGTAGTTGGTAGATAGCTAGCTATGTACTATTCAAGGACAGCTACTATTTGCTCACAAGGCCATGTTAGGGAGCTACTCTTTACTGATAAAGAAATATGGTATCTGACCAGTCCAACATGTCCAGTAATATAACTTTAAGTCCTGGTGTATACCTGACATTTGTCTGTCACAGGCAATTCCTAACACCTGATTTTCATGAACTGGGAACATCTGATAGTATGTTATCATTTCTGGGATGGTCGTGAACACAGGTTTTCCCTTCCAGGATGTACCCTTCTGGACTATATGTAATGGTGAGATGATGAATCCACCTTTTGATGGCCGTGGACAGCATAAGATCTGTGTCTGATTGTCGAACAAGGAAAGCATTTTGTTTCCTTATTGAATACAGTGCCCATTCAGCCTCTTCTTTTGTTATCTTTCCATGATACCAGTGGAACCTGGTTAGGTTTGCTGGCAATCCTTGTGAGTAGGTTCCAGTTGTGACCTTGTGCTGTGGCTCTTTGTCTTGTTCTCTTACCTCTACATAAGATAAAGAGTTGATGAAGATCTTCTAGTAGTATATAAGATTTATGCCTAGAAGGAGTGTATATTTTATACTCAGTCATCAATAACTCTACTGTACTGTCACCATGCCTCCATCCCATGCCTCTATCCCAGGGGTGGGCAATTAATTTTTACATGGGCTCACATGAGAAACCTGAGTTGTGTGAAAGGACTTTTATAATTATTGATCTTTTAGTTAAAAAGCCTGTTAAATTTAATGGCAGTTAACTTAAATGGGTTTGTAGTATTTGCTACTGCCCATGTGCATCACTGCATAAATAAACGGCAATCTTTCCAAAATAAAATTAAAAAAGCTGTATTGCATGCACAGCTTAGGTTTGCTGGCATTCCCTGTGAATAGCTTCCAGTGATATCCTTGTTCAGTGTCTTTGTGATTTCTGCTCTCATCTCTAGGATATACACAATAATTAGCTATAGAGCTAGCTAGGTATGAAAAATAGTTGAGACCATTATTAGCTACCTGTAGCACATTCAGTTTTCTCACAAGCCACTTTCAGTGTGGTTTGGTGATCAATATGGCTTCTATGTATAATGTGATACTAGGTCATCCAGTTTACTGAATGTTTTCTCTGGTGGTTCACCCTGTAGTCTGTACCGACCAGGTCCACATTCTATTGTAATGTGGTAGATCTCTCCATGATGGATGAGAGACAGTATGAGGGATCTCTCGAATGAGGAAGCAGTTGGAGTCTTGACTCTCTCTCAGTGCCTTTTCAGCCTGTACTATAGCAGTGCTGCCAAAATAATTTTTGTGATTATTATACTAAGTAGTCAAAAAAGTTATCCAAATTTTTCTGCATCAAAATATCCAAAGAAATCCAAGTATAATTTTTATCAAAAAATGAATAGATTGGCTTATGAACATGAATTTTATAGCTAAGATCAGTGCTTGGTAACACTTAAAAATGCATTAAGTGTAGAAATTCCAAGACTGTTTTTGTGCTATGGCTAGTGTTATTATTATTGATCAAATCCAAAGCAAAAAATTTAAGGGTCCAAAATAACCAAGACTTTGGCAGCATTGCTACAGTGAGCTCTCCATAGTATCAATCCTTTTCAAAGTCCACTGGGGAGCCTTTGGTATAAATACTTGTTGATGTAGTAACAGCTATGATAGAAATTTAGCTATCAGTTGTAGACTAATATGTGGTGATTAATTATGAACATAATTTACATAGCACAGTAACCCATACAGATAACATGATTATACAATATAATTAGCCCACTATAATAAGATTCTTCATCAGCAGCATATATTTGTACTCAATATCTGACCTCTTTGCAGATATTTTAAAATCTGTTCTGCATGTAGACACTCATAGATAGCTTCCAAGCTTAAACACCAAGTATAAACCGCAAGAACTTTGTTAATCTTATTACCAGTGTCAAAGAAATTTATCAACTTTTCTAATTTATATGTAGTTCAACATGTAGCTAGCTACAGCAGAAACTCTCAAATTAAAGTGTCCTGATTATTGATTATCTAGGTTTCCTCATTTCAGTGAGTAAAATTCAGTTAATGTTAATATATACACACTTGGGACATAATCAAGTGTCCTTTATACAGAGAAGTAGCTATCCTCATTTCAGGAAGTTGGTTCCACTGTATCAAATAGTACAAATTTAACCTTTAGGTGATGAAAGTCTCTCTACAAGAGATAGTAGACCTGTCATTCCCAATGTGTGCTTTATTCAGAGGATACCTATAGCTATACATGCTAACCAATGTCTTCCCTCATCAAAAATCCTGGCTCCACTACTGGGATATGGTTTGGTACACAAGAGAGGAGGATCTTGAAAGAACCTAAATTAATCTTGATGAAGACTTAATAGAGCTGAACAATTAATGGCTTCCTATGTATGTGGGAGTTCCTGTGTGGTTAATGATATACACACATCATGCTCTGTATTGTAGCTAGATAGTATTACAATAATATGGCTATATCAAGTATCGAGATCTATACTAGAGCCTGTCCAGTGGACTCTGACAAGGATTGGTATCATGGAGAGCTCACTAGAGTACAGGCTGAAAGGGCACTGAGAGAGAGTCAAGACTCCAACTGCTTCCTCATTCGAGAGAGTAGAGTTAAGGCTAAAAGATCCCTCACACTGTCTCTCATCCATCATGGAGAGGTCTACCACACTACAATAGAATATGGACCTGGCCGATACAGACTACAGGGTGAACCACCAGAGAAAGCATTCAGTAAACTAAATGACCTAGTATCACATTATAGAGACAAAGCTCTCCATATTGATCCCAAAACCACACTGGGAGTGGCTTGTGAGAAGACTGAGAATGCCATAGGTAAGCTTCAATTGACTGTGATGGTCAGTTAAGCAAGGGCAGATCCAGCAAGTTCTAAAAGGTGAAAGTCCAACTAAGGTCACAGTGAGGGAGGGGGAGGGTGTGGGAGGAAAATGTGCCCCCTTTCTAGCTTCACTTTGTTAGAATGCCTTTAGACATGAGCAAATAGTCTATCATGATATCATTCATAATAATTATTATCAAAGAGTTGGGAGAGCAAGTCACAGAGCCACACACCAATGGAACCTACGCTCGAGGAAAACCAGCACACCTTGCCATGTTCCACTGGTATCATGACAAGATGACTAAAGAGGAAGCTGAAGAGGCACTAGGCTCTGTACAAGATGCTAATGTGTTCTTGGTCCGACAATCAGACACAGATCTCATACTATCTATGAAAGTAAAAGGGTATATTTCTCATGTCACTGTAAACTACAGTCCAAAGGGTTACAGTCTAGAAGGGAAGAAACATGTGTTCACCACTATCCCAGAAATGATAACATATTATCAGATATTTCCAGTCGAAAGTGACCAGAAACAAGTTTTGGGAACTGTTTGTAAGAGACAAACATCAGGTAAAATTTTCAAATATTTAGATTTTTAGTACAGTTGGAGGCACAATTATCCAGACCTCAATCCTCATTCAGAAATGACTGCATTCAAATATATTTCTTGTTACTTGGGTTGCCATAGTTTTAGTATCTTGTCCAAGTCCCGGAACTATTTTCTCTCCTAAACTTATACTAGATAAATTTTCACAATCTCAGGAATTTGTTTGCTTTTGAATGATATTAGTGCTATAGTCGATCACTATGGCTATTTAAATTCTTGATACATGGTTGGAAAAATGTAGGAAGTATTGATGAGGTCAGTCTAACCTTTTCTGCATCATATCTCTATGAGAAATTGGTCTCTGATATTGACTGGTATCATGGAGAGCTCTCTGAAATCGAAGCTGAGAAGGCACTGAGAGACTGTCAAGATTCCAACTGTTTCCTCATTCGAGAGAGCGAAGTATCCCTCATACTGTCTCTGATTCACCATGAAGAGGTCTACCACACTACAATAGAACATGAACCTGGCCAGTACAGACTAGAGGGTGAATCACCAGAGAAAACATTCAGTAAACTGGATTACCTGGTATCTCATTATAGAAGCAAAGCTCTCCATATTGAACCCAAAACCATACTGGGAGTAGCTTGTGAGAAGACTGAACATGCTACAGGTATTAACAAGCTAAAGATCACACTCAAAAGGATTGTTAGAGAAAATCATCAGTTTTGTATGTATCTCATGCAGAGTCAGGGGCACAGGACACAGAAACCACCACTGCAGCTTATGCAGAAATATTACCCAAAGAGTTCAATGCAACCTATGCAGAGATACTACCCAGATATACCGACCCAGCTTATTCAGAAGCAAAGAATTCAGCAGTGACAGTGACAGCTACTCAAGACAGGATGTCATCAGACACACAACACCAACAAAGGCATGAGATAATATCTAGAGATATAGCTAGATCAAGTCTCAGAGTGTAGACATAAACATAGAGGACAGAACACACTACATCAAGTGTAATGCATGCATAGAGTCCTGGTCTAGAGTAGCTACAGGAGTTTCATATTTGATGGGCTAACAAGATTGTGTTTAGTGTGCAGCTACAATTATACATTAATACCACACACCCACAATTGAATTACCCTCTGGGAACAAAATACAATAAATGCAACAATAATAGTATACACTATAACTTACACTTTAACTAACATCATAACAAACCAACACAACAACACAATAACAAACAAACACAATAACAAACAAACACAATAACAAACAAACACATACAACAATAACACACACAGCAACAAACTCACACAATAGATAAATATAACAGTTAATAGACACAAATTTACACAACAACAAATTACACAACAATAATAACAACACAACAATAAATCCATATCACAACAATAGACAAACAGAGAATCAAACTTCTCCTGGCTAGGGCTTGAATTAACCTTCTGGGAACAACACAACAAACACAACAATAATCTCATACATCAACACTATAATAAAACTACACAACAACAAACAATAACTAACAAACATAACAACAAGCAAACAACAATAAATACCACAATAAAACAAAACTCACACAACATTTGATCAATATAATAGCTAATTGACAATTTCAATCAGTAACATAATAACAACAAAACAATACCACAGCAAAAGATAACATCTCTTTGGGTTTTTTCTTTTCTTTTCTTTTCTTTGTGGCCAAATTTTATTTATTTGATTAATTTTATTCAATAATAGTGTTTCGTTGGCTATCCCGACAACTGATTCTAAATGGGTGCCTGGAACAGAGTGTGTGGCCAAGTACAACTTCAAAGGATTGGAAGCTAATGTAAGTCATAATTCATACTTCTAATGGTAGTATTATTCACAAGATCGTGTTTGATGAATGGAATATTAGTGCATAAAATTAATGATAGTGGAGGCTTCATGCTCAATCTCCCAAACCTGTAATGCTATGGTTTCCTACAGTGCAAATAGAACTTTCTATTATTAGAGGAATATATGGCTCTATAGAATTACGTCTATTAAAGATATCCAAACAATCAATCCTTTGGATCCATTCCAAGGGTTTCATCTCACATAATTATATAGGACCTTCCCTTTGAGAAGGGGGATATACTAGTCATTATCGGTGCATCTAAAGATCCTAATTGGTTCAAAGCTCGAAGGTTTGATGGTCTTGAAGGAATGGTTCCATACAACTATATTGATATCTTAAAGGAAGGAGTGACTGTTCCACGGCTGGCAGTCCAGATACAAAAGATGTCGTAAGTTCCTCTAATGTGTGTATGTTTCCATACAAAAAAGGATTATGCAGAAAATAGAGTTATGTGACTTGTGTGATAACTACCACATCATCTGGACACCAGAGAGACTGTACTTCATTCCTTCTTATACCCTTTGCAGATGGTTTCATGGTAACATCAGTAGAAGTGAAGCCGAAGAAATGTTGAAGCCATATAAAAATGGGAAGTATTTAGTCAGGGAAAGTCAAAATTACAAGGGAGACTACACTCTCTGTGTGAGGTTAGAGGTGTAATGTTAGCTAAAGGATCAGGTTTTCTGGAGGAAGAATGACCTATAGGTATTGCGAATAAAAATAGCCAAAGTTGCTGAATTTCTCAGCACAAGATTATGATAGTAGTCTCATTTTCCAGGACCAAGAAAATTACACCAATAATTCTACAGTTCCTTCAATATAAACTTCCCTGTGTCATGTTTGTAGCCATGAAAATAAAGTTGAGCACTATCGTGTGAGGAGAACAAGCTCAGGTGAAATGACAGTGGATGATGAATTATATTTTGAAAACCTCTTAAAACTGGTAGAGGTTAGTATATAGCTAGCTATTAGTGAAGTACTTACACAGAAACCTCTACACAATATCCTGTTATGTGTTTGGGCGTGGATAACATTGCTGGCTATGGAGGTGCACGTTTAGAGGTACAGCATCTCGGGGAGTGTGACACCCACAGCTCATTTTTGCTCCACAAACAAATGGGAGGTATAGCTATGTTATAGTGTAGAAAATGTAAGTGGAAGGTTCTCCATTCTCCAGCTACAGCTGTCCGTATTTAGATGTGTCCGGAAGTTGATTGTTTACTCTAGCTATAAACAGAATGTGCAAAGTATAAGAGCTTCACTATTTAACATTACCAGTTCTTCCACAGTTCATTCCTCTATACACTCTAGTGCATTATTACCACATCCATCACTTAGTATATCCTTGTATAGGATAGGTATAATGTATATGTAGTAACACACAAGAATCCATGAAGCCATGTGATAGATAGTCTTGTGATAGTCATGTGATAGTAGTGTGAAGAATAACAACACCCACACATCCTATTCCTGCACCAATGCAGTATATGCTACTCTGTAGTATATAGCTAATGCTACTACTACGTAGTTTTCTATTATTACAGCACTACCAGAATGATGCTGATGGTCTATGCACCAGGCTGAAGTTCTCTGTTAACAAGACAAAAGATGTGTCTGTGGTTGTAAACAAGGATGACTTTAAGGAGACAGGCTGGGCCATTAAGAAGGAAGATATCATTAAGGAGAGTCGGATAGGAAAGGGAAAGTTTGGAGGCAAGTTTAATTTCTGATGACCTATTATTGAAGATTCTGCACTTCCTTTCCTTAGAGGTGTGGTTAGGAGAGTATGATGGAAAGAAGGTGGCTATCAAAATACAAGACTTGAAATACAAAAGTACTAACCATTTCATCGTGGAAGCAGCCATCATGACGTGAGTTGGTTTGGTATGAATTATATAGCTTGTCCCATCTGATGAAGTGAGTAGCTGATCCCATCTGAGTTAGCTGGTCCTATCTGATGAGTATGAATTAGCTTGTAGTATCATATTTCAGTATGAGTGAATGAATTGAGTTGTATCTACAGAACATTGCGACATCCCAACCTGGTGCACATGATAGGTATCTCATTAGATACTAACCCTATCTATCTTGTCACAGAATATGTTGCTAAGGTTAGTAAATACAATGCTTTTTGTTAGTAAATAATTTTGTTATTCTGTTAATAAATAATTTTTTTCACAGTTTTACACACCTACGATAATTCATGGTTGCTTCATTTCAGACTGTATAACAGAAAGTTCAATGTACATTCATATTATACATAAACCTCTGTCTTTGCGGGGTTCTCATGCTTATATATAGAGGGCTGTGGCTATAGAGGTCGGGGGGGGCTATAGAGGGCCATGGCTATAGAGGGGCCTGTGGTATATACTTACTGTATAACACAAATTTTTAGCTGGGTAATTAATTTATCGAGCTTAGCGTTTGTAAGTTCATAATTTATGTTTTATGCTATTATGTACTATAACTGAACCTCTAAAATATTTACCTTCCAAAACAGTGTCTAATTCAATGGCGCTAAATATTTTACCCACTATATTAATGTGTTATACAGTAATTAGTTTCATTTCCTGTGTTACATCATTTAGCCAGCCATGTGAGCCTTACAATATTATATTGAGCCTTACACTATAGTTATTGATTATGATGTCAGTCAGTCAAGTCTGTTCTAAAACTAACATTAATTTTGATTGTTTTTATAAGACTAGAGTAGCAGTTAGGACTCACCACTTGTGAGCCATTGTTTAGTCAACTAGCTTGAAGTTCTAAACTGTAGTCAACTGATAGCTGAGGTGGTAACCACACCACAAAGCTAGGACTATAAATGGCTGGAACTATAGAAGGCTAGAGCTATGGTTTCCACTTGCAGAGGTGTCCTCAATCAATAGATGGTTCCACTGTTACTGTTTCATAAACCTCTGCCTCTACAGGGTTCTCTGGTAGACTATCTAAGATCAAGAGGCAGAGCAGTCATCTCTAAACAGATCCAGCTAGATTTTGCAAAAGATGTATGCAAAGGAATGATTTACCTGGAATCAAGGAACTTTGTACACAGGTAACATTCTAATTTATAACTTACTGGCGGTTAAAAATTAATCATTTTTTCTCATCTTAGAGATCTGGCTGCACATAATGTACTTATATCTGAAGGAAATATAGCTAAAATCTCTGATTTTGGTCTTACCAAGGAAATCTTATCAAAGTCAGAGGCCACAAAGCTCCCTGTGAAGTGGACAGCTCCAGAAGCTCTCAGAGATAATGTAAGGACATTGTACAATACACTTTTCATCACCATTAATATCTCATGACTTATTATAGATATTCTCCAGCAAATCTGATGTCTGGAGTTTTGGAATACTGTTGTGGGAGATCTATTCCTATGGCCGGGTGCCTTACCCTCATGTTGTAAGTTATAGATAATTGCATATAGCTACTATTGAGAGGAAACTTTCACTTCTTCCTTCTTTCGTCCCTCCCATCATCCTCCACAGCAAGTAGAAGATGTTGCACAGCACGTGGAAAGGGGCTATAGAATGGACTTACCAGATGGTTGCCCAGATAGCATGTATCAGATCATGAAGAAATGCTGGAATAAAGACCCAAGTCAGCGGCCTTACTTTACTAGCATCAAGAAACTGTTTGATTTAATCATGAATGCTACTTCATGATAAAGTGTTCTTTGATATGCACATCTTTCTTGGTTCATGTAACAGTAAATTTAGCTACTAGATATTTACCTAGTACAGAATTCTCATCATTACTTTTTATTTTCACCTTATTTATTTTACTATGTATTTTTACCCCTTATAAATAAGTAAACATGACAAGAGTTCAATGTTTCATTCTTCTGCCCAAATGAATAAAGTAAAGCCAAAAAAAATTAAAGGTGACCTAGAGATGACTGCTGCGGTTAGAATACAGTAGTCATACATAAAGTTTGACAATAATGACAAAATTTATACAATCATGCATTCATCTACTGACAGTACTTTGCTAATCCTCCAATAGGAGTCCCAATACAACAGCAAATGGAGAACCCTATATTTATGTGCCCCCTACATGGGAGTCCCCAATGCCATAAGGAAAGCCCTTTTTAGGAAAGGGAGGATTTTATATGACTGATGCCAGACATTTTGAGGGAGTTGGCAACTATTTTTCGGTGCCTAAAAATTTTTCCACTATGCATAGCTAGTTACTGTGACAATATGGGTGGACAAAAATGTTTAAAATCTGTTAGCTAGCATTCAACACATTGTTCTTTTAATTAAATCTTAATATACATATATAGTCATACATATCATTAAATGTACCAATAAATACTTTTGTAAGGAATTGACATGACTTTGCTTCATCTCCAACGATCATTACTTCATTATTTCCTAGACCAGGCCTGAAGACAGCTAGTGGAAGTTGTACATCTTGACACTCCACCCATGAGTCAGTATGGAACGTCACATGAATTCAGTTCCT
Source organism: Diacarnus erythraeanus (assembly GCA_964016965.1). NCBI lineage: Eukaryota > Metazoa > Porifera > Demospongiae > Poecilosclerida > Podospongiidae > Diacarnus > Diacarnus erythraeanus. Next base: position 8,481,930 of record OZ024671.1, read on the forward strand.
TCATAGTTCGTAACATGGTTCCCTTGTGCCTTATTTATGGCAGTGAGTCTTCCATATTCCACCTCTACTATGGTACAGAGGGTAATGGTCTTGTAGCATGTTCCGTGTTATTTGGGTCTTAGGCATAAAGTAATTACTTTCTGCTGGTTCAGCATTCTCAAGGAGTAAAGACAGAGTAGTTTATAATGTTGTAGCTACAGCTTTCTTCAATTTGCCATAACTACCCAGTATAAGTAACACTTGTCATCAACTGTGGTAACTGATGATGAATAGACTTTAAGCTAGTTATCAAATTTGCTCCATTGCTCTCTACACGTAATATATACACCTCCTCTTACTATCTTTATGAGACAGAGTGGAGAGAAGAGATCTTGGGGTCACATTGGTGGGAGAATTTCCTTCCATGTGTCTTAATCCTTGAATGTATAAACAGTGTTTGTTGGTTCCCCATGTGCTCTCCTCCAATAATTGTCCAGTGAAGCACCATACAGTATTGTTTGACAGTTAGGGAGAGATGTCCAGGTATCTTGGCTTATATTATGAATATGATATATGATGTTAGCTCCAAGACAATCTCCTCCCCCTCCCCTCCCCCCCCCCCCCCCCCCCCCCCCCACACACACACACACACAGTCTCTTATGAGGGGTTGATAACTGGTATATCAGCACATCTTCTCCAATATTGGCTCTCACATGGAGTGTAGTTGACATGACTAGGTTTAGGCTTTCACAATTTGTCTATAATTATTAACTAACTAATAGCACACCTTTTCAAAAGTAGGTTTAATAGTGTGTTGATTACTGCAATCATTGCTATTGTTACAGGAAATCTTTGCTATAATTATAGGTGTCATGCTTTCATAATCTCTCCACTTATTAACTTCACAAGATATTAATTCTATCACAAGTCTGGCTGTATCAACTATTTCTTGTGATCACAACTAAACACACACATTTACGTAGATTCTTCCCAATAAGATATAATGATGTAATTAGCTGTGTTGGTTCTTACTACATGTCTATGTAAATCATGTCAATAGTTATAATCTCAACATAATATTCCACATGTAGCACTGATAGATAAATGGCTGTTAGTATCTATTGTAAGGGAGCAAGTACTCTTGAGAGACAGTTATTGAGATATATTTTTATACTAGAGAGAAGAGAGACACTTTTTACATAAAACAGTTTATTCACACACTCATAATGTAGCTAAGGTGTTAGAGCATGTGCAATGATTAAACCAATAAAAATGAATGTTTAAAATAAACAATAAATGGCTTAAGGCAGCTGATGAATAAAATACAACAGTTAATTATAATAATGTTACTCTCAACTCCAGTGTACTGCATAGTGTTCCCGCTCATCACTTAGCACTGTCCTCTACATCTATAGCAAAGGCTCCCCAGTGGACTCTGACAAGGATTGGTACCATGGAGAACTCACTAAAGTACAGACTGAAAAGACACTGAAAGAGAGTCAAGACTCTAACTGCTTCCTCATTCGAGAGAGTAGAGTTAAGGCTAAAAGATCCCTCATACTGTCTCTCATCCATCATGGGGAGATCTACCACATTACAATAGAATATGGACCTGGCCGATACAGACTACAGGGTGAACCACCAGAGAAAATATTCAGTGAACTGGATGACCTAGTATCACATTATAGAGACAAAGCTCTCCATATTGATCCCAAAACCACACTGGGAGTGGCTTGTGAAAAGACTGAGAATGCCATAGGTAAGCTTCAATTAGACAGTAGAGCAAAGTCAGTTCCAGCAGTCTCTAAAAGTAAATCCAGATATTTTAAAAAGGGAGAGTCCAAGTAAGGCTGCAGTGATAAGGGAAGGAGGGGGAGGGGTGTGTGTCACCTCTCTCAATTCATGTGGAAGCAGAAATTTTTCGTCTTTGCTAGAATGCCTTTAGAGGCAGTTAAAACATTTTTTACATTAGCTATGATATCATTCATACTACACAATCAAGAGTTAGGAGATCAAGTCACAGAACCACAGCACAAGGACACAAATGGAACCTACGCTCGAGGAAAACCAGCAAATCTTACCATGTTCCACTGGTATCATGACAAGATGACTAAAGTGGAGGCTGAAGAGGCACTAGGCTCTGTACAAGATGCTAACGTGTTCTTGGTCCGACAATCAGACACAGATCTCATACTATCTATGAAAGTAAAAGGGTATATTTCTCATGTCACTGTAAACTACAGTCCAAAGGGCTACAGTCTAGAAGGGAAGAAACGTTTGTTCACCACTATCCCAGAAATGATAACATATTATCAGATTTTCCCAGTCGAAAGTAATCAGAGACAAGTTTTGGGATCTGTTTGTAAGAGACAACCCTCAGGTGAAATTTTCATACGATTTTTGGTACACTTGGAGGCACAAGACCTCAATCCTCATTCAGAAATGATTCCAATCACATAACTGCATATGTGTGTTCTTGTTCCCTGGGCTGCCATAGTTTAAGGACTTGTTGTCCAACTATTTTCTCTCCTGAATTTTACTTTCTCTATCTCAGGAATTTGGAAGGACAGTCCAATAATAATAGTGCCATAGCCCATCACTACAGCTATTTAAATTCTTGATACATGTTTGGGACAAATATAGGGAGTACTGATGAGGTCAGTCTAACCTTTTCTACATCGTATCTCTATGAGAAATTGGTCTCTGATATTGACTGGTATCATGGAGAGCTCTCTGAAGTCGAAGCTGAGAAGGTGCTGAGAAACAGTCAAGATTCCAACTGTTTCCTCATTCGAGAGAGCGAAGTATCCCTCATACTGTCTCTTATCCATCATGGAGAGATCTACCATGCCACAATAGAACAAGAATCTGGCCAGTACAGACTACAGGATGAACCACCAGAGAAAACATTCAGTAAACTGGATTACCTAGTATCACATTATAGAAGCAAAGCTCTCCATATTGATCCCAAAACCACACTGGGAGTAGCTTGTGAGAAGACTGAATATGTTACAGGTATGAACAAATTTAGATAACACTTCTATGCACTTGAAAATAATGATAATCAGTTTTGTATGTATCTCATGCAGAGTCGGGGGCACAAGATACAGAAACCACCACTGCAGTTTATGCAGAAATATTACCCAAAGACGTCAATACAACCTATGCAGAGATACTACCCAGATATACCGACCCATCTTATTCAGAAACAAAGAATTCAGCAGCGACAGTGACAGTTACTCAAGAAGGGACATCATCAGACACACAACACCAACAAAGGCATAAGATATTTATATCTAGATATATAGATCAAGTCTCTCAAGTTCTTGATAGTGTAGACATGAACATAGAGGACAGAACACACTACATCAAGTGTAATGTATGCATAGAGTCCTGGTCTAGAGTAGTTACAGGAGTTTCATATTTATATTCTTATTCTTCTCTTAGTGTTTCGGTGACCATTCCTACAACTGATTCTAAATGGGTCCTTGGGACAGAGTGTGTTGCCAAGTACAGCTTCAAAGGATTGGCAGATCATGTACGTCACAATTCCTATTTCTGATAGTGCAAGATCATGTTTAATGAATGGAGTATAGACGATAGTGGAGGCTGCATACTCAATCCCCCACACAAAACCTGATGCTGTGATTTCCTACAGTGCCATATATTCCTCTAGAATCACAAAATAACTGTCCAAAAAGATTTTTTTTCTATAGAATTATGTCTATCTAAACAATCAGTCCTTTAGATCCATTCCCAGGGTTCTATCTCACATAATTATTCCATGTATATAGGACAAATGGTTCAAAGCCCGAAGGTCTGATGGTCTTGAGGGAATGGTTCCATATAACTATATTTCAAAGGAAGGAGAGGCTGTTCCACGGCTGGAAGTCCAGATACAAAAGATGCTGTAAGTTCTTTTAATGTGAATTTAGCTGTATATGTCTCCATACAAAAATAATTATGCAGAGAATGGAGCTGTGTGACTTGTGTGATAACATACCACGTCATTTCATACAAGCTATTATACACCAATACATTTGAACACCAGAGAAACTCTTCTTATACTCTTTGCAGATGGTTTCATGGTAGCATTAGTAGAAGTAAAGCCGAAGAAATGTTGAAGCCATATTATAAAGATGGAAAGTATTAGAGAAAGTCAAAATTACAAGGGAGACTACACTCTCTGTGTGAGGTAAGGTGTAATGTTAGCTAAGTTACACAGAGGATCTTGCTATGACAAGGTTTCCTGGAGGAGAAATGACCTATGTTGGTATTGCACACAAGAATAGCCAAAAGTTTCTGAATCTCTCTACACATGACAGTTGAGTAGTCCCATTTTCCAGGACCAAGACAATGTTATAATAGCCAATAATTATATGATTCCTTCAATCTGTGTCATGTTTGTAGCTATGAAAATAAAGTTGAGCACTATCATGTGAGGAAAACAAGTTCGGGTGAAATGACATTGGATGATGAGGAATATTTTGAAAACCTCTTGAAACTCGTAGAGGTTAGTAGCTATTAGTGAAGATATTATACATACACAGAAACCTCTACACATCATCCTGTTATGTATTTGGGTATGGACAGCATTGCTAGCTGTTTCTTGGATTTAGATGTCTAAACAGAATATTTAAAGTATAAGAACTTCACTATGCCATTACCAGTTCTTCCACAGTTCATTCCTTCTAGTGTATTATTACCACATCCATCACTTGTACAGGATTGGTGTAATATATAGTAACACACAAGAATCCAAATCCATGAAGTATGTGATAGTCATGTGATAGTCATGTGAAGGATATCAACACCCAAATCCTATTCCTGCACCAATGCAGTGATATAGATACGCTACTCGTACTCTGTAGTATAGTGCTACTACTGTAATATGACAGAACTCTATTATTACAGCACTACCAGAATGATCCTGATGGGCTATGCACCAGGCTGAGGTACTCTGTTAACAAGACAAAAGATGAGTCTGTGGTTGTGAACAAGGATGACTTTAAGAAGAAGGGCTGGGCCATTAAGAAGGAAGATATCATTAAGGAGAGTCGGATAGGAAAGGGAAAGTTTGGAGGCAAGTTTTATTTCTGATGGCCTATTATTGAAGATTCTGCACTTCCTTTCCTTAGAGTTGTGGTTAGGAGAGTATGATGGAAAGAAGGTAGCTATCAAAATACAAGACTTAAAAGACAAGACTACTAACCATTTGATTATGGAAGCAGCCATCATGACGTGAGTTGGTTTGGTATGAGTTATATAGCTGGTCCCATCTGATGAAGTAATTCAGCTGGTCCCATCTGATGGAGCTGATCCCATCTGGGTTAGCTGGTCTCATCTGATGAAGTGAGTCAGCTGATCCCATATGAGTTAGCTGGTCCTATCTGATGAATGTGAATTAGCTTGTAGCATTGAGTAAATGAATGTTGTATCTACAGAACATTTCGACATCCCAACCTGGCGCATATAATAGGTATCTTAGATACTAACCCTATCTATCTTGTCACAGAATATGTTGCTAAGGTTAGTAGCTAAATACAATGTTTTGTTTGTAAATAATTTTGTTATTCTGTTAATAAATAATTTTTTCACAGTTTTACACACCTTCGATAATTCAAGGTTGTTTCATTTCAGCCCTTCAATCCATCTGTATAACAGAATGTCCACTGCGCTAATGTACATTCATATTACGTCTGTCTTTGCAGGGTTCTCATGGTTATAGAGGGCTGTGGCTATAGAGGTCTGGGTCTATAGAGGACCATGGCTATAGAGGGGCCTGTGGTATACTCATTTCCTGTGTTACATCAATTAGCCAGCCATGTGAGCCTTACACTATAGTTATTGATTATCATGTCAGTCAGTCAAGTCTGTTTTGTGTACTTTTAAAATTTTTATAAGAGTAGAGTAGCAGTTAGGAACTAGCTAGAAGTTCTAAACTGTAGTCGACTGATAGCTGAGGTGGTAACCACACCACAGAGCTAGGACTATAAATGGCTGGAACTATAGAAGGCTAGAGCTATGGTTTCCATTTTAACCTTCTAATGCAGAGGTGATTTATATATCAATAGATGGTTCCACTGTTACTGTACATTAAATTTCTGTCTCTATAGGGTTCTCTGGTAGACTATCTAAGATCAAGAGCAGAGCAGTCATCTCTAAACAGATCCAGCTAGATTTTGCAAAAGATGTATGCAAAGGAATGGTTTACCTGGAATTAAAGAACTTTGTACACAGGTAGCTAATATTCTAACTTACTGGTGGTTAAAAATTAAACTCATCTTAGAGATCTAGCCGCACATATTGTGCTTATATCTGAAGATAATATAGCTAAAATCTCTGACTTTGGCCTTATCAAAGAAATGTTATCAAAGTCGGAGGTCACAAAGCTCCCTGTGAAGTGGACAGCTCCAGAAGCTCTCAGAGATAATGTAAGATACTTTTCATCACCATTAATATCTCGTGCATGACTTATTATAGAAATTCTCCAACAAATCTGATGTCTGAAGTTTTGGAATACTGTTGTGGGAGATCTATTCCTATGGCCGAGTACCATATCCTCATATTGTATGTTTTATAATAGATAACTACATAATATATTACTATTAAGAGGAATCTTTCACTTCTTGTCTCCTTCCCTCCCTCCCATCCTCATCCTCAGCCAGTAGAAGATGTTACACAACATGTGGAAAGGGGCTATAGAATGGATTCACCAGATGGTTGCCCAGATAGCATGTATCAGATCATGCTGGAATGCTGGAATAAAGACCCAAGTTTGCAGCCTAACTTTGCTCGCATCGAGAAACTGTTTGAAACCATGAATGATAATTCATGATCTCTTTGCTATGCACATCTTTCTTGTCTCATGCAACAGCTATTAGATATTTGCCTACAGAATACTCTCATTACTTTTTATCAATATTTTACTCTGTATTTTTATCCCTTATAAATGAGTAAACATGACATGATGATTATTATCTTAATATTTTGTTCTCCTGCCCAAATGCTTGATCCACATGTTAATTTAAGTGTAGCTAGGTAGCTAATGTTCCTAAACAAGTAAAGCCAAAATGTAAATAAATAATTTAAAAGGTGTAGGAATGACTGCTCCAGTTAGAATACAGTAGTCATATTATGTTTCTCAATATATAAGAGAAGATTTTTTAACGGAGGAGGCCTGTATAATATATATATATCCCCTTTCAACATTTCTTTTGCAAGCTTGACAATAATGACAAAAATTATACAATCATGCATTCATCTACTGACAGTACTTTGCTAATCCTCCAATAGGAGTCCCAATACAAGAGCAAATGGAGAACCCTATACTTATGGGCCCATCTATTTCTGATGAATAATGATGTCACTAAACTGCAAATAAATTTTGGTGCTTTTGTCCACTGTGTAAACGAAAAACCCCTAAGCCACCTATCTTTTATAGCTGGACCTTTGTTGGAAATTAGTGTGGAATTACTATTCCACAGGACATCTGTTATCACTAGCTACGTAGATCAAGTGAAGTACGGTGTCATAAAATTTTGGGGCCCCCATGAAATAAGGGCCCCCAGGGCCTATTTTTATATGATTTTGGGGCCCCCCTTATGAAATAGAGCCCCCCCTCCTTCCTGAGCTTGCCTAGTAAAAGGCAGCTGCTGCAATCCAAGATGGAGACAAGTGAAGGTAGATTTAAGTATGCAGAGATCTTCAATTACTTGAAGTGTGGAGAATACCCTGAAGGATTTGATAAAGCTGATAAAAGAGCTCTGAGGAAAAGAGCTGCCTTTTTCTCTGTGAAAGAAACTAAGTTGTACTACTGTACAGGTAGGCTTGGTGATGATGAACTATAGCTAGCTACCTTATACAGGCATCCAACAACCATGCCTAGCTAGCTTATCCACACCTTGGTGGGCTTCAACCAACTATTTTTTCTCAAAACAATGGATTCTGTCCAGTGAAGTCAACTGTTGATAGCACTATACTGGGCATTCACATTGGGTTGTATCAGCTTATATGAAGAGTATATGTGGACAGAATATGTATTTATGATTCTATGCATAGGGGAGGTGATCTAACTTCAAGCCTCCAAATTCAGTTAGCTCAAGTTTACAAAACTAAAATTGAGAGAGAAGGTAGTCATAAAACACTTAATGTTGAATGCCTAGCACTACAGCAACAGCATGGAGGTCCTGATTGTGGAGTCTTTGCAATTGCTTTTGCTTATCATGCAATTTTGATTAATTTAGCTATACAGCTAAATAAATTTTTTTTTTTTTTTTTTTTTTTGCAGCAAGTGGAGATGACCTCAGAGTAGTTGAATTTGAGCAAGACAAAATGCGAGATCATCTTGCTGAATGCTTTGAAAAAAAGCTGCTCACACCATTTCCACATGTTACTCATTCCACTCCATATGTGCAACACGGCTTTCCTCTTGCACATGAAATTGATGTTTGTGAGCTCCCAGAAGAATATGATAACATGATTCAATGTAATAAGTGTGATAGTTGGTATCATTTCAAATGTGTTGGATTGAAATCACCAACATTTTCAAGCAATTGGTTCTGCAAAACTTGTGCTATTTGACTTGTGAACTGTAGCTATCATGTAGTATGCCCTTTTTAATATCAAAACAACAAGACAATTATTATTGTCAGGGGGGCCCTAAATTCTTAGAGGGGGCCCTATTTTTATATAATATTTGGCCCTGGGGGGCCCCATATTCATATGAAAATGGGGCTGGGGGGGGCCCCAAATGAGGGGGGGGCCCATCCTCATATGACAACGGTACTTCAGTGATCACTCCTCTAGCATCACTTGCACTACCTCCACAATATCTTACCAAACAATGATTAGCTATTAACTAGTGATGCACTGTTGTTATTGACTTGCCTTGTAGCTACTTGCATTACATTCCAACAGTTACACTCCCCTCCACCATGTAGCAGTCTACTAAACTGCACACTAAACACACTGTCAGCCAAGGTCATGTTCTCCATAACTGATAATTATAATAATTGGTATTGAAACCAGTGTAATCCACAATACTAACCAGAACACACGTAGGTATAACTAGCCAGATGACGCAATGCCTCCTTTTCATTATAATTATCCTCGTCTATGGTTATTTATGTTAGATCTAGTAATTCTCCCACTTCCAGCTAGCTACTAGAGCGTTAATAATTACATTCCAGGAAAATAATTTTATGTATTACTATAATTATACGTACGTACGTATATCAGCCACCTTCAATATCGTTGAAGCTAAACTAACAGTTTTAGCTATAATAATGCAGAAATTTTCTTTTAACACTAAAATACAATCATTAGCTATAGCAGGTACAGACACCACTACTTACTAGATACACACTTTAATCATAGAGAAACTAATCTATTATTATACTTGCTATGCTAAAATAAATATTTTGTTAGAAACATTTTTTCCCTGGTATGCAGTTACATTACATTTGAAGAAACTCAAATTCATTCTCATTCTTGCTCTTCCCTGACTTCAGTGTATTTTCATAACCGCCATTAATAGGTTGTGTTACCTGTAGAGATGGACTAGTGACCACTCCCTAAATTACAATGCACAAAGATCTTACCATTGCAGTGGTGAAGTACTTGCTAAGAGTGTCCGACTTCTTGATCTCTGCCTTCAACCACTTCACATATTCATCTCTGACTTGTTCAGAAAAGACCACAAAGGTGAGGAAGATGAAGAGACCTTGGAAGCCAACCAGGATAGTGTAGATATAGGCAAGAGGTAACAGTTCCTCCACCTCCACTATAAGCACTCCAAACACCCACGTCAGTCCCATAATCACAACAAGTGGGACCAGGGACTTTAACCAGTTCCTCATTAATTAAGAAGAAAAAGGATACTAATGTAATCATGAAACTATTATTAAAATGGCCTACTTGATGTTCTTTGTATTCATGTGGTTGGTTTTTCTCTTTTTGTGCAGCCACATGATAGTAGCGGCCATGATGAAGAACACAATGTTAGCAAGAATTATCATATCACTGGAACAATGAAGGCCCAGATGAACTTAGTTTCTGGATTCATGAAACAGCTGTAGAATGGCATTGGGCACAATAAGGTGTATTTGACATCTAAGTCAGTGTCGACACTTACGCAGTGTGATAGCCATAGTTATCTTGGTTCTTTAGTATTACAAATCCAAGAGGTATGGTCAGGGCACCAAGGTAGAGTAGAGGGATGCCATAACTGGCTATGGTGAATGCTAACATGCTTCTCTTCTTGATGGTATCTGAAATAAATACTTTGACAAGCAGTATGTATAAGACAACACCCTCCATCAGCATCCACATGAAGGACACGAGGAAGAAGTAGTGAAGGAGGACAGCTATGACCTTGCAGTGGATGGGCACATAGTTACTTTCTGACTGATTGACACCAGCTACAAAGATGATCTGAGATATACCGAGGTTGATGCAGAGGTTGATGTGAATGAAGTTACGCATGTTACGTAATGGCCTGGACAGAGAATGAATACAATCCTAATGGTGTAATCACTATAGGGATATGATGCATACCTGAGAAGAATGAACGTGATGATGGTGAGAGACATGGCAACTAGTGAAACTGACACACCCACATAGCCAATGATCTGTAGAGATAGTGTGACAGGCTGGGAGTACTCTGGAGGTGCTGCACTCAGCAGTATGGCAAAGTGTGTGAGATGGTTACATTCACACACTGTTACAGAGGTATTGGAGAGGTTCTCATTTCTATTACATCCTCTATCTGACCACTGCCCAACACTGAGAATATGGTTGTCTTGGAAACTGCAAATTAATCTCAGTTATAAAACATTATTATTATAGATATTTAAACTTACTAGTCTCCACTCAAAAATTCCCAAAACACACATTCTATTTCTGAAGAATCATCATTCAGCTTCTCCTGTTATGTAATATAATATAGTACATGGTCTCCACACATTTAAAACATTTCACATCTCACACAAACCTTGACCATATCTGAATGTTCAATATTTATTCTGACAGGAGTGTTCAGCTCTAAGTTTTCAGTTGGACATCTATCAGTCCCACACTGCAAAGCACTAGACACTATACCTGATGCCAACTCAGTGCTACACCATTACAAACAGTAAATGCGACAAACATCACATACACATATCACACTTACTCATTCTCCTCTCTTGGCTTCCCACTTGGGAACAGATGACCCACCTCATAGTAGAGGTATGCAATAACCCCCACTCCACCCCTTGCACTACTTGCATTGGAAAACCTCTGAAATAACTCTGCTGGGATTTGTAGAGACATCTCAGGAAATGTGTCAGTGAAATCCATTGAGTTGATAGTTGTTACAGGTTCTTCGATATCCTGTTGAGTTTGGAGAACTACAAGGAGTTGATATTTCTCCTCATAACTGTGTCACTACATTCTTACTAATATTTCCAGCAGATATGTTCCCTGTATCAGGAAATATATCCAGTGCAAATTGGTCCAGTACACTCAGAAATGAGCTCCCTACAATACCAGGATTATCCTATACATGAGAAACAGAGAGTCAACCAGGGTATCTGATATTCCAGGAAATCTCTCTACTTCCCTTGCTATATTAATTCTGGCCATGCATGCATGATTACTCAGAATTGAATTTTAGGTCTGTTAAAATTGGTCTAATCAGGTGATGGATGGTTTTCAGAAATGGGATGTTGAGGAGGAGATTATAGTGGAAGGTGAGCACAAAACCAATGACTAGACTTTGCTAACTACTTCTATCATGATACAGATATAAAATGAGCCCATAGGGGCTTACAGTCCAACTCCTCATCTCACCATTCTGTACCTATACTAGCTAATAATAATGGGAGTTACCACTTCTCCTGTTATACTCTGCTGTGCTATAGTACTGCTGACTTTAATGAAGTTCTGTATGAATAAAGCATGGCTGAAACATCTGTCCTACGTATACTATACCAGCTTGTCTATCACCTGGCTGAATTCCTCTAGCATGTCACTATCTACAGAGTTGAAACGATTTAGGATACTCCCTAATAAATACACAGCAGCTCCAGCATCCACAGGTTCCTCGTCATCACCAGTGGTTAAGTTAAGAAGGAGGGTTATAGCCTCTAGAGGTTCCTGTATGCATAGAGAAACTTACTCTAGAAATGTGCTAAATATTTTTTAAACTTACAGATTCCTCAACAGCTATCAGTTCTCTGTTCATCTGAATCTATAGAATTAGGTTTGTATAATAATAGTATGTGTAATATTTCTTACAATTACAATTAATTATACAGTTAATGGTCTAACTGAGGCTCTATACTAGCAATTGACATAACAACTATCTTTTCTCCAATCTCCTACCTTATCTTGTAACCTGGATTCTCCCTCAGCTATCAACTCTAATACTTGATCAGTGGGAACTTCTGTGGCAGTGATTTGAGTGGTAATCATGGTTTTAGGGATAGGAGTCTCAGTGTTAGTTAATGGAATAATTTCAGTTAGTGCAATTCGGCTGATGTTTATAGCTCTTGAATAATTATCAAGGTTAGCTCCAAATGTAAGGTCATGGTTCACACATGGTGGTCTATCTGTGCATGCCTTACAATTTACATCTCCATTTCTGGGTGTCATCCACAGTGAAGAGCTATGTGACATGTGGAGAATAATAATAATTAATAGCTCTAATTATGGCTCTAACTTACTCCAGACTGCATGGTGGGTTAGAGCAACCAAATTCCTCTTCAATAATGTTACTTCTTTCATTCTCTCTCACAAAAACTGCACTAACTCTTTCAAGTGCCCATCCATCATTACGTGCTAAGAAATCATCTAGAGTATCATCAAAATCAGCTGTTCCCATCCAGCGAAACTGAATTTCATTTGTCTGCAGTAAACTCCCACAAATACTGATAGTAGTAGTTAAAGTAATTGTATTGTCATTAATTGCTGACGCTATAGAAGCTGACACTTGATAGCCTCTAATCACCACTAAAGTAGGAGTTTCTTCACTTTCCAAAGCAATAGCATTGAGATGTAGAGGAATCCATGGTCCATCATCAGTGTTATTACAAATAGAAAATTCAATGCCTTTTCGTATACCATCAACACCACCACAACCACTACTATCATTGCTGAACAAGCTCAAATCAAGATCATAAGTGACCTCACTGTATATAAAGGAAATAGTTAAAATAATAATTATCTAGTAATACATAGTTGTAGCCGAGGAATAAGTTGTGTGTGTTAGTTGATGATGACGAGTATATTGAAATTAACTATTATTATGCAATCAACAATTAGCTACTCATGTTGTAGCAAGAATGTTCTAGATGCATGCTCTGTATCATGTGCTGTTCTTTTTTGTTTTGTTTTGTTTGTTTGTTTGTTTGTTTGTTTGTTTGATTTGTGTGTAAAATATTTGCTACGAAAGAGTTTTGTTCAAAACAACTTAATGCACAATACTCTCCAACATGTGGTTAGACATAGCCAGGTGTGTCAGATTGGCCATGGCATATCAAACTTGTGCTAGTTTCAGACACATAAACTGGAATAAGATTTTCTACATAGCTATATGTACTAAAAATTTATTTCATTAAGTAAAATACATACATGTGGTGGTCTTTATTGGGTTTTATACGTATATTAACTTTATGAACAGGAAACAGAATCTCAAAGTAGACTATGATTAAAGGGGATATAGGATTAAGTGTATATAAAATATTGGATTAAGGGTATGCATAGGATTAAGGCTGTCTATAAGACTAAGGAATGTATAATATAGGATTGTATGTATAGAATTAACGTCATGTATTGGATTAAGGGTGTGTATAGGATTAAGGGTGTGTATAGGATTAAGGGTGTGTATAGGATTAAGGGTGTGTATAGGATTAAGGGTGTGTATAGGATTAAGGGTGTGTATAGGATTAAGGGTGAGTATAGGATTAAGGGTGTGTAGCTATAGGTTGAAAGGAAGAAATATTGAGGTGAGGTGTCCCATTTTGTGCTTTTGAAAGGGAACACCTAAAAATGCCACTGGCCTTATTTTAGTGATGCTAAGCTTTGATGTTTATTATCTACAGATTGTAAAAATTAAATAACCTGTCAGGGAGTGCAGTAGCACTCCCTATGTAGGGTTGACAGGACAAAGGTCATACAGTAGTACAAACTAAATAACTTTGCCAAATCTGGCTAGAATTTTCTAAACCCCCCTCCAAGACAGAAGGCCTTACCAATATGTAGTGTACCAAAGCACAGCTCTTTACTCTCTACAGAAGCCTAGAAAAACAGAGAAACCAAAAAACTGACTTTTGTTCTGGTTGTTCATCTAATCATCATCATCATCATCATCATAAGATAAGCGTACTGAAGAACTGGCTATAGTAGGCTCAACAAGCTTGATACCAATAGATAGAGTGGGGCCTCTAGGCTGATCTTTTGCTGTTTGTTTTCTGTTTAGTTGTATCTAGAGTTGGTTTAGAATTCACTGCTACTTTATGGGGATGCCATTGTTGTTGGTAAAGGGTCGTGTGAATGTAAGGCTCCATGTCTAGTGTTGGAGACACATGCAACTGTCTAAAGTTGACTGTTCTGCTCCTTAGACAACTCTATAGTACACCTTACTGCAGCAATTGTGCCATAGGAAGTGTTGTGTTTTATTCTAGCTAGAACTGTTGTGTTGCACTGTTGCAGCCTGGAAAGGGACTCTCCTCTTCTTTTTCTTCCAGCGAGTTAGATGCTGCACTGGTGGTTATGGCTAATATTGAGTGCACTGTGCACAGTAAAACAAAGACCTTAAGCCACTAGTAGTTACGAGTGCTTCCCATCATTGGCACCAAGTACATGTTGCATGGTGGAGCCTGGTGATGGAAGATGAAATTGTTCACTATTTTCAAGGGTTAGGCCACCATGCATTCTTTGGTCCACGTCTCATAGCCTGGGGTCAGAGTGCACTCTGATGCTAACGGGAATGCTACTTAAACTTAAAGAAGTATCTACGTAGCTATATTTATACATGTTGGCAAATCTGTAACTACAAAGTACCTGTGTGGGGGTTCTTAGCTATTACTTTTTACATACAAAACATTGAAAACTTGAACGTTAATAACTATTTTACTAAGGAGCAAGGTGTAGCTATATAAAGAGGCTGTGGTGGAGATTTTGTGCTTGTACTGTGTAATGATACTGCAGTTGCATTGTTGCTCTAGAGTTATACGAGCTACTGCTCTAATAATAAAAGGAATGCAAACAAGTAAATTTATCCTAAATAAAAAATTAATGGCTATGTAGGGTGTTGGCACCAGTAACTTAGAGCTCCTTAGCTGAATTCATAACTGCTTACTTACATAACACACAACCTCTTCTTAGCTTTATATAGCTAAGCCATTGTGCAAGAGCTCCTTGGCAGTTAATGTAGGGATTTGTTGACTGCAAGAAAATGTTTACTGGCAACCCTACATTATACCCATTTTTATTGATAAAAATATTACTTGTATAACAATTCAGTTAGCTACTAGCTATAATAAAAGGAATGCTATAAAAAAAACACTGATAATTATAGAGTTGAGATTCACTTACAGTCTGGGAATGATTGTGGAACAGTCCTCTGTTATAGCTGGACCTTTTTTGGAGATCAGCATAGAACTAGTAGTGTCAGGACATCTTTTACCACTATTCAGTCCAAAGTACAGTGCTTCAGTGATCACTCCTCTAGCATCACTTGCACTACCTCCACAATATCTCACCAAACAATGATTATTAAGTAGTGATGCACTGTTATTGACTCTGCTTTGTACTTGCATCACATCCCAACAGTTACACTCCCCTCCACCATGCTCCAACTGCAGCAGTCTAAACTGTACACCAAACGCACTGTTGGCCAAAGTCATGTTCTTCATTATATTTTGACTTCCATTGATTGGTATTGAAACCAGTGTCATAAAGTCACTCTGTCCACTACCACTAGTTGTAATCTCTCTGTATTGCACCTGAACTGAGGTATCTGTCAATCCTATGTTCCCTCCAACACAGTCTCCTGTGTTTTGAAGACTGTTGATAGTTAAGTCTACAGCGACTAGGTGACTAGATCCCACTACATCAAGACTCACTACAAACACAGTCACAATACTAGTCAGAACAAAGATATTCATCACAGGTAGCTAGCTACGTAGTTGACAGCAATGTCCCTAAATTAGTTTCTTGTTAGATTATCCTGCTAATAGCTAGAAATATTATTGCCTCACGTCCCTATAATAATTAATAATAATCTTTGTTACATTCCAAGATGGTAGTTAGTAGCTATAAGGTTTACTATCGAATGCTCCACAGTGCGCATGTGTAACACAGCATGGGTCATACGTTAGCTAGCTAAAAAATATAGCTAATAGCTAGCTAGCTACGGAACAATAATTAGCTACAACAGGTAACAGACACACTACTTGATTTTGCTATGCTAAATATTTTGATAAAAACACCCTCTCCCAGATAGCCAATGATATGCAGAGTGGAGGTGCTGTACTCAGCAGTATGGCAAAGTGTGTGAGATGGTTACATTCACACACTGTTACAGAGGTTCTCATTCCTATTACGTACATCCTCTATCTAACCACTGCCCTACACTGAGAATACGGTTGTCTTGGAAGCTGCAAATTAATCTCAGTTATAAAACATATTATAGATAACTTACTAGTCTCCACATAGCTAATGTATAATGTGTAATAGCTAATAAGTACTATAACAATTGTGCTGTAACTTTGATGCCTGTAAATCTGTCATGTTAGTATTTTTTTTTTGTTTGTTCTGTTTTTTGTTTTTTTTTGTTTGTTTGCTTGTTGTATGTTTTTTGTTTTGTGGTTTGTCAGTTTGTGTCTGGCTGGGCCTATGGTCTAGCGGAATTGCTAGCTGTGTGTGTGTGACTTTTGCATCCTGATTTTTGCTAATAATGTACAATTATACTTGGCTCAGATTGATGACAGTATAATAATAATTATTGTAATTATGCAGATCCATGACAATAATATTTGTGGCACTTGTTTCAGATGCACTAGGAACTCCCTAAAGGATGTGGGGGTGACAATATTATACTTAATGATGACATCAGCTCATTTATTGTTTAGATTATAATTATTTAAGCATAATTATATTCATTTGATGGACAGAATGTACAGTACATAAGTGTTCATACGAGCTTACTAATTATATTGATTACAGAAACTGGTACAGGTAGACAGACAGAGAGCCTAGGAATGCAAACAGAAAACTTAAAGGGAATACACTGAATAGCTGTGCACAGTATAATTATCTAATGACATAATGTTCTGTAATAATGACTGAAAGCATGAGGCCCTAGAATTAGATGAGGAAGGTGCAGCTGAAACAATAACACCACAAAATATTTGGTCTCTATAGATAATATTATTTCCTTATGTACTTAGTAAACTTCTATATGACAATTTAGTTAGCTATTAGTAGTAGCTACTAGCTATAATTATACTATTATAAAAAAACTCTCTGATAGTTATAACTACATAGTTGAGATTCACACAATCTAGGAGTAATCGTGGAACAGTCATCCGTTATAGCTGGACCTTTTTTGGAGATCAGTGTAGAAGTACTACTTGTAGGACATCTTTTACCACTAACCTTTAGTGATCACTCCTCTAGCATCACTTGCACTACCTCCACAATATCTCACCAAACAATGATTAGTAAGTAGTGATCCAATGTTATTGACTCCATCTTGCACTTGCATCACATTCCAACCGTTACACTCCCCTCCACCATGCTACAACTAGAGCAGTCATAACTGCACACCCTTCACACTGTCAGCCAAGGTCATGTTCTCTATAACTGTCCTGATATATTTTGACTTCCATTGATTGGTATATAAAGTCACTCTGTCCACTACCACTAGTTGTAATCTCTCTGTACTAACTGTACCTGAACTGAGGTATCTGTCAATCCTACGTTCCCTCCAACACAGTCTCCTGTGTTTTGAAGACTGTTGGTAGTCAAGTCTACAGCGACCAAGTGACTGGATCCCACTACATCAAGACTCACTACAAACACAGTCACAATACTAACCAGAGCACAGATATTCATCATAGCTAGCTAATTAGCTACGTAGATGACTTATTTCTATTGTCTATCCTACGCCCATGAAATTTTTATGCAAACTAGCTAGACTTAAACTAGTAGAGGCTAGTAGCTATTAGCTAGTGAAGATATTAGCTATACTAGTAGCTACAGAAGCCTCTACACATCATTGTTTGGGTGTGGATAACATTGCTAGCTGTTTCTTGGACTTAAGATATGTATCTAAACAGAATGTGCAAAGTATAAGGACCAAAAGGTAGCTAAGCCCACCAAACAATAATTGTTCTTTTATTTGAAACCTCTATCACATTAATTTTAGTTTAGGAGTTATGAAAGTTTGAAGTACACTTGTAAAATTGTTGTTAAGTTGTTGTACCCAGGCCTTAATTGACCAGTGTGTACGGAATTGTATGAGATTGTGATTTAATATTCTGTAGGGAGGGCCTTTGCAAATTATTATGTAAAGGATGATTGTAACATTTTTATGATAGACATTGAAAGTAAATCATATATTTTACTGATGATTGTTGTAGACCATTAATCATGTCTGTGAGTGGGTACTCATTTTTTCTAAGTGGTAAAGGTGTAAATGTTTGTTATAATAGCAACTCATTAACTTACCACTATTTATCATGATGCCATTAATGAGTACATAATTACCAGTAATGTACAATGACACTGGTAGCTAGTAATCTCATTGCAATAAGAGTGAAAGTAGATAAATTGGGTGGGTGTTGTGTTAGAGATCATTGCAGTCTTGAAGTTTACTAAACAAGGATCTGGTACTGATGAGAGAAAGTTTCACATATGGCATGTTTAAGTGCCACACTTTTTAGCAGGAAATAATACTGCACTATTGGTTAGAATATAACTTTTTTCCACCACTTTTTCAACAAGTGGTGTTATAGTCAATTAAGAATGCAGTAGGACACTAAGAAATAACTTACCAAACTCTAAAGAGTCTAGAATCTTGTTCTGTAAGAATAAGATCAGCATGTTCTTGTAAGAGTCGATGTCCCAACCGAGGAGAAAGACAAGTCTACTATATACTTATGTAGAATTAATAATACAATTAAATAATAATACAACTTCATAGAACTGCTTTATCTCTATACTCAAAGATGTGACACAACTCAACTTCAGTATTTTTAAATATGATATATATACACGTAATCTGATTGGTCACATAAAATAATAAATAATGATATTCATAAATAATGACATAAAGAAGTGAATTAATAACTACAACAATAACCAAATAAAGATGTGTAAATTAAATGAGGGTGATTAAATATACAAGTCCATACATAAATGAGGGAAGGTCAGGACACGCTGTTCCTGACAGTTCTATGAAAATAATATTTTGATAATATTTAATAACACTATTACAGGTTCTAGCCTGTCTCGAAGGCTGTGTGATGAGGCTATGAAAAGTGGAAAGGTGGAATCTAAAATCAGTAAAATCGTCATCTTTGGAGCTGCTGGATCTGGGAAGTCTAGTTTCATGGACATGGTTATCGGTAAACTTCCTCCAGAAATACGAAGGAGTACTCCCATGGCATGTCGTCCTGTAGCCATGTATCATGTTAATATGACTCATAAGAAATGGGTGAAGCTCTCACCAGAGGAAAGAATGCGAGTCCTAGCTAGAGCTACAATGGGTGCAAAGCGTCGGCTGGATGAAGTGTGCAGCAATTCAAATGATGGCTCATACAATGAAGATGTCCAGACAGAAGTGCAGGTCGACACTAATCCAATGAGTAGTATGCTATACACTACAGAGAAAAATTTTAAAACTGAATTTTCCCATCAACGACATCAAGAGACTTTATCCATCACAGACCAAACACCCACTACACAAGCAGATCATGTCTCTCAACCTGCTGGAGAAGCAACTCTCCACTCTATTGATAATCTTGTTGAGATGATAGACGAGTGTTCTGAATCGGACGAGGCCTTGACCTCTTTCCACAAGCTGCAGGTTATTGATTCTGGAGGACAACCACAGTTTCACGAGATTCTGCCTAAATTCCTCCGCCGCATGACACTTTACGTCTTTGTCTTCAAGCTTTCAGAAGAACTTGAGACCAAACCTGTTGTCGAGTATTACAACGAGAGTGGCGAATGCATTGGTACCCCTTACCAATCCTCTCAGAGCCACGAGCAACTAATGAAGCACTGTCTTCGCATAATGCACTCCCATAGATCAAAAACCAAGAGTGATGAGGGGTGTTCCAAGGTGATGGTTGTTGGTACCCACCTGGATGAAGAGTTTAAGAGTAAAGAATCACAAGAAGAAAAGAATAGGAAGTTGGGAAAACTGTTGATTTCAACATTTGAAAAGGAAGTGGTCTACTACAAACTATCACCAGATCCGCAGTTGATATTCCCTGTAAATGCCAAAATTCCTGGAGCACACGAAAAAGATCTTGTAAAGGATATACACAGGCTCATCTTGACAGAGTGTAGTCCTCAGTCTATAGATGTTCCACTCCAGTATTATGGACTAGAGCTTCTCCTGGAAGAAATCAACATCTCTAAAGGTAGGGGGGTCTTGAGTGTAGAAGAATGCCTTGAGGTGGCACACAAGCTTCATTTTGATGAGCACACACTTAATGCAGCTCTTCAGTTCCTGGATGAAAATATGTCTGCAGTATTCTACTTCCCTGAGATTCTAGAGGGTGTGGTTTTCACTGATCCTCAAGTCCTCCTCGACAAGGTAACAGAACTTGTCGAGACCGTCTACTGTTTGAGAAATAGAGATAGCCCATTTGGTTTGTTAGATGCATCTTTCCAGATATTGAAAGATCATGGTCGTTTTTCTCTTGAGTTTCTTTCTAAAGATCGATTCCAGAAGCATTATGTTCCAGGTCTTTTCACTCCAAAAGAACTGGTCAATTTGTTCAGGAAACTACTGATCATAGCTGAGTTCAGTGGTTCAGAGTACTTCATGCCAGCTCTCCTTCCTGTCCTCGAAGACGAAAAGGTTGCCAAGTATCGTGTCTTTGGTGATTCTCCTGCAGCTGCTCTCGCTCTGGACTTCCCACTAGGAGCTCCTCGACTCGGTACCTATTGTACTCTAAGCTGCTTTCTTGTCACCCATGACAATCAGTTTCCTTGTCCTTGGAAGGTAGAGTTAATTCCAGATTCAAACACTCCAAAATGTCTTTACAGAAACTGTATCCAGTTCTCTGTCCCCAGTTTCCCTGGCTCAGTCACTCTCATAGACACCTTCAATCACTTTGAAGTCCATGTCTCTACAGCCAGTAAAGTATGCAGAAAGTTGTGCACCTATGTTCGCCAGGCCATTCTAACAGGTGTCAGAAAGGCAGCTCTCTCTCTTGGTTACAACAATTGTACTCCATCAGCAGCTCTCCTTTGTCCGTGTGGGGTCGGTGATCCACATGTGGCCAGATTTGCAGAAGGAATGTGGATATGCAGTAAGAACAATGAAATATATGGAGAATTGACACCTCCTCATTTGATGTGGCAAGGTCAACAAGATTCCAGAACCTTTCAAGGTATTAGTTTAAGTGTGTATGTTTCTGTGTATTTTTCAGATTGCTTGTATGTGGCTCATCCAGCTACATGTAAAGTACCTTTATCACCAACAGAATTTTGTGCATTTATATAGCTCTGAGATTCTCCCAATTATTTTTTGATCTCAATGCCATTTTCTGTATTAAATTTTAAGTGGTGAAGCTCTTTCATCCAAAATAGATGTAGGAGAGAATACACCTATCACCCACTCTTTCCTCCTAGTGCTAATTCTTCATTACCACTCTGTTTTTACTGTCCCAATATGACTTCTATTCTTTTGTAGTTTCCCTTGACTTGAAGACTGTGAGCAATGCTCTGTGGGATGCCAGATGCCAATGGTACGACATTGGTATAGAGTTGGACTTGAAGGAATCTACTCTTGATGCTATTGAGACTAACTATCAAGGGAAGGTTGAGCGTTGCTTTAGAAAGGTTCTCTCAGAGTGGCTGAGTTGTGCTGTGCCCCAACCTTCGTGGGGTGCACTAGTGAAGGCTCTGGAATCTAAGACAGTGAACCATTGTAACTTGGCTGCCGAGATTCGAAGAGAGTACATGAAGCAAGAGTAACTGTGTACTGTTGATCTTACAATTCTTTCTATTCACAACTGTTATAATTTACATGTAACTCCTTTCAAAGATTATATTTGAAATAATAATTATAACTCAGTGATGGCTATTAGTGATAGTATTTACATTACACCATTTTCCATGACAGCAGTAGCCATTTGATGCAGTATTATAAATGCCAAAATGACCCTTGTTTAAATGGAAGATGATACAATGTAAATGCTGGTCGTTAACAATTATTCTACTGGCACAGAAGTTGAAGTATACATGACTTTGTTTCTATGATAGCAATAACAATGATATAGGACTCTCAGCTGGAGGAGTAGCCCACAGTGACCACAGGAGAGAAGAACACAATGGTGCAGTAGACACAGGTGACCACAGGATAGAGGAACAGAGGGGTTGGAAGGGTAAACTCGTGACTAGAAGAAAGAAGAACATACGGAAGGATAGATACATGTGATCACAGGATAGAGGAACAGAGGCCAGAGGGGCAGACACATCATTACAAGAGAGAGGAAAAGGGTAGACACATGTGACCACAGAATAGAGGAACAGAGGGGCCGGAGGGGTAGACATGTGACTACAAGAGAGAGGAAAACATGGGGAAGGGGTAGGTACATGTGACCTCAGGATAGAGGAACAGAGGGGTCAGAGGGGTAGACATGTGACTACAAGAGAGAGGAACACATGGGGAAGGTGTAGACACTTGACCACAGGGGAGGAGTAGATACATGTAATCACAACATAGGAGAGGGGAAGTAGCCCACATGTGACCACAACAGAGAGGAACACAGGTTAGAAGAGTAGCCCACTTGTGACCACAGAAGAAGAGAAGACAGGGGAAGAGGGTAGCCACAGTGACTACAGGAGAGGGGAACACATGGTGTGGTAGACACATGTGACCACAAGAAAGAGGATGTAGATATGTAACCACAGAAGAGAGGAACATAGAGTAGGTGTAGCCACATGTGACCACATGGGAGAAAAACATGAGGAAGGACATTTAATGGCACAGAAATTGAAGTCTACATGAAGTTGCCTGACATTTTTTGTTTCCATAATCTCCACCTCCAGTATAATATATTCAACAGTAACATGATAAAGTACTGTCCCCTAACTTCCCTCCCATCTCACTCATGAAACTATTCCCTGGTTCTGGGATAACTTGGGTTCACTTCAGTGACAACAATGTAGTTTGATGGTAAGATATAGCTAATTTAAAACATGGATAAGGCACTGTATGGATTTGAGCATAACAGTTATTTATACTAGCTATAAGTGGACTATTATTGAATGATCATTATTAATAATAATAGTACATAATTAATCTGTCTAATATTATTATTGCTATAGGATGTAATAATATTGCCTACTATAATACTAGCTATAATTAATACAGTACTCCTATGCTATCACCCCATCTCTAGTAATACAGTGTAATATATAACACACTACAATAACAGCTGATTAGTAGTCTATACTCCTATGCTATTACCCCATCTCTAGTAATACAGTGTAATATATAACACACTACAATAACAGCTGATTAGTAGTCTATACTCCTATGCTATTACCCCATCTCTAGTAATACAGTGTAATATATAACACACTACAATAACAGCTGATTAGTAGTCTATGCTCCTATGCTATTACCCCATCTCTAGTAATATATAACACATTACAATAACAGCTGATTAGTAGTCTATACTCCTGTGCTATTACCCCATCTCTAGTAATACAGTGTAATATATAACACATTACAATAACAGCTGATTAGTAGTCTATACTCCTGTGCTATTACCCCATCTCTAGTAATACAGTGTAATCTATAACTAATAACAATATTCTTAGAATATCAAGTGATGTCAAGTGACATGTTATAATACACAGTATGTGAGTATCACAGAACTTTCCTTAGTGAAACAAATAATACACTTCACTATCCATCTAAGAACATGACAAAACTTTAACATTTGTTCTATATAATCAACTGCTTGATTACTGACTAATGTACTTGGTCCAATAATTGCTGTAAACTATAATATGACAAAAGAACTTCAAGTGTTTATAGTAAAAATGAATAAAATTATAATCTATTTACTGAAAAACTATTACTTCCAGGAACCTTTCAGTTAACTTTCTGTAGATCTTGAAAAAGCTCTGTCTCCAGTACATAGCATATTTTAGAGATATTTATACAACCATTCATATTGTTGATAATAATGTGGATAACAAGTGGATGATAATAACATGATCAAAACATGACTTAATTTAAAATAAATCACAATTGTATCATGTCATACTATAAAATGTTTTACTCAGTTCTGTCCACACTCTCATCAATAAGATTAAAGACAACATCACTTTCATGTCTACAAGGTATGATATAAAATACTAATATCAGTGAATAGGCTGTGGCTCAATTAGCTGGCCCAGGAGTGGAGAATACAGAGCATTGCAAGTATAAAGTACAAGTAAAACCTCTTAATAACTGACCCCTTGAGAAATTATAGAGGACAGACCAGCCAGCCATTATATACAACACACACACAGTACACCAAGATGACATAGTACCCAGAGAAGACATAGTACACAGAGAGGATATGTATCCATATGCAGTGCTAGATTCATCAGCCAGCAAGTACTACAAGTTAGCTGAGCATAGCTTGTTACATATCTTGTACATTTTGCATATCTTGTAAACAGCTTGTACATATTTTATACAATCATTATAAACTACATCATTGTTTTAAATCCTGAGACAAGAACTGCTTAACATACATATTCCTTACCAAGACACTGGGTAAGGAATATGGTATGGACCCACAGTACACAAAGAAGGTATGGAACTACATAGTACACAGAGATGATATGGACCCACAAAGTTCACAGAGAGGATATGGATCCACATAGTAGACAGATAAGGTATGAACCTACATAGTACACAGAGAAGGTATGGACCCAAATAATACACAGAGAACATATAGATCCAAAATAGTACACAGAGAAGGTATGGATCCACATTACACAAAGAAGGTATGGACCCACATAGTACACAGAGAAGGTATGGACCCACATAATACACAGAAAAGCTATGGAACCACAAAGTACACAGAGAAAGATGCAATGCTAGCTGAGAATATCTTGTACTTTCTGCATGTCTTGTACACAGCTTGTACATTATCTTGTATATTTTTAATGAAAACTAATCATCATGGAAGTTATTGCAATGTAAGCTGCTGAGACATATATACATATGCCAAAATTTCTAGTACTGACAGTCATTAACATCTACTGTAATAGTAAAGAGCAGTCTCTTTAGCAGTCCATGAAGTAGCTAGCTATGACCCTTTTCTATAGCATCAGAAAAAAATGACATGGATCACAATGAATGGTACAAAAGTTATTCCAATAATCGTGAGCGTAATTCAAGTTTATCTGTCAGATTAGAGCATGAAAACATGTGATCCCCCCACTCCTAAATGAACATACTTCATTATAACAAACATTATATAACCCATTATATGTCAACACACAGGAAATATATCATAGGAGGAATGAAGCTGTAAGAAGGAGAATCAAAGTAAGTAATTATTCTTAAGTCCTGACTATATACAATAGCTAGAGTTACAAGCTTTATCTTTACGTTTCAGGTTTAACAGACTCTGGATTAGCCCTTAATGAAATCAATAACTCTATTTGGAATAACATGGACACAAGTGACCCATCACCTTAGTTCTATCTAACATCAGCAGTATTACTGTACAGTTATAGTGTCCATAATTATTATGACCACATAATTATAGCTGCTTCACTTCCTTCTTAATTAAGGGGATATAAACCAAAAAGTTGTGTCTTCTGGTCAGTACATAGATAGCCAAAGGATTGTACTGCTGTGTTAGGAAATGAGGTGTGAGG
>OZ024671.1:8508233-8525340 GCA_964016965.1 Diacarnus erythraeanus
AGTGTCGCTATTATTTACTGTAGCTCTCAAGGTTTAGTTGCAGTAGCATAGCCAGGATTAAACGTGTGGTAGGGCACCAGTAGGGCACTGATTTACTATCTAGTTGGGGAGGCAAATATTCAAGGGTGGCTACATTCTAGCAAAATTTAAAATGTAGCTAGCTAGTGTGGGTTCTAGCTATGCTGCAATCTGAAAGGGGAAAATATACAACATATCTGAGTAGACACCTAAAAACTAGGCTCTTTCTCCATGTAACAGAATCAAACCGAAGAGTAGTAGATCGTTATCATTACTACTTGTTAAAATAGATTAGTACTAGTAATTCTGGCATCATTCATGTGTAGTACTGTACTAAACGTTAACTTTATTTACCAATAACATGCCTATACTACCATTTTTTGGAAAATCGTTAAACATTATACCTGTTAACATTACCAGTTATACAGTATAGTAATTGTAACATTGTAACTATGTCATATTAATTTTTATACAATACAATGTACCATATTTCCTGAAATTTTCGTTTATTAATAATTCATTTTTCAAAATGAGCCTAGAGAGCCCAGCATGCTGAGCTCCGCATCTCCAATTATTCAACTTTTTAAATTTCGTAATAAAAGTGACATCCGAAATTAAAACAACGATGAAAATTTAAGCAAATACGGTAGCTAATAATGTTGTTACATGGAGAAAGAGCCAAAAACTAGGGAAGGAGTTTTAATAATTTTCATGAACTTTGAACTAATGTGTAGCTATTGACTATTTTTTCAAAGAAAAGCTAGCTATTATTAGCTAGCAATATTAACTGACAGTAGGCTAACACCATAACAATTGGATATCATCACTATTACAGTAACAAACAGGGAAGAAAACACTACCTCTGAAAAAGAACCTACCTTTGATAAGGTATGTCATTAGTATCTGTAAAAGTTAGCTATCAAATTCTATATAATAATAGCTAGAGAGTTGGAGAGATAGCTATAGTTATATTCAGAACCAAATTGATTATACCATTACATTTCTAATAGGAAGAACGCCAGTTAAGAGTGTATTGGAGAAGATGTGCTGATATACCAGTTGCAATGTCAGCTCCTCAAATAGTGAAGATAGGAGACTATGTGTATGTTGGGGGAGGATACAGGGAAGGGCTTGGCATTTTCAGATACAGTTTAAGCCAAGATACCTGGACACCTCTTCCTCACTGTCAAACATTCCAGCATGGCCTTGCTTCACTGGACAAGCAACTAGTAGTTATTGGAGGCATATCACATGGGAAGCCAACAAACATTGCTTATACACTCAAGGAAGACACATGGAAGGAAATTCTCCCACCAATGCCAACGCCAAGATCTCTTCTCTCCACTCTGTCTCATGAAGATGGAATAATAGCAGCAGGAGGCGTATTACGTGTAGAAAACAATGGAGTAAATTTGATAACTAATATTGTTGAAATATACATAAAAGATAGTCAGTGGTACACCACAAAGAGATTGCCAATAGAAGTCCATTCACTATCAGCTACCACAGTTAATGACAAGTGTTACTTACTGGGTGGTTATGGCACAATTGAAGAAAGCTGCACCACATTATATACTACTCTGTCTTCACTCCTTGAGAATGCCGAACCAGCAGAGAGTCAATACTGCATGCCCCAGATACCAATAACATGGAAAAAGCTAAAAGGCCAGCACCCTCTATTTTCTTCTGCTATAGTGGAGGTTGATGGAAGACTCACTGCCATGGGTGGGGCACATGGGAACCATGTTATGAACATTGAAGGAACTAAGTTCATTAGTATATATGACTTCCAGACTGACTCATGGGTGGAGTGTAAAGGTGCACAACTCCCACTAGCTGTCTTTAGGCCTGGTCTGGTGAAGTTAGAACATAACAAAGTTATGGTCATTGGAGGAGAAGCAAAGTCACGCCAATTTCATGCACAAGTATATATAGGCAAATTCAAAGACATCTAGACTTAAAAAACAAACAAACAAACAAATAAACAAACAACAACAGTGAGTGCATGCTGAACATATTAAATGCCATTACTATTGTCTGTATTACTGTATGCTATCACAAATACCATAGTTTTTTTTTTTTTTTTTTTTTTTTTTTTTTTTGAATATATGCTTTATAAATAAAATAATTATTTCTGAATTTCATGTAGTAGCAGCTACTAGACATGTTAGCTAATGCTGAGAGTGAGAGAAAACTTGACTAAAAGAGAGATGACACTAGTTATAGGTTGTGGTATACTGAGACAACTGAGCATGCTCACTCACTACCTAGAGTAATTATTATGTCATTAGTTTGTGCACTTTAATAGTTGGCCAGTTTTTATGTTCAGCTAGAGTGCAGTGTATCAGAATATCCTTGTGTGTGTAGTAAAAGATTTTCTATAAAGTTCTATAAAAGTTAGCGTGCAGGACAGCTAGTTAGCTGCCGTTTAGTTGACAACCCTACCGCTTGGCTCTCGGGAGGCAGTTTGTCACAGTGGCGACGAGAGACGGGATAAGTTAAGATGGGAGACTCACCTCAGACCGTTTATGCTCAAGTTTTTGGCCGGTTGGAAGCGTTTGAGCCGGAAGGAGAAAATATCACTACCTATTTGGAGCGTGTGGAACTCTTTTGCAGCTAACAACATAGCTGACGACAAGCAAACTTCGGTACTCTTGACCGTGATTGGCACTAAGAATTATGGTATTATTAAAAGTCTGGTTGCTCCTGTCCAGCCCAAAGACAAGACTTACACTGAACTAGAAGCTGTTCTGAAGGCTCACTTTCAGCCTAAACCTCTTCTCATTGCCGAGAGATTTCGATTTTACCAGCGTAACCAAGCAGCTGGCGAATCTGTTTTGGACTATGTAGCTGAACTGCGAAGATTGGCTATTTCATGTGATTTCGGTGAATTTCTGGATCAGGCCTTGCGTGACAGGTTTGTGTGTGGACTAAGAACTGAGTCTAGAGGCTACTTACGGAGAGAGACCTGACCCTAGCTAAGGCTGTGGAGCTAGCTAGTGGCATGGAGACTGCTGCAGCTGATGCCAGGGAACTTAAACGTCCTGGTAATAATGTTAGGAACAATCATGTTTATCACACACCTATTACTAAGACTTATCACACACCAGTTACAAAGGATTGTCATACAGCAGCTGTAACTAAGAATTGTCATCATTGTGGCAGAAGTGACCATGATGGGAGTGTCTGTCGATTCAAGCAAGTAAAGTGTCACAGATGTGGTAAGACAGGCCACATAGCACCTGTCTGTAGGAGTGGTTCTAAGGGCCACCCACCATTCAACAAAGGTTTCCACAAAGGTTCCTACAACAACAAGAGTTCCCATAAGTCTAAATTAACACACCATGTTGACACCAGTGAACCAGAGTCAAAGAAGGAAATAGAGCTGCCAATTTACACCTATACTGTGAATAACCTACCCACCAAGCCAATTAGAGTGGATGTGAAGGTGGCTGGTAAATTATTATCTATGGAGGTGGACACAGGGGCTGCAGTGTCCATACTATCTGAGTCTGAGTTCAGGAAGAAGTTTCCTAGGGGGAAGCTGAAACCATCTTCCATGTTACTATCAACCTACACAAAAGAGCCAATGAAGGTTATAGGAAAGTTCTCAGCTGAAGTTCACTATCAGAAACAGGGACCATTTAACCTTGATCTTATCATCGTTTCTGGAGATGGACCATGTCTCTTGGGAAGAAGCTGGTTAGAATGTATCAGTTTGGATTGGTCGTCTATTTCAGCCATCATTCATAATACCTCACTTCAACGGGTCCTGGAGGAGAACAGAGATGTATTTGCTGAGGAGCTGGGCACCATACGACCTTTCCTAGCAAAGTTGGCTATGCTCAAGGATGCCAGGCCTAAGTTTCACAGAGCTCGTCCCATACCTTTCGCTCTGAAGAGTAGAGTGGAAGAAGCATTGGATCGTTTGGAAGCTGATGATGTACTGGAGAAGGTCAGCCATAGTGAATGGGCTGCTCCTATAGTGGCTGTACCCAAAAGGGATGGTAGTATTCGTGTTTGTGGGGATTACAAAGTTACAGTGAATCCAGTCCTCGAGGTGGATCAATACCCACTCCCTCGTCCAGAGGATCTGTTTGCTACCTTAGCTGGTGGTAAAAAGTTTACCACATTGGACTTATCACATGCCTACAACCAACTAACTCTGGACCCTAAGTCCCAGAAGTATGTCGTTGTGAACACTCATCGAGGTCTCTACCGATATAAAAGACTTCCATTTGGCATTGCCTCAGCGCCTGCCCAATTCCAACGGGTTATGGACCAAATCCTGCAGGGTATGAATCATGTGACATGTTACTTAGATGATATTTTAATTACAGGTTCCACCATTGATGAACACCTGTTCAACTTAACTGAGGTCTTGCGACGTCTTAAAGAACATGGAATGCGGTTGAAAAGAGAGAAGTGCCAGTTCCTGAGAGATAGCGTGGAATATCTGGGTCACTTGATGATGCTGATGGTCTACACACCACTGACAGCAAGTTGAAAGCAATTAATGAGGCCCCTTAATACTCAGGAGCTTAGGGCATTCCTGGGGTTATTGAACTATTATGGTCGTTTTATTCCCAACCGTGCTACTCTATCACAACCCCTAAATACCCTTTTATGTAAGGATCACCACTGGAGGTGGACAGAGAGATGTGAAAGGGCTTTCCAACAACTCAAAAAGACTCTTGTGTCCTCATCTTTCCTAACTCATTATAATCCAAATTTACCTCTTAAACTTGCAGGGGATGCCTCTGCATATGGAGTCGGTGCAGTCATTTCCCACACCATGGATGATGGAACTGAACAACCCATTGTCTTTGGATCTCGAACATTGTCAAAAAGTGAACAAAACTACTCACAGATCGAGAAGGAAGCACTTTCCCTCATCTATGGAGTACGGAAATTCCATTCATACCTCCTAGGCCGCAAGTTCACACTTGTAACAGACCATAAGCCGTTGACATATATTCTTGGACCAAAACGTGGAATACCTCCACTTGCTGCTGCTCGGTTGCAACGATGGGCTCTAATCCTAGCAGCCTACAATTACAATATTGAATATCGACCTACTGGAGCACATGCAAATGCCGATAGTCTCTCCAGACTACCCTTGAAGTCCGAAAGAGGCCGTGTCACTTTGGATGAACCTGCTGTTTTCAATGTCTCTCAGCTGGAGAGCTTGCCAGTCACAGCTAAACAGTTGCAGGCAGCTACCCGAACAGGTCCGACTCTTAGTAAGGTTTTACGCTGTATGAGAGAAGGCTGGCCCGAGCAGAGCAGCAAGGAATTGCATCCATACTGGTCCCGTAGGTTGGAGTTAACGGTGGAGGGAGGATGTATATTGTGGGGGATACGAGCCATAGTGCCGCAGAAACTCAGAGAGAGACTGTTAAAGGAACTACACAGGGATCACCCAGGAATCAGCCGTATGAAGATGGTGGCAAGAAGCTACATTTGGTGGCCAGGACTTGACCAAGCCATAGAAGATCTGGTAAAAAGTTGTGTGTCATGTCAGTCGGTGACACATGCACCTTCAGTAGCCCCACTACAACCATGGATTTGGCCTAACCAGCCCTGGAAGCGTGTACACCTTGACTTTGCAGGGCCATTTCAAGGAGCTATGTTTCTCTTAGCAGTGGATGCCCATTCTAAATGGCCTGAGGTCCATATTATGAAAGATACTACCACTACCAAAACTATAGATGTCCTACGTAATATATTCTCTTCATATGGGATACCTGAACAGCTAGTGACCGACAATGGTCCACAGTTCATCTCTGATGACTTTGCAATGTTTGTTCGAATGAACGGGATTAAGCACATCCATTGTGCTCCATATCATCCTGCCACTAATGGGTTAGTGGAACGCTTTGTTCAGTCGTTGAAGGCTGCCCTCAAAGCAAGTTTGAATTCTGGATTACCTCTACATCGTCGTGTATTAAACTTTCTATTTACCTATCGTAGTACACCACATACTACTACGGGTGTCTCTCCTTCTTCATTATTTCTACATCGTAGGATCAGGACCAGGCTGGACTTACTTCACCCTAACAGTGAGTCTCAAGTGCTGGCTAAGCAAGCACAGCAGAAATCTCAGCATGATAGAAGAGCTCAACACCGAGAGTTCTTTGTTGGTCAAACTGTAATGGCTAGAAATTTACGCCCTGGACCTGACTGGGTACCTACAGTTGTAGTGGAACGACTTGGACCCCTTACCTACCTAGTGGAAACTTCAAACAAACTACTCTGGAAGAGACACATTGATCTCTTACGAGAGTTGAGTATGAGGAATTCAAATACCGAACCTCAGGAAGACACTAGTCCTAATGATTTGGAACCAGAGGTTTGCTCAACACCTACTGTTGCAATTCAGCCAGGAGAACCTGCAACTCAAACTACGACACCTGGAAATGAACTTGCAACCACTGAAGAAACACCTGAATTACCCACTGTACCTAGCAGGATGTCCCAACCAATTCCTGTGGAAGCAGCTGGAACTGCTACAGAAGCTACTGCACCCACCGAACATCGGTACCCAACTAGAAATCGACAACCTCCAGACTAGGTTGGTAGATGTGGATTTAGTGGGGAGGGGTGTGGTATACTGAGACAACTGAGCATGCTCACTCACTACCTAGAGTAATTATTATGTCATTAGCTTGTGCACTTTAATAGTTGGCCAGTTTTTATGTTCAGCTAGAGTGCAGTGTATCAGAATATCCTTGTGTGTGTAGTAAAAGATTTTCTATAAAAGTTAGCGTGCAGGACAGCTAGTTAGCTGCCGTTTAGTTGACAACCCTACCGCTTGGCTCTCGGGAGGCAGTTTGTCACATAGGTATTGTTCAGGGAGGTTTTATTAATTTGGGTGACTAGATCAAATTGGTATGGTATCTGAAATCACAGATCATCATTTTCAGATTAGTTATTGTGAGTAGCCAACCCAACGAGCTACATTCATAAATGATAGTTATACAGCATTGCTAGCTATGCACTGTGTGCAGGATATCTCTGTGATTATGAGTAATCTTGTGAAATTATGAGCTGACCATCCTGCTCAAGAAATTTTCATATCTATTTCATTTGATTTATTTCTGTGTGAATTTTTTTTGTTGTTATAGACACCACAAAGTTTATTAACAATGAAAATTATAGCAGTCATAAATGTGTGCTGAAGATCTGTTTATGTTAGCTATAATACAGGACATAAGCTACAAAGTTAAATTATACTGTAATAAGTCTGAATGAAGAGTCGTAGCTAATAATAGTGATAATGAATGCTGAGTTATGTAACAACATGGTCACATTCCACCATCAATGAGCACAGCCATTCTGTCAACCATCAATTCTAAAACTCTATGTACCTAGAACAGTAGGACAACATGTAGCTACTGCTATCGTATTAAATATTACAGGATATACTCACAGCAACATAGAAATTCTCTTTATACTTCATTTCAAGGATGGGGTCTATTTTAGTGTCAGCTTCAGTCTGTGCTGTGGTGGTTTCACATTCCTACAACAAATATTATTATCCGTAACTCCATAGTCCTATGTATCAACATTTCTTTAATTCGATGTAGCTAGAGTTATCCTTTTATAGCTCACCTCCTTCAACTGTTCCACTTTAATGTTGCCATGGGGACTTGCTACAACAAGGAAAAAACTGTTAATTAAAATACCAACCTTTTTGTTATCAGAAGGTGAGGGTGGGATTGGTGGGTCGGGAGAGGTGTTGGAGTGGGAGGAGAGAGGTTAGATTAACCTCTTCCCTCTTTTCTCCTCTCTCCTCCCCTCCACTGCAGGTAACTGTATATACTATTATAACTACACTGTATGTTAGTCATCTGTGGCTTACACATTCGCTTTGAACCCTTTTTGGATGTCTTGCTAGTAGTTGGAGTCAGTGCTTGTGGCTATAATAAAAATTAAAAGGATAAAAGCTAACTGACTGCCATAATTTTATTTTCATGTAAAAAACTATAGTGGCTATAGAGAACCCCATAGACACTTTTCTTGTCTAATTTTTGTGTGAAAATTTTCGTGGTCATAGAGACTCAATGAGTAACAGTGAAACATTCTGGTAACTAACCACTGACCTTCCTCTCCTTCTTATCCTTGCTTGTTTTTTTGTCAAGTTTTGGTTTGGTCGGTGCTACATGAATAATCATTACCGTATAACGGGAAATTTCCGAGAAGAAATATTTTCATGGTTTTCATGGTTAGAATAAAACCACGAATGTTTTACCTACGAACTCTTAATTTTATGGAGACAGCACTGAGCTGTAAACCACGAATTTTTTTCCACGAATAAATTTGATTATTGAAAACCATGAAAATATTTCCCCTCGGAAATTTCCCACTATACGGTATAACAACACTACACATAACTAGATAGACTATTACATACTGAGAGCTGCTGAAATATACGGAGGAACCCTTCTATTCCAACACCCTCAAATTATTATACTGAGTCCCTCTATTCCAACCCTGTGAAATAAGGACACATACTTGGATATATCCAAAATAATAGCTTGTGTATTAACATTAATAGAACTTCAACCCCTCAAATGAGGCTACTCCTCTGATTCATTTGTTCTAGGATGTCTTGAATAGAGAGATTCCATTGTAGCTAACTGTGTTTGTTACCCAACACTTTCATATCCTCCATATCAACACAACACAGACGGTTTACATATCCACTTACTCTAGTGGGTACCCAGAGTAGTCAAGGCATAGAAAGCTTCACACACGCACGCACGCACGCATGCACGCACACACACACACACACACGCACACACACACACGCGCACACACACACACACACAAACACGGGATCAAGGAGGCTTAATGCCACCTCACTTCTAAGGTTTTTAAATATGTACAATGTATAATGCATGAATGAGGAGGTATACACGCATTCACATGACAACAACATGTACCTGGTGAAATGGGAATATTTATTTTTTGACTATCACTACTGTCAATAGATCGCTTCTCTCCAACTATCCAATCTCTTGGAGGCATCCCCATCACATGACACAAGTGGGCGGAGATGTCTGCTATTGAATCCACAGCCCCACATAATGTCTGGTAACTATTAATTATCAAATAAAGACCAATGAA
Organism: Diacarnus erythraeanus; assembly: GCA_964016965.1. NCBI lineage: Eukaryota > Metazoa > Porifera > Demospongiae > Poecilosclerida > Podospongiidae > Diacarnus > Diacarnus erythraeanus. Next base: position 8,517,384 of record OZ024671.1, read on the forward strand.
AGTTTTCATCCAGTTGTTATTGCTCAGAAAAAGTCTCAGAAAAAGGTGAACTTTCTATCCCCATGGAGTACATACTGAGATATTTCATTATGGATGTGGATGGGCTCAATGCAAATAAGCTAATTGGTAATCTATATGGTGTATTAATCAGTATAGCTTTCATCCTTCTTTGATCATTCTGCAACATGCTCATTTGACCATTAAGAACTGTTAACCCATGTATGTATATTCTGCTATGTACATGCAGATTATCATTTACCATAGTTGAAATGAACTTGACTTCAGTGGTGGATATGGAGGGAAAGACAATTCTCCAACTAATTGATTTAGTTGCTTCAGTTTCTCTTCTCTTATAACTTTCTCTTCGACGTTCATAATAATCTGAAAAGTAGTGTCTAGACATACTATACATGTATATGAATGACTCACAGACAAATACAGTTCTGAGAAAGTCACATTGGAACCTCAAACTATGAAACTGGCACTATAGGTATTGGCACTAGGTATAATTGAATGTCTGTATTGTAAGCAGTATGGAGTAGTGTTCTATTCTATTTATATATTTATAGTAAATTGACCATGAATATCCTTAATTTTTATTAACTTAGAGTTCATATAATGAGAGCAGCCAGTTAACTGAAGGTCATATTAAATAAAGTTCCACTGTATCAGCTATTGTTAGTCTCTATTCATCCACACAATATACAACAGTAAAATTAATGATATTATTGTTATGATACCCTTTGATACTGTTTAGCACACGTACACACCCACACATGTACCTCTAGTAAGCTATCAACGGAGAGGTCCCACTGGACAAATTCTGTATTCACTTCTAGTTCTGTAATGTATTTATAAAAAACTTAAACCAATGAAAAATTTGAATGGAAATATCTAATTTCACTGCAGAATAAATTATTAATGTAGAGACATCACTCATTATTTATAATGGTCCCACTGTAATGCAATATCATTAAAAAAAATTATGTCCTTTGAGTAAAGAGGGAGTCATGAAAAATAAAAGCACAAAACTAGTTTCGTCATACTGAAATTTTCTTCAAGTACCAAAATGTACTCAAAGAGCTTTATACAACCTCCCTGTAAGTCAAAAAATGGAAAAAAAATTTTTTTTTTCAAACATAGGTCAACATAATTTCTGTATGTGTGTATTGCAAGCACAGGACAGTTTGAAAAAAAAAATCTTTGGGGTAGACCTGAATATACCATTAGAAAAATTTTTTTTGAGAAAGAGCTATTCATTGGTACTTAAACCAAATTTCTGGAGGTAAATGTGGCTGAGTTATCTTTTCATAAAGGTAATTTCATGTTGTTGTTTTTTGTGCTATACTTGTGACATGAAACCCCAAAGTTAACATGTACCGTATAGCGGGAAATTTCCGAGGGGAAATATTTTCGTGGTTTTCAATAATCAAATTTATTTGTGGAAAAAAATTCGTGGTTTACAGCTTGGTGCTGTCTCAATTAAATCATAAAATTAAAAGTTCATGGGTAAAACATTCGTGGTTTTATTTAAACCACGAAAACCACGAAATTTTTTCCCCTTGGAAATTTCCCGCTATACAGTATATAAGGAACTTCATCATTATTTTCTAATGTGGCAGCATACATCGTATGTACAACATGTACATCTAGCCAGGTCAAAGATTTCAACCGCACCTTCTTTTAACTTCTTTTTCTCTTTAGAGCCTTTCTTCTCTTCACCCTTTCTGGAACTACTTCCACTCCCCTTCTCATGATCACCTTTCCTCCCCTTATCCTCACTCCTTCTTCCTCCAGTCTTATCATCTCCTTTCTTGCCCCCACTTCTCTCAGACTTTGCTACTGACCCATAAGCAAGAGGATCCATCTCCTCATAAAGTGCTGGGCGGAGAGTGGCATCATGGAGATGCTTTAACTGTTGTACTATGTTGTAATGGTAGTACATCTAAAGGACAAATAAATGCTATTATAAGGTTTTAGAAGTATATGGTAGATCTTGGCTATTATAGTGGTTATTACCACTGTCTATAGTGGAACCACTCTATTCCAGATACCTTAAGACGTCTTGATTAGATATGGATGGCAGGATGATAGTGATACACAAACTGTTATTTGGAACATCCAAGCATTTTTAATACAGATCCTCATTTCAGGGGGCTGGAATAGAGGGGTGCTGGCTAAGAAATATTCATTATGTGAATAAAAGCCTGTATTATTACTAAGGTACAGGTTTCCATAAGAGTATAGGGAACTAAGAGTTATAGTACATGGTCTTACTTCTGGGTTCTTTTCTCTGAAAATATCTTCCTCCTTGAAGGGGGGAAAAAAGACAAGAATAACAACTTATAACATATACACAGAGATGGTATATTATGTCCTGCAGTGGCTTCACCCTGTTTCATCAGTTTACTCACATTTATGTATGATCTGGTTGTACTCATACACACACACACCACATACCATTACTATAGTTTTTCTCAGAGATGCACTGTGTGGTGGAGGAGTCCTTATGCTCTCCACTAGTCTCTGTACAATCCTTTCAGCTGTAGCTTCTGCTTCTCTATGAGCCAATATTCGCTGAATGACAAATAATAAGAAATTCTAACTCCAGGCTACTATGCAGTATTCTCCCCAGGGTATATAGGCTTAGCGAGTTTGATGTTTGATGTACTAGGAAAGTTTTGCTGTAAATAATATTTGTGGCATCTCTATGACAACAAAATTTTTTCTTACACAAAAATTAGACATGAAAAATTCCTGATGAGGTCTCTATGCCAACAAAAATTTCTTAGACATTAAATTATAGTGTTATTGATGTGGTGTGAAACTCGACCTCACCACTCCCCCTTTATGCTTTGGGTGAATACTAAATGAGATGTGTGTATGGATAGTCACACTTTAGTGAATATAAAAGAATAATTTTAACTGTAAGGAGTAAGAGATGCTATGCACAACTACTATTGAAAATGCACACTTAAAGAGTGGGGAAAGGTCACTCAGTCATCCTATATAAAGACCCTTTTATCGTTTCTATTATAAGAACAAACTTCTATTTTACTAAAAAGTCCCAAAGTGTAGCATTTCCACTATCACTTTACCTCAATCTCATCTCTCTTTTCTTTGTTTACATCCTCTCTAGTAGCAACTCCATTAAGTGTGATGATTAGAGGTCTCCCCTGGTTCAATACAGGTCTCGTACTCAGTAACCACTTCTCAGTGAAGATTCCAGGATTATGAGACTTGAACACAAATGGAAAATCAAGCTTCTGGTCAGGGAGAAGAACCCCTATGATCCAAAATAGTATATAAACCTTAGTAATGATGTGCATGGGTATGAAATACCTCCTCTTGTGTCAAAGTAGAAACGTTGCGTGTCTCCAGCCTGAACAATTTGCAGGGGGTTGGGCTTAGAAATTGCCTGTAAATAAGAACTTCTGTCAGGACATGTAAAGCTTCTTATTTTTATTTTTAGTGACCATGTAGTAATAATTGACTGTATTGTGTGACACTGCAAGGAAAACATTATGTATCCATCCCTACATTGTCCTGAGAACCACCAGGTTCAAAGTCTCAACAGATCATTAATGGAAAGTTGTACAAAGAAGTCAATAGAGAATTATATGCTACATGTGGGAGTTTCTATTATAATTAATACGTATAAGAATGTACTATGTCTATAAGAGTCTAGTCTAAATCAACTATCATGGCTGTTGCTATACTTTGTGTGAGTTACTTTTATTTTTCGATAGTTTTTATTTTGATATTTTTAGTGAGAATTTGAGATTTTGCATGAAATCTACATGTGTGACCTGTTAAATGTGATAGGTAAGATATGTACTCATAAAATTATATATCTACTTTGGTGAAGGAAGGGAAAAGGACAAAGGAAGGGGAGGGACAAAGGAAGGGGAGGGATGAAGGAAGGGAGAGAAATAGAGTGTTCTGATACACAACTAGCATACTACACAGCACGTAAAGGGAACAATACACACACACCTACCTCCCATGAAAAGTACACAGCTGTTGTCCCACAGTTCTCCATGTTCAAATAAGATGTAGTAACAATACCAGCATCACTCTGAAGATTCACCCGAACCTCAACTCTCTCTTGTTCTGCCAAACCATCACCACGCCAGAAGAGATCTGCCATGGACTCAGATACCTTCCTCCCTTTCATTTTTGGCAACTGCAGGTCTGTCCCTGTCAAGGCTATGTCACTCTTTGTTCTCCTGTTCATTAGAAGTGGGGGACTGAGTTGCATGGTTGATGGGGGTGGGCCCATCCATTTAAGTAGCGTGTTGCACACTCTCAAGGCTGGACCCATGAGCTGTTGTTGGTGACTAGTAGTCATCCTGCAATAAATAAGAACCCCCCACCTAATGCGTTGATACTTTATCCTATTCTAAAATAATAATAATAATAATAATAATAATAATAATAATAATAATAATAATAATAATAATAATAATAATTTCTTGGTGATTTGAACAGCAGAAAATGAAATGACAATGACTGTTAGCTATAATAATTGTGGGAGTTACATTGATAAATAATTCATAGAAAAATAATTAGCTTGTTGGAAATTTCCAGTTTTTAATAGTATGTGACAATAAGGTATATTATTATACACACTATACCTGTCATTATACACAAAATATGCAGAGACCATTCATATACATTAAGGGTCAGGCTAAGCCAATAGGTGTACATGTTTACCTTATCTTATAAATGCTTCCTCTCCTTCCCTCCCCTCCTCTTACCCTCCCCTCCCCTCCTCTTACCCCTCCCCTCCCCTCCTCTTACCCCTCCCCTATCCCCTCCAGAATTAAGATACAGTAAGGAAGGTTCTTAAACTTTTCGTTAGGGAGGACACAATAATGATTATTATAGACTAAATATCCAACTGTATTTATAATATAGAACATACTCTTTGGTAACAAATGTAGCACTGCTAGCACTTTCTTCTCCGCCCCCTTCCTCCCCACCAACTTCCTCTCTATCTCTTTCCTCTCCAAGGGAATCAAGAGAGTCTATTCTCATCCTGAACCGTCTGGAGGAGGGAACTTCAATGTTGACAGAACCTTGTCCATTAAGAGCACCAGGACCACGGCCCACAACCTGTAACTCCGATATATCCTATAATTAGAATGTACGGTAATATTGAATTACACTACACAGAGAGAGTTGTGTGAGTTACTGGTCTAAATAAGTTGAGACTATGAAGAGGATCCTTCTGGTCATTTCTTCGGTGAGAGAGATATTCAGAGTCATGCCATGTAGCTTGAAGGGGAGCATTACCCTGCTTATCCTCCACATTAATGCTCTCTGTACCTTTTTCACTATGAATGATAGAAGGGATCCCCACAAACTCCATTTCTGGAGGTAACCCCTTTTCAGTCTGAGTTAGTGTCATGCTAAAGAAAAGAATCATAAAAATTACTATGAAATAGTAAAAAAATTCTGAAGGACACTTATGATCTACCTCAAGGTCCCCCTTCCAATCAAGACACTATTACACAATATTCATAGTGGGAATTAAACAAGGACACCGCTGTATCTTAATCCAAATAATGTTACTTATTAATACCCACTCCCTGAAATGAGACCACCCCTCTAATCAGGACATTATTGAATCAAATATACCCCACATATTTATCAATACAAACCATACTCGTCAAATTGCTAAATAAAAAAATCTGAAAATATAAACCACAATTTTCAGATTTTTAAAACATTTTAATTAAAAATTTTATCATTTTTTTTCTTTATCGATTATGGTACAGTTATAAAGAACAAGCAATAAGATAGAGTTGACAAACATACTGTAGGCCAGTTTCTTCATCACCTATTCTTTCTGGTAGTTTCCAGAACTGGTACACAACACGATCTAGTTGAGGTTATTTAATAGAGTAAGCACAATTAGAGGGCATACAGTATATGTATGTGTTTGTGAAGTAAATTCTGACTTCCACATATTTCACAAAGGAATGGTTGGATTACTCTATACCTATTCTAGTATTAAGGATAATTATATCCTTGAAATGAGACCACCCCTGAGATGAAGTCACCCTGAAATGAGACCACCCCTGGGATGAAGTCACCCTGAAATGAGGCCACTCCTCTAGTTAGGGCACTGTGCGTGCCAAAGTGAGTTTCTTTAAAATGTCAACTTACATTCCTTGCCATGGTGGTCGATTATTTTCCTATATTGAAACAGAATACACTATCATAAAGTGTAGCTAGGCAAAGTTGCTTTGTGCACAGCTCAATAAAGGCACTATATGCCTTTCTGTCTGTCAAGATTTTAGAAAATGGCATTGTGAAGATGAGGGTGTTTGGAATAATCAAGAGAACATATGCATGCATGTACATATAACATAAAATTCTAAATAGACTGCCTAAAAGAGGCTAGCTCTCACTCCCCAATAATAACTTTAGTACCTTTCCTCTTGGACTCTCCTATAGTATTCTCCCCTGTTCATAGCAAGTTTCTCTGGCTCTACCTCCAATTTGTCTGGAATTGTCATGAGACATGGCTATAGAGGGACATACATGTGAGTGTACATACCAGCCAGATACTGCTGTTCAGATCTTCTCATCTCCATACTCTGTTCCCAGTGCTGTAGGGCGTGTTCATCTCGTGGCTGTAAATGAAAGAGAATAAGTATTGAGAGGAGATGGGAAGGGATGGGGAGAGGGAAGACAGGGGGAGACTTGCCAAGATTGTGTCCTTGTAAGACATTTCGATTATTCGTGAAAGCTTGTCTATTTTGGGTTGGATAATTGTAGGTCCTTGTATCAAATTACCAACAGATTCCATCTACAGAGATTAGAGGTAAAAGTTGTGTCATTGTTGTTTTAAATACAACGAAACTTAATATTGTACATTATTTAATACTATACATAGGACAAGTGGCATAGAGGTTATCCTTAATTTCGTGTGTGTGTGTGGGGGGGTGGGGGGGGGGGGGGGGGTGGGTGGGTGGCTATACATGTTTCTATTAATTAATGTGCTTTTAGTTATGCATTCAGCATGTGGTGAGATTGCTTCTAATTATCTCCGAGGTCTGCTGAGCCACATGTATCAATGGTAGTCACTGCACTTGCTTATGGGATATACAGTTATCTTGCAGCTGGATGGCATACAGAACTATGAATATTATTAATAGAATGGTCATGTGATCAGGAGTCTGCTAGTAGTGTTTGCAGTTTTAGGAACTAAGTAAGTTGTTTGTGGGTCATTAATATTTATGTTAGGGCTCAAGTAAAGGGAACAGACTTTAGTAATCCAAATCTGTTCATTGATATACATTTTTTTCATCTGTATCCTTACCATATTTGCTTCTTTGAGTTCCTTGGCAAAATCTTCAGCCGTACCCAGAATTGAATGAGCTATAAATGTCCCATCATCATTGAAACGTGGTCCAGGTGACACTGATCCCACTAGGAATGCAGGTTTATATATAAAGAGTTGAAATATGTTAGGTTTAACCTGGCCAGTTTAGACCAATCAAATAATAGCAAAGAATATTATGTTAGTGCCTGTAACATTTTTCTTGCTCAACTTTAGCTAAGCCACTGCACACAATACTGATTACACACAATAATTTAGTGGACAAGCTCCCCTCTCAGAGAAAGCTTGTGGCTAGAGGCCTGACTTGAAACACTAATCTATTGGAGATAAGCTCCTCCCTCTAAGAAAACTGCTTAGAGCTAAGTGACCTCTACATATTCCAATGGATAACATTTGAAAGAGGTGTGGCCATGTTACCATATTACATGAACATATGACTCATCATTGCCTTTATTGGATGCTGACTTTGAAATAACAAATGAACTCCCACCAGACTCTAGGCCAACTCAAGAGTAGATAGTCTGGCCCCATACTAGTATATTATGTAACCATTCAATGGACATTTATGCAGGCAAGTCCAGAATTTAATTAGACATACATACC
>OZ024671.1:8525540-8579088 GCA_964016965.1 Diacarnus erythraeanus
TATAGGATTTGTGGGTAACTGGAAGTGAGATGGGAGTGGTTAATACTCTACAGGAGGAGGTGATCTAATATTATTATGATATAATAATAACATTAGTATGGACTCATCATTCTTGCACAATAGGTATTGATGTAGATGTTAGGGTGCCATACAGGTATTGTAGATACTAGGACATATTTTACAGCGGCCACAATGATAATAGCTGTACCAACAGGTATAAAGATATTTAGTTGAGTGTCTGCTATGTTTGGGGGTGATTTAAGATACTCCTATGTTTTGGGTGATAGGGTCTGTATTATTATTTACTATGAGTGGATTAACTGGAATAGTTTTAGCTAATAGTACTTTAGATGTGGTATTACATGATACTTATTATGTAGCTGTATATTTTCATTATGTACTATCTCTGGGGACGGTATTTACTATATTATTTGGTGGATTTTATTATTGATTTGCTATAATAATGAGATATTCTTATAATGAGGTTTATGGGAAAATTCATTTTTGGTTCATGTTTATTGAGTGAATTTAACTTTTTTCCCTCAGCATTTTTTAGTATTAGCAGGTTTGAGAAGAGACCATATTCAGATTATCAGGATAGTTTTACAGGTTGAAATGACAAATATGTTCTGTAATTTCTGTTTTAGTGGTATTTGGTTTATTGATATAATATGAGAGGATTATTATAGTAAATTCATAGCTTAATGACACATTTACCTTCTAAGTAAGGGGTTATAGGTTCAACTCCTATTGAAGATATTATTTAGGTTGGTGGGAGAGCAATTATATCGTCCTTATCATTTAAGTAGATCCAAGTCTTTGACCTTTGATAGGGTCTTGTGGGGGTATTTTTTATTATGGTGGGAGGGGTAATGTATTTTCATTATAGTCAAGGTTGATTATTAATGATGGGTTTAGTTTTAATTATGGGGACTATGGTAGTGTGGTGGAGAGACGTTATCAGAGAGGAAACTTATCAAGAGTGCCGTACAGGTATTGTAGGGCTGTATTTAGAGAAGGGCAGGGCTAGGGTGCCGTACAGGTATTGTAGGGCTATATTTAGAGGGGGCAGGGCTAGGGTGCCATACAGGTATTGTAGGGCTAGGGAGGCAGGGCTAGGGTGCCATACAGGTATTATAGGGCTGTATTTAGAGGGGTGTAGGGCTAGGGTGTCATACAGGTATTGTGAGATGAGGTTATATTATCAGAGGTTATGTTTATTATTTTATTTTCTATTTTTTGGCTTTTTTTCATGGAGTTTTATTCCCTACTATTGTAATAGTAGGTCTTTACATGCTAATGTCCTGTCTATATATTATTAATATGTCTTTATTTTCATATAGGAGGAGGTGTATTATGATAGTTATAGGATATAGTTATAGTGTGAAGTGTGGCAGTAGTAGTATTAATATATTAATAATATTAACTTCTTTTATTGGTTATGTATTGTCTTGAGGATAAATGTCTTTTTGGGTGGCTACTGTTAGAACCAACATATTATTATCTGTCATTCCTTATGTGGGTGAGGATAGAGATAGGGTGGGTTTACTCTATCTAATTATTTCATTGAAATCTGACATTAAACAGGGTTTTTTTAGCTTACATTATTTCATTGTCTTTTGTATTAGAGGCTTTAGGGATAATGTATTTGGTAGCTTTACATGAGGAAGGTTTTAATAATCCTACGAGGTTAGCACCTGATTCTGATAAAGTAACATTTCATTATATATGATGTATTAAAGGATTTATATGGGATATGTACTCTAGTCTTGTGTATAATAGTGTTCTTTATCCTTATATATTAGGGGATGCTGAGAATTGACTAATCCTTTAGTAGCTAACTCCAGTCCATATAAAGCCTGCAGTGATATTTTATATTAATATTTATGCTATATTGTGTTCTATAGCTAATAAATTAGGTGAGGTAATAGCTTTAATATGGAGTATATTGCTATTATTATTTTAACCTTATTTTACATATAAAATAGATTTAAAGGGATAAGATATTATTATATTTTAGTGGGGGATTATTTTATTGTTAATTTGAATAAGAGGTCAGGCAGTAGAGGAGTACATATATATAAATAGGGTAAGGGGTTTTGCTTTGGGAGAGGGAGGTTGTGGGTGGGTTGGTTAAATTCAATTCAGATTATGGTTGTTATTTTAGATAGGGAAAGATGTGGAATATTCAGGTATTGAGAGGTGTAATGTATACTGATTATACTTATTGATTTATTTTAGCTAGTTTCATTGTATAACAAGTGGATGATAATAACATGAATCAAAACATAATCAAATCACAATTGTATAATGTCATACTATAAAATGTTTTACTCAGTTCTGTCCACACTCTCATCAATAAGATTAAAGACAGCATCACTTACATGTCTATAAAAATACAAATGTCAGTGAATAGGCTGTGGCTCAATTAGCTGGCCCAGGAGTGGAGGGTACAGAGCATTGCAAGCATGAAGTACAATTAAAACCTAATAACTGACCTCTTTAGAAATTTTGGAGGGCAGAACCAGCCAGCCATTATATACAACACACACAGTACACCCAGAAGACAGTGTTAGACCCATGTAGTACACAGAGAATATAGACCCACACAATACACAGAAAATACATGCAACAACTTAACACACAGAGAAGCCCACAGTGTACACAGAGAAGGTATGGACCCACATAGTGCACAGAAAAGGTGTGGACCCACATAGTACGCAGAGAAGGTGTGGACCCACATAGTACACAGAGAAGGTGTGGACCAACATAGTACACAGAGAAGGTATGGACCCACATATAGTACAGGTATGAACCCACATGTACACAGAGAATGTATGGACCCACATAGTACACAGAAAAGGTGTGAACCCACATAGTACACAGAGAAGGTGTGGACCTACATAGTACACAGAGAAGGTATGGACCCACACAGTATAGGTATGAACCCACACAGTACACAGAGAAGGTATGGACCCACACAGTATAGGTATGAACCCACACAGTACACAGTATAGGTATGAACCCACACAGTACACAGAGAAGGTATGGACCCACACAGTATAGGTATGAACCCACACAGTACAGGTATGAACCCACACAGTACACAGAGAAGGTATGGACCCATATAGTACACAGAGAAGGCATGAACTCACATATAGTACACAGAGAAGGTATGGACCCACATAGTACACAGAAAAGGTGTGAACCCACATAGTACACAGAGAAGAATATAGACCCACACAATATACAGAAAATACATGACTATTAAATATAACACACAGAAAAGGTATGGACTCACATAGCACAGGTATGAACCCACATAGTACACAAAGAAGGTATGGACCCACATAGTACACAGAGAAAAAATGGACCCCCATAGTACACAGAGAAGGTATTGACTCACATAGTACACAGAAAAGGTATGAACCACATAGTACACAGAGAAGGTATGGACCTACATAGTCCATAGAGAATTAGGTATGGAACCACATAGTATATTTGTGAACCCATATAGTACAGGTATGAACCCACATAGTAAAGATATGAACCCACATAATACACAGAGAATGTATGAACCCACATAGTACACAGAAAAGGTATGGACTCACATAGTACACATGGACCCACATAGTACAAAGAGAAGGTATAAACCCGCAGAGTACAGGTCACAGAGTACAGGTCACATAGTACAGGTCACATAGTACAGGTCACATAGTACAGGTCACATAGTACATATGAACCCACCTAATAAACAGAGATGGGATGGACCCACATAGTACACAGAGAAGGTATTGCGTCACAGTACACAGAGAAGGTATGGACCCACATAGCTAGTACAGGTATGAACCCACATAGTACACATGACAGAGAAGGTATGGACCAAAATAGTATGCAGAGAAGGTATGGACCCACATAGCTAGTACATAGAGAAGGTATGGAACCACATAGTACACAGAGAAGGTATGGACCCACATAGTACACAGAGAAGGTATGGACCCAGATAGTACACAGAGAAGGTAACTTTTACTCACTGTCCATCTGGCCAACTGGAAATTTCTTCTCCTTATCTCACTGAAACTAGTCCTTTATCTCCTTCCTTACCTTTCCTTTCCAAGTTGATGGAGTTTGACCTACAAGTACAGACATTGCTACTATTCACAGAGATGAAATTATTTTTCATGGTAACATTACCACTCAGGAGCCAGAGATTGGTAAATAGTAGCTATAGACTAGCTCTGCTCTATAATGATAGCACATAGGTACTGGAAATGCAGTATCAATCTCGCTTAATACAATATCTGAGAGGTGCAGTTTGCTTCCGGATCATATCATGTACACATACTTGCACATAAAGTACATTTATATATTTTTAATAGCTTGAGGAGTCATTGAAGAAAAAAAGAGTAACTCACCCAATTTCTGTCAACTATTCCAGGTATGCATTATATCATAATATGTATACCGTTAACTAACTCAGCAGATTATTGACCTACTTAACTGTCCTTATATATTTTACTGGATCTGGCTCTTAGATTACTGAATCTATACTACGTAAATTAGTAAGTAAAATTTACTGTAGTAGCAAACCCTTAAGTATAACATTACAAGGAGAAGACCTATCAGGTGGTGGAGGACTCACTTAGGTGATAGCAATAACTGATCCTGATGGACCAACTCTGGCAGTTACTGTTGGTCTGTTAGAACCAATTATGGTGGGAGGACCACCATTCAAGCAATGTTGTAGAATAGACTATAGCATTTCAAACGTGTACTGTACATTGTTATTCTGGCTCAACTCTTGTTATTTTGTGGGCATGTTTGTGTGATCTGTTATTGTAGGCAAGCCTCGGATAGCGATGAAGAATGTAACATGAGCAAACCTTCTCCAGCTCAAGATAGACCAAAAGGTATAGTTACTATTAAGCTGCATAATAGCTAAGTTTGTGTTACTATTTTCAGCAAAATGAGGACGTTGTGGCAACTGCAGTGCCTGCAAGTGAACTGTTGACTGTTGTCAATGTTCAAACTGCAAGGATATGAAAAAGTATGGTGGACCTGGACGAAAAAAACAGTGTTGCATTCAACGTAAATGTGAGTACATGCATTGATAAATTTTTTTGTGCATTCCTTTATTTTCACATAACCTTGGTCATTTTCAGTCTGATGGCATAATATATAATCATGCAAAACTATAGTGTTCTAGTGAGCCTAGTTTTATCAAGTGAGTCCCACCCTAGACTCATACAGTGAAGTGATTTTGGGTACAGTGATTTTGGGTACAGTGATTTTGGGTACAGTGATTTTGGGTACAGTGATTTTGGGTACAGTGATTTTGGGTACAGTGATTTTGGGTACAGTGATTTTGGGTACAGTGATTTTGGGTACAGTGATTTTGGGTACAGTGATTTTGGGTACAGTGATTTTGGGTGGCACCTCATGGGCAGGAAAAGTGTTCCAACCTCCCTGACTATTGTCTGTTAAACAATATAATATACTAGGGGTGATTTCGTGGTAGATCTGGATGAGGAGGGGTGGGAGAGGTTGTGAGGGTTTTAACCCCACCCTTTTGTTCTTCTTGTTATAGTTAAATATCATTGATACATATCAGAGCCCCTTAAGCCTCAGAATAATCCAATCTCTTTAAAAGATCCTTTTATCAGCAATGAGGGGGAGAGGTTGTAAGGGTTTTAACCCCACCCTTAATATGTATCAGAGCCCCTCCAACCTCAGAATAATCCAATCTGATCCTTTATCAACATCCCCCCCCCCCCTTCAAAAATTCATGGATCTTCCCTGGTGATTTTCACCTCACAACAGATCTCTCTACATTGAGAAGCAGAGTGATCAATCAAATTCAAATGAATCATCCCTCTATGACTCACATTTATTTTTTTATTACATAGGTTTAGGCCTATCTTTAAGGGCCAACAATTAATGGTACAGAATCTCTACTCAAGATCAAGATGACAGCAAGACATACATGCATGACACACATGAACTTTGACCCCAGTAAAAATGTAATCAAATTGTGCCATTTCTCCTGATGTATAATAATTATAATTAATTAATGGTCTGAAAAGTTCACTTGGAGGGTTAGACTTCCATGATTCATGTAGGCATTGATACAATTCCTTTGGCAATGGCTTGGTAGAGTCTGTATCATTGGTATACAGTATTAAAACATGTTAAGTTGCACAGAGGGCACTTCACTTCTTCTGTTTGGAGCCCCTACCATCTTGCATGCATGCACATACCATCATAGCATACACACTATTATTATGCATGCAACACTACCTTTGGAACATTCTCCTTTATCATCTGCTGCAAAGGCAGACTTTTTGTGATAGTTCTGAAGAGCACAGCATCTCAAGAATTTCACCTAGTCATCTATACAAAATGAGACTGAGATGTGGTACTACACTACTATCACATGGGCGTAGGAAAATGGTTTGGGTTGGGGGGGCCCATAGAGGGGGTTTGGTTTGTTATTTCTTATTCCTTCCCCCCTCCCCCAGTGAAATGTGGGAAAATTTTTGGCGTTTATTTTTCGCCCAACCATTAATTTTTGAGAATTTAGCCTGAGACATTGAGGATGGAGTCTGGTCCTGGATAATTATACTCATTATAACGAAATAACAATTGATCATCAAAGCTCATTATTAAGCAATTGCTAGATACAATACAGCTTTAAAAATTCCAAAATACTTTCTAAGGTGGATCTCAGGAATTTGAATAGTGGGGGAGGGGAGGCACTTGAGGGCTGAATTTGCTCTTTCAACTGTAGCAACAGTTACTAGAGTTATTGCAAGATATGAAACATTGTGCAGAGGAGTAGCCAGGAATTTTTACATACTCAGGCAGGAGATAGGGTTAAGATTTGTGACCACATATATAGTGCAGTAAGTGCACCATCTAGGGGGGTCTGGGGCATGCCCCCCCAGGAAATTTTTGTATTTTAGACCTCTTTGATTCAATCTGGTGGCATTTCAGGCTGTCTAATAGGCACCCACATGCATTATGATTATGTTAAGAACTTGATAACACAATTGTAAAATGTCCTTCTCAACTGAGCTGAATCTTTTGAGGATATTCTCTCTAGAAACATCCATTTCTCAGTTCAACTCAGAAAATTCAATGTTCAATAAAATAATAAATATTCCTATGTTGAAGTGTGCTTCAGCACTGTAGCTAACTACAGACAGAGTTATGAATTAACTGTTGCATCAAAATTTAATGCATTAGTTTTACAATAGCAAAAATCTACTGAGGCAAAATTGCCTCAGTTGCCTCTACAGTAGCTACTCTTATGCTGTGGTGATATTTTGGATATGATTTAGGAGAAAAATTAATGTTTCAGAAAGTGAGGTAGGAAGTCCAATTTCAAATAAAACTTCTTGAATTTGTACAACACAGAGGTGTTATCCTCAGTTTATACATAGCTGCTTCTCAACAACTAAACTTTTGTTGGTATGATCTAACAAATTTAATGGTCTGTGTCATTATCAGCTACTCTGGGATGTTTTTCAATTCCAGGTATGTTGAATAGGCTCTGTTTACAAAGTACAAGCTATGCTATCTAACGCCAGGCTCTATCTAATAAGCATTTAATGAATATTTACATGTAAAGTGTAAGCTACAATAATTTTACACTTTTTGTGCCCCAGCTACACAAAACAATGTCATAAGGTGTTGAAAAGGGGGGGGCCCTGGATCCGCCTCCGATAGTGCTCCTTATGTAAGTCTTGATATGTCAAAGCGTTTGCAGTGCACACAGACTAGCTACATTTGCTAGGATTATTTCACTCTCTGTATCAAAACTGCAGGTAATTAAGAGATGTCACCTCAAAAAACTGGGGGGGGGGGGGGGCCTGGCCCCTGTGGCCACCCCTGTTCCTACGCCCATGTATCAGATGTGCTATATCGATCAAAAGGCAGCAGCACCCCCCCCCCCCCCCCATGCAGTCATTATACCTGAATTTTGACCCCCTGAAAAATTACGTAATGACATGAATCTATGTGAATTTAGTCAATCCCATTTATATATCCCTAGCGGTATTTATATATCTCTATCGGTATTTATTATATCCCTATAAGTATTTATATATCTTTACTTCACAATTAAATACTCTCTTTTTTAATAATTTTGAGACAAACGGCACCCCATATGTATTGTCTTATACCATGAAGTTGTCTTAATGTGACATGTAACTAATTAATGTTTCTTTCCAGTAAGTTGTGGATTCATTCAGAAGCTTTGTATGACTTATTGTTAGCTAGTGTCTTAACATGGCCCAGTCTTAAGATCAGTCTACCACTAAGAAATGGTCTTTAATAGTGCATTGTGAATTTAATTGAGAGAAGTAAAGAGTGGACGATCACTATCAGAGAATCTATTTTCTTACTATGAAACAGCCATTAGCTCTAGCTACCTAACTAACATGAATCTATCCATAATCAAAATTAGACACTAAAAATTAGCTACGTATTAAGCTCCAACAGGTATAAAGGATATCCAGTGAAAAGGTTTCAAAAAAAAGAAGAAATTATTGAATGTAGTTGTACTCCCTGTCCCCACCCTCCACAAGGAATAGTAGTCACTGTAAAGAAGCCATCTCTCCATTAACTCTCTAATTATATCTAGTAGTCTAGTAGCCATGCCTGGAAGGAACATGTACATGTAAACATCATTAATATTATACAAGATAGCTAAGAAAATACTGTGAAGTACAAACTATAGACAATAATCAAATAATAGCTTAAAATGCAAATAATAACAACATTATAGCAAGAAATAGTGAAAAAATGCAAAGTGATAATTCTTTTGATACATAGCTAGTTATTAATAGCTACTATCTATGAATGTAAACTTGTATGAATGGGATGGTACCGTAAGGCATGTCAAAAAGTAACAGACTTTAGCTGCAGTTAGAAGTAGGTATAATCTCTCCGATAAAGGCATGTGAACAAAATTGGCGTGACTTTGTTTCTCCTCCAATGACCATTACTTTGTTATGTCCTAACTTCACCAGACCAGGCCTAGAAACAGCTAGAGGGAGTTGTGCACCTTTACACTCCACCCATGAGTCAGTCTGGAAGTCATATGTACTAATGAACTTAGTTCCTTCATAGTTCATAACATGGTTCCAATGTGCTCCACCCATGGCAGTGAGTCTTCCATCAACCTCCACTATGCCAGAAGCAGGCAGAGGATACAGGCCTAGAAGCTTTTTCCATGTTATTGGTATCTTGGGTATGGAGTATTTACTGTCTACTGGTTCAGCATTCCCTAGGAGTGAAGACAGAGTAGCATATAATGTTATACAGCTTTCCTTTGCTGTGTAACCAGTACCTCCTAGCAAGTAACACTTGTCATCAACTGTGGTAGCTGATAATGATTCACTAACAAAAGGCAATCCCCTTGTGTTGTACCACTGTTTATCTTTTATGTATATTTCTACAATGTCAGTTCGTAACTTTACTCCATTGCTCTCTGTGTGTAGTACACCTCCTGCTGCTATTATTATTCTATCTTCATGAGACAGAGTGGAGAGAAGAAATCTTGGTGTCGGCATTGGTGGGAGAATTTTCTTCCATGTGTCTTCCTTGAATGTATAGGCAATATTTGTTGGTTTCACATGTGATATGCCTCCAATGACTACTAGTTCCTTGTCCAGTGAAGCAAGACCATAGCATATTGTTGGACAGTGAGGGAGAGGTGTCCAGGTATCTTGGCTTATACTGTATTTGAAGATGGTGTGAGCTTCAAGGCGGTCCCTGTATCCTCCCCCCGCATACACGTAGTCTGCTATCCTCACTATTTGAGGAGCTGATGTTGCAACTGGTATATCAGCACATCTTCTCCAACGCACTCTGAATTGAGATTCTCCCTATTTCATGATGAGATTAATTATCAATTGGCTCTCACATGGAGTAGAGTTGACATGACTAGGTTTAAGCTTTCACAAAATTAACTAACTAATAGCATAATTATACCTTTTCAAAAGTAGCTTCAAAAGTAGCTTCAATAGTGCTCTCTTTCCTGTTGATTACTGCAATTATGATAATAGCTATTGTTACAGGCCATGTGTAATCTCTCCACTTATTTACTTCATAAGATATTTTCTATCACTAATCTTACTGTATTTTCTGGTGATCTTAACTAAACACTTAGATCCTTCCTAGATTTGCTGAATATTGGGAGTTCTAACTCAATGACATATGCCACGAGTGGGGCTATCATTTAAGTCTGTTATAAGAACAATTACATAGTTGTGGTTAACTGAACTTGTTAACTCATATTTAGCTTACATGATCATACACATTGATTACACACATTGATTACATCATCACTTAATTATCATGTTCTAGAATATTGCCACATGTATCCAAAAGTATAGACTTTGTTATAACAGGTTATGGGCCCAGGATCCTTACCTGTGCTTTCTGTCTGAAGTATACAGCTAGTTTCTAGATCTAGTATAAGACTGTAGACAAAATGGCTACTGCTTCTTTCGAGAAATTGTTTATGAACATTCCTCAGATCAAGAGTGAAAAGGACTGGCTTGTTTGGAAGTTCCAGGTAATGCATGCAATGAAGGCTGCTGGTCTGTGGGACCATGTAACTGGAACAGCTAGTCGAGAAGGAGATGATAACTTAAGCTTGCTTTCTATCTAATTCTACAGTGCATTGGGCAGATGTATGTGCCTATGGTGATGAGCTGTACGAAGCCTAAGGATCTGTGGGACACTCTTAGTCAATTCTTTGAGAGAAAGACTGTCAGCAATAAGATCTACACACTGATGGAACTCTATGGACTTCGTATGAAAAAGGGTATTTGAATACAAGATCACCTGCGTGAACTAGATGAACTGTCTGATAAGCTAACAGCTATTGGAGAGGAAGTGAGTGAAAACCACAAAGTAGCTGTACTGCTACGAAGTGTACAAGACTGGTACCCGACTCTTGTGACTGCTCTCCTAGCGAAAGGAGATGATGAGCTTACTTTGGTTTTCGTCAAACATTGGATAAAGAGTGGAAAGTCTAGCAACAAATCAGAAGGGGTAGCTGAATCCAAAGGGAGTGATACAGCTCTGAAAGCTCTGAGGTTTAGCAGAAGAAAATCAGGTGCCTGTTTGAACTGTGGCCAGAAGGGTTATTTCATCCGAAACTGTCCCTTTGTGAAGGATAAGTTTGAACATCAAGCTAAAGCTGCTGAAGAACACCTCAATAATTCTGAGAACTCAGATACCGGAGGAGGATGGATGTTCATTGCCACTATGGGACTCAAAGCAGATACACAAGATGGTGAATGGATAATTGACTCAGGTGCTAGCAGACACATGACCTTTCAATACAACATACTCAGGGAGTACAAGAAATTTGATAATCCTGAACCAGTTCAACTTGGTGATGGACACACTGTCAGTGCTATTGGAACTGGAAAAGTCAAGATAGTTTCCAAACTATTTCATGGTCATAAGACTACTGTATGGATGACTGATGTGCTATATGTGCCAAAGCTGACCAGCAATCTATTCAGTGTGCACTCGGCTGCTCTAAAAGGAAATGTGGTGTCATTTGGGCACAGGAATTGCTGGATACGAAACCGGAAGAGGGAGCTAATTGGCACAGGCTCTCCACTTGGGAAGCTCTACAAGCTCAATTGCAAGGTTCTCAAGTCATCAGCTGAGAAGGCTAAAATAGCTGGTGCATCAAAAGAAAGGAGCAAGATTGATCTCTGGCATCAAAGGCTAGCTCATGTGAATGTGAAACAGATACTTCAGTTAGTAGACAATAGTACAGGCGTTGATCTACCTCCAAATGAGAAGCAAAGTTTTTGTGAAGCCTGTGTGAAGGGAAAGATGCATTGCTTACCACATTGTTCACTGAAAGAGATCAAATCTACTGAGAGATTACAACTAGTGTATACCGATGTCTGTGGATCAATGCAAACCCTATCATATGGAAGAAGTCACTATTTCATAACATTTACAGATGACTATTCACGCTACTGCAAGACATACTTCATGAGGAAGAAGTCTGAGGCCTTTGAAAATTCAAGGAGTTCAAGGAAGCAGCAGAAAATGAGTCTGGCCTCAAGATCAAGGCTCTACGAGCAGACAGAGGTGGTGAGTATCTGTCACAGGAGTTTGAAGACTACCTCAAAAGGTGTGGAATCCAATTTGAATCAACTGCAGCTTACTCTCCACAACAGAATGGAGTAGCAGAACATTTAAATCGAACCCTGGTAGAAGCTGCTAGGTCTATGGTCAATCATGCTGGTCTCACCTACTCTTTCTGGGCAGAAGCTATTGCTACTGCAACTTACCTTCGAAATAGAATGGTGACTACTGCTCTAAAGTGTGGGAAAACGCCATATCAGTGGAGAGAAACCCAACCTGGATCACATCAGAGTGTTTGGTTGTGCTGTCTATGTACATATACCTGACAATGAGCGAAAAAAGCTCGACGAGAAGGCAAAGAAGTTGCAGTTTATTGGATACACCAATACAGTAGGAAACTACAAAGTGTGCATGGGATGAAGCAAAGCAGAAATGCTATATCCGTCGTGATGTCATCTTCAATGAAAGTGACTTTAAGAGGAGCTCACGCAAATCAGAGTGTGAAACAGAAGAAGCAGAAAAGAACATACAAATCAATCTGGATTATCAACAGGAGGAGGAGGTTCCTGATGATGATCAATCTGATGCAAACCTACCCAGACGTTCTGATAGAGTCAGGAAACCATGCATTTGTTATGGTATTGATGTATGTCAACCATGTTGCTTTTCGAGTGGCAGAGATTGAGGAACCATCCACTATTGAAGAAGCACTATCTGGTAGTAACTCAAAAGAGTGGAAAACAGCAGCTGACTCTGAGTATCAATCACTAATTGAAAATGACACCTGGGAATTAGTCAATCTACCTCCAGATCAAAAGGCAATTGGCTGCAAGTGGGTAAAGTACGATGGGCAAGGTGAAGTGAAGAGCTTCAAGGGTCGACTAGGGGCTCAAGGATTCTCCCAAAAGTATAGAATCGATTATGATGAAGTGTTCTCTCCTGTTGCTCGGTTCTCCTCTGTTTGTACACTGCTGGCATTTGCAGTTGAAAGAAAGATGCTTATCCATCAGATGGACGTTGTAACAGCATTCTTAAATGGTGATCTGAAAGAAGAAATCTATATGAGACAGCCACCTGGGTATGTCATCCCAGGCAAGGAGAAGCAAGTGTGCAAGCTGAAAAAATCCCTCTATGGATTAAAGCAGTCACCACGTTGCTGGAATGAGAAGCTCTACAACCATCTAAAACTACTTGGTTACAAGCAAAGTGGTGCCGATCCCTGTGTGTTTATTCGTAACAGCAAAGAGAAGCTTGAAATAATTGCTATCTACGTTGATGACCTGATTCTTGTTGCTATGACATCCACTTAGATCCAAGAGATGAAGAAAAGCCTCTCTGATACATTCAGGATGAAAGACATGGGACAATTGCAGTATTGTCTTGGAGTAAACTTTGAACATACTGAAGGTAGCATCTCAATGTCTCAAAAACAGTATCTCCTGAAACTACTGGAGAAATATAATCTGAATGAAGCAAACATTGTCGCTACACCGATGGATATGAATGTCAAACTGGTCAAAGATGATGGCTACAGCAAGAAAGTGAATCCAATTCATTATCAATCTATGGTAGGAAGTCTCCTACATGCAGCCAGAGCTACCCGACCAGACATATCACATGCAGTAGGAGTTGTCTCAAAGATTAACTCAGAACCAACAGAGGCTCCTTAACAGCAGTAAAAAGGATATCTCAAGGGGACACTTGACCTAGTGCTACAGT
Organism: Diacarnus erythraeanus; assembly: GCA_964016965.1. Lineage (NCBI taxonomy): Eukaryota > Metazoa > Porifera > Demospongiae > Poecilosclerida > Podospongiidae > Diacarnus > Diacarnus erythraeanus. Next base: position 8,539,386 of record OZ024671.1, read on the forward strand.
ACAAATCTACTGGAAGAAACCTCTTGGGCTACTCTGATGCCGACTGGGCAAACGACCTGGACAGCCATCACTCAACAAGTGGTAATGTCTTTGTGATATCTAAAGGAGCCATAAGCTGGCTTAGTCAGAAACAAGCTATAGTTGCCTTATCAACAGCAGAGGCTGAGTACATTGCTTTAGGATCTGCAACTCAAGAAGCAATTTGGTTGCGCCAACTACTATCTGATCTGAAAGTTAATGTCCAAGAACCAACTGAGATATTTGAAGATAACCAAAGATCCATTGCTATGGCAAAAAATCCAGTTGGACATAAGAGATCCAAGCACATTGATATTCGTCATCATTTTATTAGAGAAGCTGTACAAGCAGGTACAGTCAGACTATCATATTGCCCTTCAAAAGAAATGGTTGTGGACATCTTTACCAAGTCGTTGCCAAAGGAACAGTTTATGAAACTAAGGAAAGAACTAGGACTGATCGACATCACAACTATCAATTGAGGAGGAGTGTTATAAGAACAATTACATAGTTGTGGTTAACTGAACTTGTTAACTCATATTTAGCTTACATGATCATACACATTGATTACACACATTGATTACATCATCACTCATCATGTTCTAGAATATTCTTATATAGCCACATGTATCCAAAAGTATAGACTTTGTTATAACAAAGTCATTACCCCTCTCCCTCTACATTATCTCCTGATGAACAGTAGCAACCCTTGCAGTTAACATATCTCCTTGATTAGCTACTAATTACAGGAAAAGGTTTGGAGTCAATATCTAGTTTCATTTTAATGACTAGCTAAGCCATCTTTGAAGAAGACAGTGTAAAGCACAAAGAAACCTGTGTTGCATTGAACTTTGACCTGCTATGATCTCTGAGAGAGTATGCCAATGGACTCATTAGAATGTAGCTACTATTGAAGGACAGCATCTATTTGCTCACAAGGACATGTTAGGGAGCTACTCCTTGCTGTATCTAACCAGTCCAAACATGTCCCACTATAACTTTAATATAACACTAAGTCCTGGTGCATACCTGATGTTTGTCTGTCACAGGCAATTCCTAACACCTGATTTTTATGAACTGGGAACATCTGATAGCATGTTATCATTTCTGGGATGGTCGTGAACACACGAGTTTTCCCTTCCAGAATGTACCCTTCTGGACTGTATGTAATGGTGAGATGATGAATCCAATTGTTGATGATCACAGATAGAATGAGATCTGTGGCTGATTGTCGAACCAGGAAAGTGTTTTGATCACCAACTACTGATTCTAGTGCCCATTCAGCCTCTTCTTTTGTTATCTTTCCATGATACCAGTGGAACCTGGTTAGGTTTGCTGGTATTCCTTGTGAGTAGGTTCCAGTTGTGACCTTGTGCTGTGGCTCTTCATCTTCTCTTACCTCTACATAAGATACACAATTGATTAGTAATGACTATTATTATTAGCTACATAGGTAGAGGAAGGTGATTTTGAGTATTGGGGGCAAGTCAACTAGATTTGTGGTCAGGAGTGTCACACTCTTTCTCAGTGCCATGTTTCAATAATAGCATAAAAATATTGTGAATTTCAAAAAAAACATTAATTTTGTCTTCAAGAGTTTGATGATATAAAGGTGTCTGCAATTTTATTAATATCCAATTAGTCTGTAATGTCCTTGTTTGTATGTAATAGCATGATATTGTTTAGTCTTGCCTCAGATATTTTTAGAATGGGGGCATTGACCCCATAGATGTTAGAGAATGGGGACAAGTGCCCCCACTTCTCCCATAGTTCCACCACCTATGTAGAGATTTATGCTAAGAAGGCATGCACATTTTATACTCAGTTATCAGTAACTCTACTGTACTGTCACTATGCCCCATAGTGCCTGCAAATTTAAATTCAGTCAAAAATAAGTATGTGTGACAACTGCAAGAAATACTCCCATATCTCTACTTCAACCTCATTCAGTTTACCTGTTGCATGTCCAGTCTTCTTACAGGCCACTTCCAGTGTGGTTTTGGGATCAATATGGAGAGCTTTGCTTCTATAATGTGATACTAGGTCATCTAGTTTACTAAATGTTTTCTCTGGTGGTTCATCCTGTAGTCTGTATCGGCCAGGTCCATATTCTATTGTAATGTGGTAGATCTCTCCATGATGGATGAGAGACAGTATGAGGGATCTTTTAGCCTTAACTCTACTTTCTCGAATGATGAAGCAGTTGGAGTCTTGACTCTCTCTTAGTGCCTTTTCAGCCTGTACTCTAGTGAGCTCTCCATGGTACCAATCCTTGTCAGAGTCCACTGGGGAGCCTTTACTTGATGTAGCTGCAACAACCATGACAGAAATTTAGCTATCAATGCTAGCTATGTGTAGACTATTAGGATTAACTACGGACATAATTTACATAACACAGTAAGAACCCACACAGCTAATTATTAATGATAATATTATGATTATACAATAATAATTAGACCACTATAATTCATTGTTTCTCTTCATGTGTTTTCCTCAGGATCATACAATGGTGTACTCATTATCTGACCTCTTTGCAGATATTTTAAAATCTGGTCTGCATGTAAACAGCTTCCAAGCTTAAACATAAACTTTTCCTAGACAAAGGCAAGAACTTTATTATATTATACCAGTGTTAAAGTAAGTTTACTAATTCTTATGTGTAGTTCAACATTAATAGCTAGCTACAGTGGAAACTCTCTATTCTGGACAGCTTGAGACAAATTAAAAGTGTCCTGATTATCTAGTAAGGTGTTCTCATTTTTGTGAGTAAAGTTCAGTTAATAAACAAGGGACATAATCAAGTGTCCTTAATACAGAAGTAGCTATCCTCATTTCAGGAGGTTGGTTCCACTGTATCAAATAGTACAAATTTAACCTCTAGGTAATGAATGTGTCTCTACAAGAGATGTCTTTATAGCCATGTGTCATGCTTTCACAATCTCTCCACTTAAAAACTTCACAAGATATTTTCTATCACTACTCTGACTGTATCAACTATTTCTTGTGATCTCAACTAAATTCCCTACTCTCAAGAAAAAATTTCCCTAAATTTCCCTTAATTGGAGTGGGTGTTTAGTCATCACTCATGCTTGAAAATGAGCTGCCATGCATTCTTGCACATGAATCAGGAACATGCACCAAATTGTTTACAGACTGCACATGACCAGACCAGACATGCCCCATCTGGGCATGCTCAGAATTAAAAAAAAAATCCCTAACTAAGCAACCCTGGTCCCTAAACACCACAAAAATTCCCTTAATCTGGGGACAATTCCTGAATCTGGTAACACTGCCTGTAACATATCTCCTTGATTAGCTACTAATTACAGGAAAAGGTGGAGACTGTTTGGAGTCAAGATCTAGTTTCATTTTAATGAGTAACTAAGCCATCTTTGAAGACGACAGTATGAAGGCACAAAGAAACCCATTGCATTGAAATTTGACCTGCTATGATCTCTAAGAGTGTATGCTAATGGACTCATTAGAATGTAACTCTATTCAAGGACAGCAGCTATTTGCTCACAAGGCCTTGTTAGGGAGCTACTCTTTACTGATAAAGAAATAGCTATGGTATCTGACCAGTCCAACATGTCCTGTAATATAATTCTAAATCCTGCTACATACCTGACGTTTGTCTGTTACAGGCAATTCCTAACACCTGATTTTCATGAATTGGGAACATCTGATAGTATGTCATCATATCTGGGATGGTCATGAACATGAGGGTTTTCCCTTCCAGAATGTACCCTTCTGGACTGTATGTAATAGTGAGATGATGAATCCACCTACTGATGATCATGGACAGAATGAGATCTGTGTCTGATTGTCGAACCAAGAAAGTATTTCGATGACGTTCTGATTCTAGTGCCCATTCAGCCTCTTCTTTTGTTATCTTTCCATGATACCAGTGGAACCTGGTTAAGTTTGCTGGCATTCCTTGTGAGTAGGTTCCAGTTGTAACCTTGTGCTGTGGCTCTTCATCTTGTTCTCTTACCTCTACATAAGATAAACAATTGATTAGTAATAACTATTATTATTACTAAATATTACATAGGTGCAGGAAGGTGATTTTGGGAGCAGGTCAACTAGATTTGTGGTCAGGAGTGTCGCACTCTCTAATAATCATACTCAGTGTCATGTTTCAATAAAATATTGTGAATTTCAAAAAAAAACCCATTAATTTTGTCTATGAGAGTTTGATGATATAAGTGTCTGCAAGTTTATTAATATCCAATTTATCTGTAATATCCTTGTGTATATGTAATATCACGATATTGTTTAGTCTTGCCTTAGATATTTTTAGAATGGGGGCACTGCCCCCATAGATGTTAGAGAATGGGGACAAGTGCCCCCACTTCTCCCATAGTTCAATCACCTATGTAGAGATTTATGCTAAGAAGGCATGCAAATTTTATACTCAGTTATCAGTAATTCTACTGTGTACTGTCACCATGCCCTTATAGTGCCTGTGAATTTAAATCCAGTCAAAAATAAGTATGTGTGACAACTACTCCCACATCTCTACTTCAACCTCATTCAGTTTACCTGTTGCATGTCCAGTCTTCTTACAGGCCACTCCAAGTGTAGTTTTGGGATCAATATGGAGAACTTTGCTTCTATAATGTGATACTAGGTCATCTAGTTTACTGAATGATTTCTCTGGTGGTTCACCCTGTAGTCTGTACCGGCCAGGTCCGTATTCTATTGTAGTGTGGTAGACCTCTCCATGATGGATGAGAGACAATATGAGGGATCTTTTAGCTTTAGCTCTACTCACTCGAATGAGGAAGCAGTTGGAGTCTTGACTCTCTCTCAGTGCATTTTCAGCCTGTAGTCTAGTGAGCTTTCCATGATACCAATCCTTGTCAGAGTCTACTGGGGAGCTTTTAGTATAGATACTTGATGTAGCAACAGCCATGACAGAAATTTAGCTACGTATCAGTGCATACCCTCCAACTTTTCAAAATCAAAGTCAGAGACAAACCACACCTTCCAATTAATTATGTCGACCGTACCGAATATAATTATTTCTTTGATGATGCCGCCAGAGAGCTCTCAACCCTACGGATTCATCCGTAATTTGTACTGAAACTGCCTTCAGAATATGGACTACGGAAATAGGGCTAGTTTTACGCGCGGGTGGGCATTAATTAGAAAATAGGTATTTGCGCAAAAAGAAGTGTCTAGCTTGGAGGGAAGTTCAAGGCCTCTTGGAAGCTCCCTGATGGCATCATAGCAAGCTCTAAGGGTGACCAGTATGCTCATTGTAAATTATGCAAGTCTGATTTTATTGTATTAACAAAGAACAGCCAGAACAGTAATTAGGGTACACAGGGTAGTTATGGAACACTTAAGGTAATGAGAGTGCTCTCATCACATAACGTGCTGCTATTACAACCAAATTTTGCATGCTGTTTATACAGTTATTCAGCATTCAGAAAATATAAAATATTGCAGCATATTCTTTTTAATTGTGGCAATAACCACAACTATTCATAATATGTTTTTTAGGGTATAATGGAACATGATAGGGAGTTATGAAACACAGAGGTTTTGACCCTAGGGTGCACTTTCATCACCATCAACAACCCTAACTGACTTATCCTTTATAATTAAACATTCTGACAAAAAAAATCGAACTTTGTACTCCACATGTTGTACGAACTTCACAAATAATTTATTATGCACACGTCTAGCACTGTAAGTTCAGAGCTCAGCTGAGGCACATGCAGAGCATGATGAGAATGATATAAGAACTAATGGTATTATGTATGTAGATTGTACATAACATGACCACAAAGTTAACCATAAGGTAACCACAAGCCACAGATTACTCAACTACAGTTCTCACACATAAATAAATCAGGTATAGCATCAGGGGCCAAGTCCACACATTCAGTATGCATCCAGCTTTTACATTCATCACACTTAATCCATAATTTTTCATCTGAACCGTACAAAGCTCCACATTCTGCACACGGAACATCACCATCATCATCACTACTACTCTCTGAGGTTGAGGATGCATTAGTCGACCTGATGCAGTCTTTTTGCTTGTGCAACCTGTCTTGCCTCAACCAGTTGTCTCGCCTATACCAGCGGTCTTGCCTCTACCAGCAGTCCTACCTCTACCAGCTGTCTTTATCTTCCTAGCATATCTTCTTGGAGGCTGTTTCTTACTAGAAACTTCTGCTGTCCTTGACTTTGCAATTCCTTTTTCTTCCCTGATCCGTTTTTTTTCTTTCAATTTCGCCAAAAAAGGGCTGCCAGTGATATCCTGTGCTAGACTAGTAAGACTGCTGGTCTTCTTAGTACGGGTTTTAGCAGTTGGTAGCTTCAAAATCTCATCAATACTTGAACCTGTTGTGACACACTGCTCTGTGACTCATCAAGGTTTGGTCCTGATGAGCTAGTGGAGTCATTACAACAGTCAATTGTACTCTCATAGACTCTAGATGGAGCAGTTTCACAATCTAGAATTTTTGCAGGATTAAAGGGGAAAATGCCACTTTTGCAGAATCCACTAATAATATTTATTGTAGTGAGTGACAGAGGCCATGCTTTCCCATATCCTTACAAAACTTGCATTGGCCACAATCACACCCTGAATGTTTCTTCTTCTTTCTCACTAAGAAATAGAAAGAATGTAAAATCAACAGCTATATAGTGATTACCAATAGTTGCCTGAGATTCATCTGCAATGAGGGATCCACTTGATGGTACCTCTTTGGTAACTCTCTATAGAAAATAAAAAAACATTACATCACACCTGTGAAAAAATTGAAGTCAGAAGCATGGCAAGAAGAGATCAGCCTGTAAGTTGAAGCTGGATATGTGTTAGGTAAGTTATTAGGCTTTGTGGCTACACTACTTATTAGTTTCATTTCCTGTGTTACATCATTTAGCTGGCCACGTAAGCCTTACAATATTATTATATATTGATTATCATTTTTTTGTGTCAGTCAGTTGAGTCGATCTGTTTTGTGCATTTTTAAAACTAACATTAATGTTGATTCTTTTATAAGAGTAGACTTGTAACCAGTAGCAATTAGGACTCACCACTTGTGAGCTGTTGTTTAGTCAACTAGCTAGAAGTTCTAAACTGTAGTTGAGTGATAGCTGAGGTGGTAACGACACCACAATAAGGAGTGAGCTATTGGCTAACAAGTATACTATTAATTGTTGTGATCACCACTGAGTCTTGGTATAATAATTATAGGACATGACTTTCTGGATAAGAGGCAAAGAAGTAGTTGATTTTCTAATCCAAGTCAAAGAATCCATGATAAATGTCTTTTTTGATTTAGTTCACAGCAATAATAGAAACTGATGCAGAAACAAGCACAAAATCTATTAAATTATTATTGTTCTAGTGCCAGTAACTTAGTAATGCATCCTTAGTGATGCACCTGAAGGTTCCTTTAGGACTCGGCATCAATATCCACACTGTTAAGTAGCCAATTTAATGTCTCCACAAACCTATCACACTGTTAAGTAAGCTATCTCTTCGACTTCAGCAGTTACATACATGAAAATATAAAGCTCTTTAGATTATGTTCATTCTGTGACTTGCAGCTGAGTGTCTTCAGTTCCAGGACAGACCATGTGAAATTTACAAACTCAACTTAGATCGGTGCTGGACAAACTACCCAAAGACCTTCAGTCTTGTCTTAAAACCTCATTTGCACCAGTGTTATCGTTAAATTCCTAATAATAGCTATGTGTGTCTTTCTGTTTTCCTCTGTTTTGTACCATGAAGTTGTCTTAATGTGTTACATAACTAACCAGTTTTGTTCATCAAGTTGTGGATTCATTCAGTAATGTGTTGACCTAACTTATCATTGCTACAGTGTCCTATATAAACATACCTCCATGGCCCAGTAAGCAGCCATTAGCTATATCTATCATGAATCTATGGATAATAATTATTATTAGGTAGTTATTCCAACACTCTGAGCTGCAACAGGTAAGGATATCCAGTAAAATAGTTTTAAAAAGCACAAAAACAAAAACAAAAACAAACAAACAAACAAAAACAAAAAAAAAAAACAAAAAAAAGACAAACAAACAAAAAAAAACAGAAGAAATCAATGAGTGTATATAGTCATTTTGTACTCCGTGTCCTCACCCTCCACAAGAAATAGTACGTAGTCACTATATAAGGCAAAGCCATCTTTCCATTAACTCTAGCTAGTATGTCTGTAAGGAACATGCATATGATCACTATGAAGTGTGGTGATATTCCTGATAGTTATATACGCTAGTCATACTTGTGGTGTTATGTAAAGGGTTCATTTCCTGTGTTAGCTATTATTAATACTCATGATTAATTTTGTGCATTGTGATAAGTCTTGCATATTTATCTATGAATTGAAATAATCATTACATGAATATAGACAAATAAAATGCAGAAATAGCAAGGAAAAAACCTGCAGAGAATTCTTGATGTACTCACTATAATGGTTAATAATGAATGAAAAATTGTGTGAATGGGAGATGGTGTCTTGAAGTGTATTAGCAGACTTGAGCTGCATTTAGAATGATTAATAGGTGATCTCTCCGATAAAGACTTGTGAACAAAATTGACGTGACTTTTCTTCTCCTCCAATGATTATAACTTTATTAATTCCTAACTCCACAAGACCAGGTCTGAAGACAGCTAGTGGGAGTTGTGCACCTTTACACTCCACCCATGAGTCAATCTGGAAGTCATATGTACTAATGAACTTAGTTCCTTCATAGTTCATAACATGGTTCCCATATAATCCACCCATGGAAGTGAGTCTTCCATCGACCTCCACTATGCCAGCATGATACAGAGGGTGTTGGCCTTTTAGCATTTCCCATGTTATTGGTATCTGGGGCATGGAGTATTGACTGTCTGCTGGTTCAGCATTCTCAAGGAGTGAAGACAGAGTAGTATATAATGCTGTGCAGCTTTCCTTTGCTGTGTAACCAGTACCTCCTAGCAAGTAACACTTGTCATTAACTGTGGTAGCTGATGGTGAGCTGACTTCTATTGGCAATCTCTTTGTGGTGTAACACTGTCTATCTTTTATGTATATTTCTACAATGTCAGTTAGTAACTTTACTCCATTGCTCTCTTCACGTAACACACCTCCTGCTGCTATTATTATTCTTCATGAGACAGAGTGGAGAGAAGAAATCTTGGTGTCGGCATTGGTGGAAGTATTTCCTTCCATGTGTCATCCTTGAGTGTATAAACATTGTTTGTTGGTTCCCCATGTGATTTACCTCCAATGACTACTAGTTTCTTGTCCAGTGAAGCAAGACCATAATGTATTGTTGGACAGTGAGGAAGAGGTGTCCAGGTATCATGGCTTATACTGTATTTGAAGATGGTTTGAGCTCCAAGGCGGTCACTGTATCCTCCCCCCACATACACATAGTCTCCTATCCTCACTATTTGAGGAGCTGACATTGCAGCTGGTATATCAGCACATCTTCTCCAATGTACTCTGAATTGAGATTCTCCCTATTTCATGATGAGATTGATTAATTGTCTCTCACATGGAGTAGAGTTGACATGACTAGGTTTAGACTTTCACAATTTGTCTATAATTAACTAACTAATAGCATACCTTTTCAAAAGTAGGTTCAATAGTGCTCTCTTTCCTGTTGATTACTGCAATTATGATAAAAACTATTGTTACAGGAAATCTTTATAGCCATGTGTCATGCTTTCATAACCTCTCCACTTAGCTATTCTCTCACTAGTCTGCCTGTATCTACTATTTCTGGTGATCTTAGCTAACTAAACATATTTAGATTTCTCCTAGATCTGCTGAATAATAGGAGTTCTAACTCAATGACAAATGACATGAATGGGGCTATCACTTAAGTCATTACCCCTCTCCCTCTACATTGTCCCCTGATGAAAAGTAGCAATCTGCTCTATTAACAAAAGGTTTACAGTTAACTCCTTGATTAGCTACTAATTGCAGGAAAAGCTTAAGGCGGAGACTGTTTGGAGTCAAGATCTAGTTTCATTTTAATGAGTGGCTAAGTCTTCTTTGAAGAAGACAGTGTGAAGGCACAAAGAAACCTGTGTTGTATTGAACTTTGACCTGCTATGATCTCTGAGAGAGTATGCCAATGGACTCATTAAGACAGCAACTATTTGCTCACAAGGGCCATGTTAGGGAGTTACTCTTTGCTGATTAAGAAATATGGTATCTGACCAGTCCAACATGTCCAACTATAACTTGTAATAATAACACCAAATCCTGCATGGTGCATACCTGACATTTGTCTGTCACAGGCAGTTCCTAACACCTGATTTTGATGAACTGGGAACATCTAATAGTATGTTATCATTTCTGGGATAGTCTTGAACACACGGGTTTTCCCTTCCAGGATGTTCCCTTCTGGACTATATGTAATGGTGAGATGATGAATCCAATTTTTAATGATCATGGACAGAATGAGATCTGTGTCTGATTGTCGAACCAAGAAAGCATTTTGATCACCATCTACTGATTGTAGTGCCCATTCAGCCTCTTCTTTCCATGATACCAGTGGAACCTGGTTAGGTTTGCTGGCATTCCTTGTGAGTAGGTTCCAGTTGTGACCTTGTGCTGTGGCTCTTCATCTTGTTCTCTTACCTCTACATACGATAAACAATTGATGAAGATCTGGTAATAATACATACATTGAGATATATGCCAAGAAGGAGTATATATTTTACACTCAGTTATTAGTAATTCTATACTTTACTGTCACCATGTTTCTATATATAATGCAAGCACATTTAATTCCAGTCAAATAATTTATGTCAATAATATGTGTGACAACTCAAGGAATACTTTCCCATCTCTACTTTAACCTCATTCAGTTTACCTGTTGCATGTTCAGTCTTCTTACAGGCCACTCCCAGTGTGGTTTTGGGATTAATATGGAGAGCTTTGCCTCTATAATGTGATACTAGGTCATCCAAGTTTTCTCTGGTAGTTCACCCTCTAGTCTGTACCAGCCAGGTCCATATTCTATTGTAATGTGGTAGATCTCTCCATGATTGATAAGACACAATATGAGGGATCTTTTAGCCTTAACTTTACTCTCTCGAATCAGGAAGCAGTTAGAGTCTTTACTCTTTCTCAGTGCCTTTTCAGCCTGTACTCTAGTGAGCTCTCCATGGTACCAATCCTTGTCAGAGTCCACTGGAGAGGCTTTAGTATATGTAGCAACGGCCATGACAGAAAGATGTCTATCAGTACTATAACTGTAGTAAGCAATAACCTAATATGAAGAATTCAGTGGATCACAAGATCTATAAATATCATTAGCTATGTATAAAGAGGTGGTCTTATCCTAGAGGTCTGTTTTATGTGTACATAGATGTACTAATAGTGACAGTACAATACATGTATGTAACACTTCATGCAGTGACTTCATGACTTCATATCCATGTGCTAGCTATATCACCTTCATAAACGTAATAGTATAAAATCTAAGTCATTCTCAATTTTAACCTCTAAACATTCAGACATCATCTTCCTGTGGCATCAATTCAGATGAATATTCACTGAATATGTGTATAAAATACAGTAACAATTAAGCCACTATGAGTTTCATTGTTTCACATCACACTATATGACATTCAGTTGGGAGATCATGACCACCACCCATTATTTGACCTTGCTTCTTTACAGATACTTAGAACACTTCAAAGTCTGTTCCTATTGAATGTAAAGATTCATAGTTAGCTGCCAAGTTAGGTCAACTAGTAATTCAGTTTTTAGTGAAATAATATTGTGGCTTGAAGTGGAGGTAATTTGCAGTGTGGGTGAATGATGAGAAACATCTGAATCATATTAGACACTTTTCACATGTATGTACCAAACATACAGGTCACTACAATCTGTGCTCACAAAATTTGAAATGATTTGGGAAATTGTCATTACAAATGAGGTAACTACATTAATAATCAGGCTGCCAGTAAAAAATAATATAGCTACTTGTATGGGAGAGGAAAGGAGAGTGAGGATGCTCAGACATATGAAAGGAAAAGGGGAGTTGGGACATGCTCAAGCTTTTCCCTTGGTCAAATTATGCTTTCATAGATCTGTTAGTGTATTCCATGAAAGAGATTAGGACAAGAGAGTATTGTGGAGGAGATAAAAAGGAATAGATACTATTAATTACTTAGGAGAAGGAGGAGAACCTTCAATTCTCCCCCACATGCAGTCATTTGATAACCCTGTACATTCCTCTGTACTTGTTCATCCATTTGTAGTGATGGCCTCCTCTGTGCCAACACCGTCCAGTCCCTTGTCAGTCTTATCCACCCCCTTAAATACAATGGAGACTATCGACCTTTCTTCACCATTCACGACTCAAAGTTCAAGCACTACACAACGAGGACACAAGCTCCGTGAGTGGACTGTATTCACATTAGTGCAGTGCATGGTACGAGATTGGGGGTATTCTGCTGATAAGTCAGAGTTGAAGCTATAACAGCACTGAGAGATTTTCAGCCAGCTCTACTTCTATAAGGAAGGCTGTAATGAAACCTGTAAACTCCCTTTATATTGTTAATCTGTATATATTGCACAGCTCTATTTACATCACTTGATGTATGGTTTTATAAGGTTCCTGTAATGGATTATGTTACATGTACATTTCCTACAGTCCACAGGTCATACTAGGAGTAACCAATCCTTTTTTTGCAAAGACATTGGACCACTGGCCCCATGTGATCAGATTAGCTGATAGTAGCTCCTATGAAGACTCTTCCACTCAGCGTAGCCGATCTCCTGGAGAAGTAGGGATAGAGAGTAGACCTGGCTTAAACACCAAGTATAAATCTTTTCTCAACAAAGACAAGAACTTTGTTAAGTTTATTACCAGTGTCAAAGTAAGTGTGTCAACTTTCTGATTTGTACATACGTATTCAACATGTAGCTACAGTGGAAACTCTATTCTGGAAACCTTGAGACAAATTAACTGTCCTGATCCTCATTTTAGGACAAAGGATGCTTTGTTATGTCACAAATAACAACTTCAACCTATAAAATGCATATACAGTAGAACCCCCCATGAAATAAGGACACTTCTGTCTTAAGGAGACTTCAAAATAGCAGTTTGTGTGTTGACATTAATAGAATTTTACCACCTCATTTCAAAGGGTTTAATTATTTAGTGGAGTTACACTGGGTGTCCTCATTTCAAGTGTTTCTAATAGAGGGTTTCCACTTTATTAAAAACCTAACCACTGTTTATTGTTCATACTTATCTTCATTTCTTTTTCTTTTAAAGTGCTCGAGGAAAGAGACCTTTGGATGCTCATTTAAGTATCTTGAACAAGTCAAAATTTCTACTTTTGGATTTAGGACACTTGGCCATAGATACATCCAAATAACAACATTTTCATTTCCCCTGAAATGAAGACTCCTTTTAATCGATTTCTCTCATGGAGTAGAGAGGTTCCTCTATAAACTCACTCACTTTGTTTTTTTAGAATGTTATGATAAGGAGACATGCTCTGGAATTCACCACAAGTTTTATCATTAAGCCAACTATTACCTATAATTTTGTGGTAACTGAGTCACAGTGAGTGGAAACAGAGGGAGAAGGAACTCCCCACTCCACAGATGAACATTTCCCTATAAACTCACCACAAGCATATACCCTCACACACACTCACACACTCATACACCCACTCACTCACTCACTCACCCATCAGCAGATGAAACCACACAATCTATGATAGCTCATAAAGTTGTACACCCCCCAAACAATACAATGTGTGACTGGTGTACGTACACCCCAAATGGTATAAAGTATCCCCAATGATTGCTCACACAAGTATACTTTGTGTAGACAATTATAGAGTAACAAACTTTTTTCAAGTTGCTAACACTCTTTGTATATATGTAGGAGCGGTATTTTGCCAGCCTGATGCCTCTGAAGAAGGACATCTCACCTTGGAGGGTATGTACTGATGGATTTTCACAGCACAACCTTTCATGTCCTGTTAAGTGGTTTGGGAAGTTCACAAACTTCTGGTATTTACAAGTACAGACATTGAATATATAGCAAAGATAAAATGTTAGTTCATTTTGATGTGCTACAATACATCTGCTCTAATCAATTATCCATTGCTAGGAAGATAGTTTGCAGGGCGAGGGTTTTGTTTTTGAGTAGAAGAAAACTATTTATTGTCATTACCATCTCACTCAACAGGGTATGTAAGGAGAGGGATGTGTTGTGTTGTGTTCTGTGAGTACAAATTTATCACTATTGCTACACAGAAATTAATCTCAACTGTCTGTTCTACTTACTTCAAGTGTCCTCCCTAGATTTTTACCTCCTCCATTGTCTTCATTTCCAAGAAGAACTGTTCCCCTCTCATAATCATTATTACTACATCACAAAGTAACATACTTTACTGCTGTAGCCTCCTCCAAAACTAAAGTCTTTCAATTTGGAGCAGTTTCTAAAGAGCATGGAAGGAGCAGGACCCCATCTTACTTCAGGGATCAAAGGGAACTGGGAAGGACTATACAGGTTCAATAAATTAATTTAATAACTAGCTACAGTGGAGCCTCAATTATACTGACTCACTAGTCCATATGTATCAATGCTGTATATGCTAAGCAATTTAAATAATGTCAAGTCCATACACTCAGAGTAGCTGGATAACTGAAGTCTGTACAAGTTAGGTTCTACTGTATTTCATTTCATTTGAGTGTGCTGAATAATACTTATTCATGTCATTATCTACACGTTGTCATCTGTTTGCGTTTGCACACTTTTTGTGCATTCATCTTTATACTACTCAGATCAGAATTTCACACAGAAGTAGAGGTGCCTCAGAATCCCTCCCTCACCCTCAACCTTCCCATAGAAATTCCCACTATTCTACCATTATAATTTGGCTGACATGATTGCAAGGCTATTCAGTATTTGTGTTGTTTCTGTGACTAAAACTGAATAGAAGTCCACTACTGTGAGAGCAGTTCCTTAGACATTAGTCTGCCAACATAATTCAAGGTCAAAAAGTGGGTAAGGCCAGGAACTTTCTCTTCAATTAAAATGTATCTCTTCCACTTCTCACCCCCACCAAAAAAATGCATGTGTATGTGTAAACTGACCAATGGGCCTGACATGTAGTGCTAGCTATAGAGAATGTATTTGAGTTGTCACTGTTTCGGTTGCTGTTGTTGAAATTTTATAATAAATTATATTTATCATTGACAGGAAATTTATAGCATAGACTCACCTAATTTCACTAACTGGTTTACACTTCAAAGAGAAGAAGCAAACCAAAAGCTTAGGCTACTCCATCTAGACACACTATATGCAGAGCTGTAAGTGTATACATATATATGTAGTGACACTGGGAGGGAGGAGTGACACTGGGAGGGAGGAGGGACACTGGGAGGGGGAGTGACACTGGGAGGGAGGAGTGACACTGGGAGGGGGAGTGACACTGGGAGGGGGAGTGACACTGGGAGGTGGGAGTGACACTGGGAGGGAGGAGTGACACTGGGAGGGGGGAGTGACACTGGGAGGGAGGAGTGAGCTATTAGCTAACAAGTATACTATCTATTAATTGTTGTGATCTCCACTGAGTCTTGGTAATAATTATAGGACATGACTTTCTGGATAAAAGGCAAAGAAGAAGTGGAAATAGTTGATTTTCTAATCCAAGTCAAAGAATCCATGGTAAATGTCTCTTCGATGTGGTTCACTAGCATAGCAATAATAGAAACTGATGCAGAAACAAGCACAAAATTGTTATTCTAGTGCAGTAACTTAGTGATGCACCTGACTGAGTCGGGAAGGTTCCTTTAGGAGGTTAAAGGGAAGTGTGGCTGACTTAGCCTCAATATCCACACTGTTGAGTAGCCAATTTAATGTCTCCGCAAATCTATCACACTGTTAAGTAAGCTATCTCTTACAAGCAGCGGCTACGTACATGCATGAAAATGAAAAGCTGTTTAAGGCCTTAAATAATAATTATTATGTTCATTCTGTGACTTGCAGCTGAGTGTGCTTTGGTATCGTCCTTCAGTTCCATGACAGACCATGGGCAACCTAGCCAAAGTTAGCTTGCCTGACTTCATGAACTACTTTTGACTATAACTCAACACCACATTGTCCAAAATGGAAAAAAAATAATTTTCTGAAAGCTCTTTTCCTGCTCTTTCAATTGTATGAACAGAAGTTGTCTTAAAAAATATTAGAGGGGGTTATGACTTTTTGACTCATAACTCCCTTCTAATGGTTTTAAGACAAATTCTGTTCATTCAATTGAAAGAGCAGGAAAAGAGCTTTCAGAAAATTATTTTTTTTTCCATTTTGGACAATGTGGTGTTGAGTAATAGTCGAAAATAATCAAAAGTAGTTCATGAAGTCAGGCAAGCTAACTTCGGCTAGGTTACCGGAAAGTAAGAATTTAATATACCATCAGAAAGCTCTTTAAATGAGCAACATTTTGGGCATAAGATCAACTTTTTTGGACAAAGTATAAGAGAATTGTGATCAAATATATAAAAAAGGAAGATACAGGAATAAATGCACTACGCCTCCCATAGACGCCCCTATTCCTAATAAATAGCTATGTGTCTTTCTGTTTTCCTCTGTTTTGTACCATGAAGTTGTCTTAATATGTTACATAACTAAATGTTTCTTTCCAGTTTTCATCAAGTTGTATATAGATTCATTCAGAATGTGTTGACCTAACTTATCATTGCTACAGTGTCCTATAAACATACCTCCATGGCCCAGTAAACGGCCATTAGCTATATCTATCGTGAATCTATAGATAAAAATATTATTAGCTAGCTATTCCAACACATTTTTCCTCTAAGCTGCAACAGGTAAGGATATCCAGTAAAAAGGTTTTCAGAAGAAATCAGTGAGTGTATAGCTAATAGTCATATTGTACTCCCTCCACAAGAAATAGTAGTCACAGTAAGGAAGCCATCTTTCCACTAACTCTGCCTGGAAGGAACATGCATAAAGTAATAATTAATAAAAATGCAAATCATAGAGCAAGGAAAAAACCTGCAGAGAATTCTTTAAGTTATTATTATATGCAAATAGTTAATGTCTGAATGGGATGGTGTCTTGAGGTATATTAGCAGACTTGAGCTGCAGTTAGAATGATTAATAGTAGGTGATTTCTCCAATAAAGGCATGTGAACAAAATTGGCGTGACTTTTCTTCTCCTCCAATGACCATAACTTTATTAATTCCTAACTCCACAAGACCAGGTCTGAAGACAGCTAGTGGGAGTTGTGCACCTTTACACTCCACCCATGAGTCAGTCTGGAAGTCATATGTACTAATGAACTTGGTTCCTTCATAGTTCATAACATGGTTCCCATATAATCCACCCATGGCAGTGAGTCTTCCATCAACTTCCACTATGCCAGCATGAGAAAGGGGATGTAAGCCTTGAAGCTTTTTCCATGTTATTGGTATCTGGGGCATGGAGTAGTAACTGTCTGCTGGTTCAACATTCTCAAGGAGTGAAGACAGAGTAGTATATAATGCTGTGCAGCTTTCCTCTGCTGTGTAACCAGTACCTCCTAGCAAGTAACACTTGTCATTGACTGTGGTAGCTGATAGTGAGATGACTTCTATTGGCAATCTCTTTGTAGTGTACCACTGTCTATCTTTTATGTAGATTTCTACAATGTCAGTTTGTAACGTTACTCCATTGCTCTCTGTATATAATACACCTCCTGCTGCAATTATAATTCCATCTTCATGAGACAGAGTTGAGAGAAGAAATCTTGGTGTCGGCATTGGTGGGAGTATTTCCTTCCATGTGTCTTCCATGAATGTATAGGCAATATTTGTTGGCTTCCCATGTGATATGCCTCCAATAACTACTAGTTCCTTGTCCAGTGAAGCAAGACCATAGCATATTGTTGGACAGTGAGGGAGAGGTGTCCAGGTATCCTGGCTTATACTGTATTTGAAGATGGTGTGAGCTTCAAGGCGGTCCCTGTATCCTCCTCCCACATACACAAAGTCTCCTATCCTCACTATTTGAGGAGCTGACATTGCAACTGGTATATCAGCACATCTTCTCCAACGCACTCTGAATTGAGATTCTCCCTATTTCATGATGAGATTAATATTATTAATTGACTCTCACATAGAGCATATATTATTATAGGTTTAGTTTTTCACATTTAACTAATAGCGTACCTTTTCAAAAGTAGGTTCAATAGTGCTCTCTTTCCTGTTGATTACTGCAATTATGATAAAAACTATTGTTACAGGAAATCTTTTCTATAATAATTATAGCATGTAGCTATCATGCTTTCATAACCTCTATTAAAAACTTTACAAGATATTTTCTATCACTAGTCTGGCTGTACCTACTATTTCTGGTGATCTACATTTAGATTCCTCCTAGATCTGCTGAATATTGGGAGTTCTAACTCAATTGTACGAGCAAGGAACTATCAGGAATTTTCTAAGCCTAGAGATTGTGCAGTCAATGAAACCACCACATCGTAGAAAGTTTCTGGGCAACATTACCCACTACATGCCACTTCACATGATCTACCACTCTGTCTAAGAAGACATTGTGAACATACAAAAAAACTTGTGTTGCATTGAACTTTTACCTACTATGATCTCTGACTGAGCATACTAATGGACTCTTTTTAGAATGTAGCTACTATTTCAAGGACAGCAACCATTTACTCACAAGGCAACGTTAGGGAGCTACTTTTTGCATATAAATAAAATGGTAGTCCCAACAAACATGTCCAACATATTTTGTAAATGTGACAGGATCTGGGGAAAAGGCCCACTTCTCACCGACGACTAGGCTAGCAGGCACGCACTGAGTATAGGGCCAATTATTTCATCTCATTATGTAATGAGTCGAAATTTGAAAGACTGTGGCGGAGTGCTGTGCCTAATTGAGCCTCCCAGATATGGAGTGGTGGTGCACCACAACCACTAGTGGCTTGAGTCTGTTTGATTGTTTACATTATCTAGGTGAAATTCTTGAGACACATTGGCTATCTTCATTGGAAAGCAACTACTACAAGGAAAAATAAGGAAAAATTAATGTTCCAAAAGGTAAAATAGTGATATGTGTGTACCATTTGCTATAATGTGCTGTGCATGCAAAGTGGGAGGGGCTCCAAACAGAAGTGAAGCACCCTCTGTACAACTTAACATGTATATTCTTTTTATGATACAGACTCTAAAGCCCAAGCTCATATCTACATTGCCATAGCAAATGATCAAGCTAATGCCTAACATGGAAATCTAACCCTCAAACGAACTTCTTTTTGGACCTCTTCATTATGCATCTGGAGAAATAACACAATGAGTCATTGTTTCACATAACAATAATATTATTATACTGGGGCCAAAGTTCGTGTATGTGCGGCAAGAACCTGGCATTATGTATATACCCAAACCCATCATGGTCAAGTCGTGACCATAGCCATAGATTCATTGAGACTGCCACATATTATATGAACTCTTTCAAAACTGGTAGCTACTGTATATTTAGAAATGTCTGAAGCCCACCCACTGTGGGTGGAATACAAGGTCAACCCCAAGTAACCCCTTAAAAATTACACAAACAAAACAAAACAAAGACTTATAATAGGTAGGGCTTATAGACCTATAAAGGAAAGATCTCATGCAGAGTAACATAATGGTGAAATGATTATGGTGGTAGCTTTTAAGTAAGAATTACCTATTTTCAGAGTAGATTAGGTGTTAAGCACAATAGTTAGTGTATGGGGAGTCTAGATAACCTGGGTTATAAAATGCATAACCTTTTCTCCTGAGTCACAGGAGTGTTTCTAGAATTTCATACAGGAAGGTGCTGCATGGTTAATATATACATTGACCTTTGAACCCTGACTGAAAATCATACTGTTTGCATCATCAGTAATGACAGCAAACAGAAAGAGTCTCTTACATGCACAACAACAGTTGACCAACATGGTACAATACAATTATAAAGCTCTAAGGCTTTGTATAGTCTTAAAACAGTTACTTATTGTGTTCTGAAATTGCACCAGAAACTGGCTTGACATGCAAACTTCATCTCAGTCTGGAGCTCCTCATACTGCATGCATGGTGGACATCTGGTAATTATACCTCAGACTACTTTATTACCTTTGAACATTTCCCTTACCATCTGCTGCAAAGGGGGACTTTCCGTGACAGCGCTGAAGGGAGTCACAGTGTCTCAAGAATTCACCTAGTCGTCTATATATACCCCTTCATGGCATAAACCACCAAAAGACTCGAGCCAATTAAAGCGGATGTGGTATATACACCACACAACTCTGCAGCTCTAACTATAGCTAGCTGCGCTGCAAGACTGATCTAGAGGCGCGCGCTAGGCGAGCTGCACACACACCCCATGCGAAATGCAATCATTGACCCCCCCAGAAAAATTATACGTAATAACCATTGTGAAAGTTGAGGTGTGAGTTTTCTTAGGCGAATCTCTTCCAGTTTAGGATGTGAAATTTCGAGGGAAGGTGAGAGAAAGAAGATAGCAAAAAATTATATTTTATCACAAGTTCACACCCTAGTTCAGTTATTGAGCATAACAAAATTAATAAGTGCTGTTTTCCCAGATATTATCACAATTACAACACTAAGTTCTGGTGCATACCTGACATTTGTCTGTCACTGGCAATTCCTAACACCTGATTTTCATGAACTGGGAACATCTGATAGTATGTTATCATTTCTGAGATAGTCATGAACACATGGGTTTTCCCTTCCAGAATGTACCCTTCTGGACTGTATGTAATGGTGAGATGATGAATCCAATTGTTGATGATCACAGATAGAATGAGATCTGTGGCTGATTGTCGAACCAGGAAAGTGTTTTGTCCATCACGTTCTGATTCTAGTGTCCATTCAGCCTCTTCTTTTGTTATCTTTCCGTGATACCAGTGGAACCTGGTTAGGCTTGCTGGCATTCCTCGTGAGTAGGTTCCAGTTGTGACCTTGTGCTGTGGTTCTTCATCTTGTTCTCTTGCCTCTAAATAAGATACACAATTGATGAAGATCTTCTAGTATACAAGATTTATGCCAAGGGGTGTATATTTTACAGTACTGTACTCTGTCACTATGCCTCTATAATGCCAGCACATTTAATTTCAGTCAAAAATAGTATGTGTGAATACTTTCCCATCTCTACTTTAACCTCATTCAGTTTACGTTCAGTTTTCTTGCAGGTCACTCCCAATGTGATTTTGGAATCAATATGGAGAGCTTTGCTTCTATAATGTGATACTAGGTCATCCAGTTTACTGAATCTTTTCTCTGGTGGTTCACCCTCTAGTCTGTACTGGCCAGGTCCATATTCTATTGTAATGTGGTAGATATCTCCATGATGGATGAGAGACAGTATGAGGGATCCTCTAACTCTACTCTCTCGAATGAGGAAGCAGTTGGAGTCTTGACTCTCTCTCAGTGCCTTTTCAGCCTGTATTCTAGTGAGCTCTCCATGGTACCAATTCTTGTCAGAGTCTACTAAGGAGCCTTTTGTATAGATACTTGATGTTGCAACAGCCATGACAGAAAAGTTATATAACTGTAATAAGCAATAGCCTAATATGTACATAGTTAAAGAAGCCACAGGATTACAATGTCATCATCTGTTCCTTGGGGATGGTCCCTTAACTGGGAGCTTTGTTCCCAGGTCCCCAAAGGGGTATTCATTTGTCCCCAAATCTCTTGATCAGGCTAGAGCAGCCCAAGAAACTTTGATTGCTTTAATGACAATGAAATTTAACTGCTTACAGTGTTACTATGAGAGTGTTGCTGTGGATCCACCTTTACTGAGGAATTGCACACAGAATGCAAGAAAGTTACCTCCAAAAAAGCTCGTAGTTTAATATTAGTTATATAGCTACATTTTTATTGATGATATATACAATCTTTATAGGCATGGTTAATGGGTGTGGTTGTGGTGTGGCCTGTTAGCAAATTTGGCACAGCTCTGGTATAGCTAAGGACATACTTATACATACAGGACTTATATAGTGACAGTATACATGCATGTCTGCAACATTTCATGCATGGACTTTATCACTTCATAATTCATGTGCTATATCACATAATAATAGCAATGTCAACGTATAGGACATGTAGCTACAGTGGAAATCAGACACTTTGAAACAAATTAAGAGTGTCCTGATCCTCATTTCAGGACACTTCTGTGTTAAGGATTGTCACAAATAACAGCTGACGTCTGTCTATACAGTAAAACCCCTCTATTCTGGCTAATCCCACGAAATGAGGACACCTCTGTGTTATAAGGAGACTTAAATAGCAGCTTGTGTATTGACATTAACTCAAGTGAAATGGGAAGTTCACAAACTTCTGGTAATGGTAAGTAGAGACATTGAATAGTGAAGATGAAACTTTCTCTTGATTTTCTTGTTAGTACATTTTGAAGTATGTTTTACTGCCTCTAAAGACATTCTAACAAAGACAAAAATTTCTGCTTCCATGTGAAGCGAGAGAGGGGGTATATTCCCCTCCCACACCCTCTCCCTCCCTCGATGTGGCCTTACTTGGACTCTCTCCTTTTAGAACTTGCTGGAACTGCCCCCCTTGCTTAATTGACCATCACAATCTAATCAAAGCTTACTCATGGCATTCTCAGTCTTCTCACAAGCCACTCCCAGTGTGGTTTTGGGATCAATATGGAAAGCATTGCTTCTATAATGTGATACTAGGTCATTTAGTTTACTGAATGTTTTCTCTGGTGGTTCACCCTGTAGTCTGTATTGGCCAGGTCCATATTCTATTGTAATGTGGTAGACCTCTCCATGATGGATGAGAGACAGTATGAGGGATCTTTTAGCCTTAACTCTACTCACTCGAATGAGGAAGCAGTTAGAGTCTTGACTCTCTCTCAGTGCCGTACTCTAGTGAGCTCTCCATGGTACCAATCCTTGTCAGAGTCCACTGGACAGGCTCTAGTATAGATCTCGATACTTGATATAACCATATTATTGTAATACTATCTAGCTACAATACAGAGCATGATGTGTGTATATCATTAACCACACAGGAACTCCCACATACATAGGAAGCCATTAATTGTTCAGCTCTATTAAGTCTTCATCAAGATTAATTTAGGTTCTTTCAAGATCCTCCTCTCTTGTGTACCAAACCATATCCCAGTAGTGGAGCCAGGATTTTTGATGAGGGAAGACATTGGTTAGCATGTATAGCTATAGGTATCCTCTGAATAAAGCACACAATGGGAATGACAGGTCTACTATCTCTTGTAGAGAGACTTTCATCACCTAAAGGTTAAATTTGTACTATTTGATACAGTGGAACCAACTTCCTGAAATGAGGATAGCTACTTCTCTGTATAAAGGACACTTGATTATGTCCCAAGTGTGTATATATTAACATTAACTGAATTTTACTCACTGAAATGAGGAAACCTAGATAATAAATAATCAGGACACTTTAATTTGAGAGTTTCTGCTGTAGCTAGCTACATGTTGAACTACATATAAATTAGAAAAGTTGATAAACTTCTTTGACACTGGTAATAAGATTAACAAAGTTCTTGCCTTAAAGGTTTATACTTGGTGTTTAAGCTTGGAAAGCTATCTATGAGTGTTTACATGCAGAACAGATTTTAAAATATCTGCAAAGAGGTCAGATATTGAGTACAAATATATGCTGCTGATGAAGAATCTTATTATAGTGGGCTAATTATATTGTATAATCATATTATCATTAATTATCTGCGTGGGTTACTGTGCTATGTAAATTATGTTCATAATTAATCACCACATATTAGTTTACAATAGCTAGCACTGATAGCTAAATTTCTGTCATAGCTGTTACTACATCAACAAGTATTTATACCAAAGGCTCCCCAGTGGACTTTGAAAAGGATTGATACTATGGAGAGCTCACTGTAGCAATGCTGCCAAAGTCTTGGTTATTTTGGACCCCAATTTTTTGCTTTGGATTTGATCAATAATAATAACACTAGCCATAGCACAAAAACAGTCTTGGAATTTCTACACTTAATGCATTTTTAGGTGTTCAGTTTAATGTACCTCAAAAGTGTTACCAAGCACTGATCTTAGCTATAAAATTCATGTTCATAAGCCAATCTATTCATTTTTTGATAAAAATTATACTTGGATTTCTTTGGATATTTTGATGCAGAAAAATTTGGATAACTTTTTTGACTACTTAGTATAATAATCACAAAAATTATTTTGGCAGCACTGCTATAGTACAGGCTGAAAAGGCACTGAGAGAGAGTCAAGACTCCAACTGCTTCCTCATTCGAGAGATCCCTCATACTGTCTCTCATCCATCATGGAGAGATCTACCACATTACAATAGAATGTGGACCTGGTCGGTACAGACTACAGGGTGAACCACCAGAGAAAACATTCAGTAAACTGGATGACCTAGTATCACATTATACATAGAAGCCATATTGATCACCAAACCACACTGAAAGTGGCTTGTGAGAAAACTGAATGTGCTACAGGTAGCTAATAATGGTCTCAACTATTTATCATACCTAGCTAGCTCTATAGCTAATTATTGTGTATATCCTAGAGATGAGAGCAGAAATCACAAAGACACTGAACAAGGATATCACTGGAAGCTATTCACAGGGAATGCCAGCAAACCTAAGCAGGTTCCACTGGTATCATGGAAAGATAACAAAAGAAGAGGCTGAATGGGTATTAGGTTTAATAAGTGGTCGAAATGCATTCTTGGTTCGACAATCAGTTGCAGGTCTCATTCTGTCAATGATTATCAATAGGTGGATTTCTCATGTCATCATTAAATACAGTCCAAAGGGGTACAGTCTGGAAGGGAAAGCCGAAGTGTTCACAACTACTCCAAAAATGATAGAACACTATCAAATCTATGTATCCAGTCAAAGAGAATCCAACACAGGTTTTGGGAACTGCTTATGACAGACAAACTTCAGGTAGCTAAGTATTCCTCTATGTTTTCAGAATAGAATGATAACAGGACACTTTAGATTGTCTCAAGCTGTCCAGAAAAGACCATAACTATCTAGCTACATGTTAAACTATAAGGAAGTATGTTTAACAAAGTCCTTACCTTTGTATAGGTAAGGTTTATTTATAACTTGGTGTTTAAGCTTGGAAAGCTACGTAGCTATGAGTGTTTACATGCAGAACAGATTTTTGGAAAGAGGTCAGTAAAAGAAATAATGAATCTAATTATAGTGGGCTAATTATATTGTATGATCATATTAATTAACTGTGTGGGTGTTATGTAAATAGTTAATCACCACAAATTAGTCTACACATAGCTAGCACTGATAGCTAAATTTTTGTCATGGCTGTTGCTACATCAAGTATCTATACCAAAGGCTCCCCAGTGGACTCTGACAAGGATTGGTACCATGGAGAGCTCACTGGAGTACAGGCTGAAAGGGCACTGAGAGAGAGTCAAGACTCCAACTGCTTCCTCATTCGAGAGAGTAGGGTTAAGGCTAAAAGATCCCTCATACTGTCTCTCATCCATCATGGAGAGGTCTACCACACTACAATAGAATATGGACCTGGCCGATACAGACTACAGGGTGAACCACCAGAGAAAGCATTCAGTAAACTAAATGACCTAGTATCACATTATAGTAGCAAAGCTCTCCATATTGATCCCAAAACCACACTGGGAGTGGCTTGTGAGAAGACTGAGAATGCCATAGGTAAGCTTCAATTGACTGTGATGGTCAGTTAAGCAAGGGCAGATCCAGCAAGTTCTAAAAGGTGAAAGTCCAACTAAGGTCACAGTGAGGGAGGGGGAGGGTGTGAGAGGAAAATGTGCCCCCTTTCTAGCTTCAATTTGTTAGAATGCCTTTAGACATGAGCAAATAGTCTATCATGATATCATTCATAATAATTATTATCAAAGAGTTGGGAGAGCAAGTCACAGAGCCACACACCAATGGAACCTACGCTCGAGGAAAACCAGCAAACCTTGCCATGTTCCACTGGTATCATGACAAGATGACTAAAGAGGAAGCTGAAGAGGCACTAGGCTCTGTACAAGATGCTAACGTGTTCTTGGTCCGACAATCAGACACAGATCTCATACTATCTATGAAAGTAAAAGGGTATATTTCTCATGTCACTGTAAACTACAGTCCAAAGGGTTACAGTCTAGAAGGGAAGAAACGTGTGTTCACCACTATCCCAGAAATGATAACATATTATCAGATATTTCCAGTCGAAAGTGACCAGAAACAAGTTTTGGGAACTGTTTGTAAGAGACAAACATCAGGTAAAATTTTCAAATATTTAGATTTTTAGTACAGTTGGAGGCACAATTATCCAGACCTCAATCCTCATTCAGAAATGACTGCATTCAAATATATTTCTTGTTACTTGGGTTGCCATAGTTTTAGTATCTTGTCCAAGTCCTGGAACTATTTTCTCTCCTAAACTTATACTAGATAAATTTTCATAATCTGTTTGCTTTTGAATGATATTAGTGCTATAGCCGATCACTATGGCTATTTAAATTCTTGATACATGTTTGGAAAAATGTAGGAAGTACTGATGAGGTCAGTCTAACCTTTTCTGCATCATACCTCTATGAGAAATTGGTCTCTGATATTGACTGGTATCATGGAGAGCTCTCTGAAATCGAAGCTGAGAAGGCACTGAGAGACTGTCAAGATTCCAACTGTTTCCTCATTCGAGAGAGCGAAGTATCCCTCATACTGTCTCTGATTCACCATGAAGAGGTCTACCACACTACAATAGAACATGAACCTGGCCAGTACAGACTAGAGGGTGAACCACCAGAGAAAACATTCACTAAACTGGATTACCTGGTATCTCATTATAGAAGCAAAGCTCTCCATATTGAACCCAAAACCATACTGGGAGTAGCTTGTGAGAAGACTGAACATGCTACAGGTATTAACAAGCTAAAGATCACACTCAAAAGGATTGTTAGAGAAAATCATCAGTTTTGTATGTATCTCATGCAGAGTCAGGGGCACAGGACACAGAAACCACCACTGCAGCTTATGCAGAAATATTACTTAAAGAGGTCAATGCAACCTATGCAGAGATACTACCCACCGACCCAGCTTATTCAGAAGCAAAGAATTCAGCAGTGACAGTGAAAGCTACTCAAGACAGGAACACACAACACCAACAAAGGCATGAGATAATTACATCTAGAGATATAGATCAAGTCTCAGAGTGTAGACATAAACATAGAGGACAGAACACACTACATCAAGTGTAATGCATGCATATAGTCCTGGTCTAGAGTAGCTACAGGAGTTTCATATTTGATGGGCTAAAAAGATTGTGTTTAGTGTGCAGCTACAATTCTACATTAATACCACACCAACACAATTACCATTCTGGGAACAAAATACAATAAATGCAACAATAATAGTATACACTATAACTTACACTTTAACTAACATCATAACAAACCAACACAACAACACAATAACAAACAAACCCAATAACAAACAAACACATACAACAATAACACACATGGCAACAAACTCACACAACAATAGATAAATATAACAGTTAATAGACACAAATTTACACAATAACAAATCACACAACAATAAATCCATATCACAACAATAGACAAACAGAGAATCAAACTTCTCTGGGCTAGGGCTTGAATTTACCTTCTGGGAACAACACAACAAACACAACAATAATCTCATACGTACATCAACACTATAATAAAACTACACAACAACAAACAATAACTAACAAACATAACAACAAGCAAACAACAATAAATACCACAATAAAACACACAACAAATCACATAACAATAACAAAACAATAAATGTATATCACAACAATAGACAAACATAGGAAACCAGACTGCTCTGATATTTATTTATTTATTTATTTGCTTATTTATTGTTGTTGTCGTCATTATTAGTGTTTCGGTGGCTATTCCAACAACTGATTCTAAATTGGTCCTTGGGAGAGTGTGTGTTGCCAAGTACAGCTTCAAAGGATCATTTGCTCATGTAAGTCACAATTCCTACTCCTGATAGTACAAGATCATGTTTAATGAATGATAGTGGAAGCTACATGCTCAATCCCCTACACATGACCTGATGCTGTGGTTTCCTACAGTGCCATATATTCCTCTAGTATTACAATTTAACTGTGCAAAAAGGATATATAAATTTCTATACTCCATAGAATTATGTCTATCAAATAATCAGTCCTTAATAATCAGTCCTTTAAATTCATTCCCAGACTTCCATCCATCACAATTATTCTATCAGGGAGTGCGGTAGCACTAGGGTTGAGAGGACAAAGGTCATAGAATAGTACAAACTAAAACTTTCAATAACTCTGCAAAATCTGGTTAGAATCTTCTAAAACCCAGAACAGAAAGTCTTACCAATAGGTAGTATACCAAAGCACAGCTCTTAACTCCCTACAGAAGCCTGGAAAACGGAGAAACTAAAAACAGACTTTTGTTCTGGTCTTTAATCTAATAATAATAATAATAATAATAATAATAATAATAATAATAATAATAATAATAAGATAAGTGTACTGAAGAACTGGCTATAGTAGGCTCAACAAGTTTGGTACCAATAGATAGAGTGGGGCCTCTAGGCTGATCTTTTGCTGTTTGTTTTCTGTTTAGTTGTACCTAGAGTTAGTTTAGAATTCACTGCTACTCAATGGGGGGTTGCCATTGTTGTTGGTAAAGGGTCATGTGAACAGTTATCTCTCCTCCATAAGGGCTCCATGTCTAATGTTGGAGATCAGATGTCTGAAGTTGACTGTTCGGCTTCTAGCTCTATAGTGTTCATATCACACCCACAGTCAGTGTTGTGTTTTACTCTAGCTAGCTATGGCTATAACTGTTGTGTTACACTGTTGCAGCCTGGAAAGAGACTCTCCTCTTCCTAAGGTGAAATTGTTAATTCTCAAGGGTTAGGCTACCATGCATTCTTTGGTCCCCGTCTCATAGCCTGGGGTCAGAGGACTGCGTACTCTGATGCTAATGGGAATGCAACTTAAATTAAAGGAAGTATCTAGCTATAATATATGTTGGCAAAAATGTAACTACACAAACACCTGTATGGGGGTACTTAGTAACTTAACACTATTCATACTTTTACATACAAAACATTGAAAACTTGATTAATGAGCAAGGTGTAGCTAAAGAGGCTGTTGTGGAGATTTTGTGTTTGTGATACTGCAGTGGAATTGTCGCTCTAGAGTTATACAAGCTAGCTACCTGCTCTAATAAAAAAGGAATGCAAACAAGTAATAGGAAAAAAATTTATCCTAAATAAAAGTGGGTATGTAGGGTTGCCAGTAAACATTTTCTTGCCGCCAACAAATCCCTACATTAACTGCCAAAGAGCTGGCTTAGCTATATAAAGCTAAGAAGATCAAGGTTGTACATGAGTAAGCTGTTATGAGTTCGCTAAGAGGCTATAAGTTACTCTTGTGAAAAAAGCAGTAAATAGGGGGAAAAAATTTTAAAATGTGTATGTAGGGTTGCCAATAAGCATTTTCTTGCAGCCAACAAACTCACACATCAATAGTACAACCTCTTCTTAGCTTTATATAGCTAAGCCAGCTCTTTGGCAGTTAATGTAGGGATTTGTTGGCTGCAAGAAAATGTTTACTGGCAACCCTACATACCCACTTTTTAAATTTTTTTCCTATTACTTGTGTATATAGGACCTTGCCTTCAAGGAGGGAGAAATATTAATTATTACCCACTTGTCTAAAGATCCTAACTGGTTCAAAGCCCGAAAATCTGATGGTCTTGAGGGAATGGTTCCATATAACTACGTTGATATCATAAAGGAAGCAGTGGCTTTACCACAACTGGCAGTCCAAATACAAAAGATGCCGTAAGTTCTTTTAATGTGAATTATGTCTCCATACAAAAAGGATTTTGTATCTGATAAATTTGTGTGACTTAAGTCATTATAATAGCTACGTATATATCAATACATCTGAACACCAGAGAAACTGTACTTCAGCCCTTCTTGTATCCTTTGCAGATGGTTTCATGGTAACATCAGTAGAAGTGAAGCCGAAGAAATGTTGAAGCCATATAAAAAAGGGAAATATTTAGTCAGAGAAAGTCAATATTACAAAGGAGACTACACTCTCTGTGTGAGGTTAGATTTTAATGTTAGCTATAGTTACATGAGGGTCTTGCTATGACAAGGTTGCCTAAAAGAGAGGTAGCTATTACACACAAGAATAGCCAGCACATGACAGTAGTCCCTTTTCCAGGACCTATTATTATTATTATTATTATTATTATTATTATTATTATTATTATTATTATTATTATTTTGTAAACTGCATATGATGTGCATTGTAGTGGTCTGGTAAACAGTATTTTAACCATGACAGTAGTGGTTAACAGGTAAGCATGGCAACATTGTAAAAGCTGCTTAGAGAACTTGCTTGACTATTAGCCTAACTGCTAGTAGCTAGTACCATGTCTGTGAATCTCTATGATAGTGGTTTAGCACTCCTTTAAAGCCAGGTGAATCATCCAATGAATTTAAGGCCAGCTATCAGCCAGCAGTCAGCCTGAAGTGAGCTAATAATATTTAGGTTCTTTGACCAATGCATTCTAAAATATAGTTTTACTAGCTTGAAAGTGATGTTGAAGATGTTTCAGTACAGAATCCACTATGAAATAGAACCTAGCCTATACTGATGTACATATTATTATTTGAATATTACTCTGATTTGCTCTCTTACACCTCTTTGAAGCACTTCATGCAGGAGGGGGCATATCCCCCTTCTGCACCCTCCCCCTTGAGTCGAATTGCAGCTCTTTTATCTTTACCTTATTAAGCCTCCCCCTCTCCATCCCTGCTATGTCATGTTTGTAGCTATGAAAATAAAGCTTTTCACTATCGTGTGATGAGAACAGACTCTGGTGAAGTGACAGTGGATGATGAAGAATATTTTGAAAACCTCTTGGAACTAGTAAAGGTTAGTAAACATCTACACACCATCCTGTTATGTGTTTGGGTGTGGCTAACATTGCTAGCTGGATTTAAGATTTGTGCAAAGTATTACCATTACCAGTTCTTCCACAGTTAATTCCTATTATCGCATCCATCCCTTACATTCTTGTATAGGATAAGTGTAATGTATAGAATCCATGAAGTCATGTGATAGTCATGTGATAGTCATGTAAGGATATATAGCAACACCCACACATCCTATTCCTACACCAATGCGGTAATCAGGGAGTGCGGTAGCACTCCCTATGTAGGGTTGAGAGGACAAAGGTCATAGAATAGTACAAAATAAAACTTTCAATAACTGCAAAATCTGGTTAGAATCTTCTAAAATCCCTCCCCAGGACAGAAAGCCTTACCAGTAGGTAGTATACCAAAGCACAGCTCTTAACTCCCTACAGAAGCCTAGAAAATGGAGAAACTAAAAATGACTTTTGTTCTGGTCATTCATCTAATCAGCGAGTGCGGTAGCACTCCCTATGTAGGGTTGAGAGGACAAAGGTCATACAAAATAAAACTTTCAATAACTCTGCAAAATCTGATTAGAATCTTCTAAAATCCCTCCCCAGGACAGAAAGCCTTACCAGTAGGTAGCATACCAAAGCACAGCTCTTAACTCCCTACAGAAGCCTAGAAAACAGAGAAACTAAAAACCGACTTTTGTTGTTGTTCATCTAATAACAAGTAATAGGGAAAATATTTACCCTAAATAAAAATGGGATGTAGGGTTGCCAGTACAAAACATTTTCTTACAGCAAACAAATCCCTACATTAACTGCCAAAGAGCCACTGTACAATGGCTTAGCAGCCTATATAAAGCTAAGAAGAGGTTGTACATGAAGTAAACTGCTATGAGGAGCTATAAGTTACTGGTACCAAAGAAGCAGTTAATGTAGGGATTTGTTTGCTGTAAGAAAATGGTTTGTACTGGCAACCCTGCATACCCAATTTTATTTAGGGTAAATTTTTTTCCTATTACTTGTTTGCATTCCTTTTTATATTAGAGCAGGTAGCTAGCTTGTATAACTCTAGAGCAACAATTCAACTGCAGTATCACAAACACAAAATCTCCACCACAGCCTCTTTAGCTACACCTTGCCCATTAGCTACTAACATTCAAGTTTTCAATGTTAGTTTTAAGTTACTAAAGTACGGAGCATGAAATGCCACAGTGCAACCATGAAGAGGCTGACACACGGATAATCATTCATGTACAGGATTCTCTTCAGAGAGGAAGCAATACCATCATGGTACGTACTGTTGATACTGATATCATTGTCATTCTTATTGGGCATTTTTATGTACGTGAGCAGAATCCGAACACTGATATTTGGGTGGCATTTGGTACTGGGAAACAATTTTGCTACTACCACACCAATACTATCTTTGCAAATCTTGGCTTGGAAAAAAGTCAGGCACTTCCCCCTTTCCATGCATTTACTGGATGTGACACAACATCCTCATTTTTTGGCAAGAGTAAAAAGTCTGCTTGGCTGGCTTGGGATTCCTATCCTGAAGCTACAAGGGCCTTCCTTCACATAGCTCAGCACCCCTATGAGCCCATCGATCTTTCTTCCCAACATTTTCTCATTCTTGAAAGATTCACAGTGGTATTATATCACAAATCCAGTAGTCTTTCCTCAGTGAACGAGGCTCGAAGAGAAATGTTCTGCAAGAAAAACAAATTGTTGGAAAACATTCCTCCTACTCAAGATACCTTATATTATTCCAACATGTAAAGAGAGCCATCCTTCAAAGCAACATTTGGACTACTAGTTTGTCTTCCATCCATAGTATTCCATTACCAGAAGAATGGGGTTGGAAAAAGGAAGAAAAGTCCTGGAAGCCACTATGGATGACAATTCCTGAAGCTGCTAGAGCCTGTAACGAACTAATAAAATGTGGATGCAAGTCCAAAAGAGGTTGTGTTTCTCGTTGTGTGTGTATTAAAGCAGGTCTTTCCTGTACTGATTTATGTGACTGCACATGTGAAATTGAATAGTCATTATACTGTCATCACCATCACCTTAACTTACTTTAATGTTAAAAAAAAACAAACTTATAAGCAAATAAACAAAACAGTGTATACAAGCCCTCCTTATTGTAATCAGACTTGGAGCCACTATTTTTTTTTGACTCCTTATATTCATGTGAAATGCTAGAAAAAATTTCACACTTTTGTCCAGCATGTCACAAAACTTGGTTTTTTTGAAGCTAAGCCACCTCACTATAGCTAGATACATCCTTTAATTTAAATTGCATTCCTGTTAGCATCAGAGTACACTTGCTCTGACCCCAAGCTATGACCCCAGGCTATGAGATGGGGACCAAAGAATGCATGGTAGCCTAACCCTTGAGAATAGTGAACAATTTCACCTTCAGTCATCAGGCTCCACCATGCAACATGTACTTGGTGCCAATGGTGGGAAGCACTCAGTTACTACAGTGGCTTGGGGTCTTTGTTGCTCTGTACACAGTGCACTCAATATTAGCCATAACCACCAGTACAGCATATATGGCTGAACCACCAGTGCAGCGAGTCTAGGTTGCTGTGGAGAAGTTAGGCTACCTTGACCTGGAGCTAAGAGTAGATAACTTCTGAGCAGTGCTTCTGAATCTGTCATGCTATAATGCATAACTATGAATCACTGCATACAGCCAGTTTGCATACAGCCAGTTTGCATACAGCCAGTTTGCATACAGCCAGTTATAAACTAATTGGATTGGTGCTAAGTACATACACTGCAACTGTCTAGACAAGTCAGCAAATCATTTTTAAAGTGAACTAATTGTCCAAAACTTCATTAGCTCAGGCTAGACATGTACCTGACCACATCATAGTATATATCTATGTATAATAATCATAGCACCGAGCTGTAAACCACGAATTTTTTTCCACGAATAAATTTGATTATTGAAAACCACGAAAATATTTCCCCTCGGAAATTTCCCGCTATACGGTAGGTCTTCTCCTTGTAATGTTATACTTAAGGGTTTGCTAGTACAGTGAATTTTACTTACTACACACACACACACACACACACACACACACACACACGCACACACACACACACACACACACACACACACACACACACACACACACACACCTATTCCAACACCCTGAAATGAGGACACCTCTGTATACAGTGGAACTTCTCTATTCAGACCCTCTTTGGTACAAAATGACATTACTGGTTAACATAGGTTCCAACTGCCACAAATCAGCCATGGCAGCCACTGCAGCCACTGAAATTGACCTTACTCACATACAATTACCTCTGGCCTATTGACTATAGAGAATCTCATAGTAGATTGTCTGCTGATAGTAGATTATACTATTTACTAGGTTGCCTGTTGCCTCTGGCCATTCTATCACTCAGTGGTAATTGTTGGCAGTCTAGCCAACAAAAGGGTGTCTGAACAAAGAAAATATTAGCAACTACCTGAAGCAATCACTTAGACTCCCTATTAATTTTAATTATCCAGTGCATGTTAATTAAATATACATAAAATTTGCACACCAGATACATCATAAACCATACTATTTCCTTGAGAGTTTTTGCCACTGTTCAAGTGTTCATCATGGCAGAGTCAGGGTCTACTCCACCCTCCTAAGAAAGCTAAGAAACCTGGACACAGTTGTTCCAAGGGCTCAGGAAGGTCCACATATATCAGAGTAGTCAGGAAACAATGTTGCACTTATTTTATACCAAGTTTAATATTAATGGTTCTTGCTGCTCTGACACTGAACTCCCCAAAGAAGTCCTCACCAAGAAGTCCTCACCAAATGCTACTATGCTTTCTATCATCATAAAATTATATTCACGACTTAATCTGATGGGTGTGGTCTAGATTGATTGGTGGGTGTGGCGTGCCACTGATTTTTTTCCCTGGTAATTAAGTCATAGAGAATTGATCAACCTCCAAGTAGCATAAGACTCTGACTTGATCTGTGTCTGTCTCATTAGAGAAAGGAATTTTATACATACTTAGGCTCACCAATGGGCCCCTTATGTACCTAGCTGTAACAACACCATGTATGACACTGCTGCTAAGTATCAGGATACTTACCAGTGCCACTTTTCAATTTACAGCAATGACCTGCTAATAGAACCACATTCCATAATACTATGTAGAGCTGTCGCTAGTTGTCTGGCTGCATATCACTGTCACCTCCACTATAGACCAATCTATGCTCAAAGGTTACAGTCACAAAACTACCAAGGTAAGAAAGAGTTCACTACTGTTTAACATATCCCACAATCACATCTTAACTTCATGCATAATTTCAAACACTCAAGTCTGAGACTACACATGCACCCTTATGTAACATCTCTATACTCTCATGTGAGACCATCATTAACAGGTCCTAGGAGCCTGTTTGAAGATGGTCAGGCCTACCTTATGCATGCATGCAGTATAATCCTGCATCTATGTTGTGTTTGCCTTTTCTAGTAGTACCACTTTACCTAGGTAGGATAAGTTAGACACAAATCTATGTTTATAATAGCTAGCTGTATTACTTGTGTGAGTGGCACCAGTACTTCTGATGTGCTAGAGCAGCCAATATTTTACGTGTGCTCAGGTCTTCAGATGCAGCCATGGCCCATATGATCTGGAATAGAGGTGAGAAGGTTAGAGAATGTTTCCAATTTACCCACTGATTGCTGAAGAATGCAAGTGTGGTTGAAGTGAAAAATCAGGTGGTCAACCAATAGTTTTGTCATGAACAAAAGAGTCAAGGTCATACATAATTGTACTTACATTTGGAATTTCGCCACCCATCACAGTTGAAACTGCTGTGGAGTAATGGAGAAGAAGGTGTGGCTGTAGGAGCTCAGACATTTTATTAATGCAGCCACAGCTTGACTTACTATCAAAATTTATTAAGAAGGTGGTAAGATCTATTTAGCTACATAATAATTATAGCTAATAGTCAAGAAGAAATGATAAAGTGGTGGATGAAGATAGATATTTTGAATTCTTCAGGGTTCCCTACTGCAAGAAAACTGACTCCTGTAAATAAGGTGGATGGTCTAGTTAGTTTACTTAATAATTTATTTTTCAAATTTTCATGTTGTTTTAATTTCGAAAGAGCCTAGCAGGCCTAGCATGCTGCGCTGTGCATCTCAAAATTCAACTTTTTAAATTTCATAATAAAAGTGACATGCGAAATTAAAACAACCACGAAAATTTCAGAAAATACAGTACTCAAGAATTCATTGTAAGAATAGAAGCTGGTATTTGATAGAGGACTGAAGCTATTAACCTTGTTGAGGTCCTACCCACATACTAATGAAACCTTGTCTGTTTCCTCTGGAACGCAGAACTATTAATAGACTGTTCCTTCTTAGTCCCTGATTGGTTGAAGAACTACAAGGAGAGACTTTTGTCAGAAATAATTATAAGATTAAAAGTGTAAATAACTTAAATTTGTGCAATGGCACTCACTATTTTGCAGCTATTGAAGATGGTCAGTATAATACTAGAGTTTAAACTTGAAGCTAGATTGATCATAATGACAGAGTGACAAACTAGTGACAGAGTGACAAACTAGTGACAGAGTGACAAACTAGTGTGTTTTCTCTTATTTGGTGCAACAGACAGACAAGGGATATGTCTTTGCATGATGCACTCTCTGATATTGATGCTGCCAAAAGGTTTCTCAAAAAAATAAGAGCTGATGAAGAACTTAAGACTAGGCTCTTGTCACAGCTCATTTGGCCAGCCAGAATTACCTCATTGTAAAAGACATCTAAAGTGGAAGTGAAAAAAGCTTCCCTTTGTCCTGGCAGCTGAAAAAAATATCTTATAAATGTAGCAAATGGTTACAGTTACAATGACTCAGTGGAGGAATACTACAAGGATGATATCAAGATGTCAGATCTAGCCAGACACCTTGAACTCTTGCAAGACTCTGTTTCTTCATATTCACAAAAAATTAACTGACAAACTTTATTTGCCAAAGAATTTAACAATGATGAACGCAGAAAGTTTTTGGAACCTTTCATTAATTGTAGGGAACACACATCATGTCATGTCATGTTTCAAAACTATTGTATATGATTTTACCATCCAGACTAGAGGGACTTCTCTTATGTAAACTTCAGCACCCCTCCTCACCCTCCACCCACTTCATTTACTGTCTCCTCTCCTGACTTTAGACCAGCTCACAAGAACAATTGTGCATTTTGCTTCAGAAGAAGTTGATCCAAGATGCACCAAACTTAGCTATTATTATTGTACCTTGATAATTGTATGTTTTGGATGCACCATTACATACTACATACATTGGACAGTCCAAACTTATTATTTTAGCTACATGCCATGCCTATGTGATGTTACAGATTATTATTATGCTGTTTAACTTATAATTCCCCCCATTTTATCACAAATTCAATTAATGCTATGTTGTGCTTGGAAATTGTCCTTATAGCACACTTTCCAATACTTATTGTAATAACATGATCATTTAGTTTCAAGTCAAATCTTTTTCAAGCCAAATATTTTCCTTTGTTCTTCTCTGCCCACTGCTTGAAATTCATTGTAGTTGGGTAGAGCTGACGGGTCAGATTAATATCACGATCTGGGTTTCCTATCTTGTAATACTCAAACATTACTGACAAATCATCAGCACCGGGGAAAGGAAACTTTGCAAATACTTCTGGCGGTACTTGATTGTACTTGAGGGTTTTCCCAGAGACTTCACTCATTATTGCTGCATATTCGTGTAAGGTCATCTTATCTCCGCTTAAACCCACTTTCTTTCCTATGAATTCTTTTGGTCTGTCAAAGATAGCAGCTACTACACCACCAACATCACTGGTGCAGATTCCGTCCATTGGTCCATCCATGGGAAACGTCATCATGTAAGTTCCATCCTCGCCCTTCTGAGGTGAAAAATCTATAAAATTTTCATAGTAGAAAGAAACTCGTGTGGAAGTATTTGGGACCCCAATCTCATCAAGGTATTTCTCCACAATCCCCTTGCCATCAAAGTGAGGACACTCTTTTCCGATGATCTCCTGCACATGCTCAAGACCACTATAGACAAGGTGTTTGACACCTTGTTTCTTGCATATGTCTCCCACTGCTTTTCCTTGAACTATCTCTCTTTCCTTGGCTGTTTCTACATTCTCCTTTGCCATGGCCCAATAATTGGTAACACAGAAAACGCCATAAGAGCCACGTATAGCCTTCTCTAACCCTTTCGCTCCCAAAAGAGTGTAATTTTACACACTTTTCAACCGTCCGTTACTCGGACCCCGTCGGCACCAGGACGTCCTCCTGCCGCCAACCTTTGACTGTCGGCATCGGAAGTCAGAACAATGGGTTGTGGTCCGTCAGTTCTCAGATGTTTGACCACAGGGAGGAGCTGCCTTTGATCTTCCTTTGATGTTCGCTTTATATGGACTTTAAAAAAAAAAAAAATGAAAAGAAAAGGAGAGTGGCATAGTGCATGGGGCAGTGCCGTAGAGGATCGTCGGTGTGAGAGAGGCCACAAGCAGGCCAGCAAGAGTCTCCAAGGAGCTCATTCTTTCTGCCTTGAGCTGCTAGCCGCCAGCATGACGTCACGCTAACCTGCGCGACCTTTTGCTGCCTGGGGCGGGCGCCGGCACCTAGTGACGACCAATGCCAAATCCAAAAAAAAAATCGAAAATTAGTGTAGCGAAAGGGTTAGTATCGAGGACCTAGCAATATGGATTGGAATTCTGGGGCTCCAGGCTTTTAAGCGAAGGAGTGGACAGTGACATTGATAGCAGCTAGCTGTAAGTTCCGTAGCTAAGCTAACCTAATATCTGAGCTGAGAAGTGTGAGCCTAGGGTGTGTGTCCAGCCCACAGAATCACTATCTTGCCTGTAGAAGCTAGGAAAGAGTGTTGTGGGGGAACACCCCTCCTGAGACTCCCTCGACCTCGACATTGGTGTGTGTAGACTTGGGGTGTGTCTAGAGGGGTGTGGGAGTGGAGGTGTGTCCAGCTTAACCCCCACTTGACCTAGAGAGTTAAGGGGTGTGTGTGAGAGATTTGGAGGTGTGTCTAGATCCTGTAAACCTCTCAGAAGGAGGAGGGGGAACCCCCTTGTGGCCCGCTAGAAGGGGGTGTGTGTGTGTGTGGAGACCCTGAATGTGTCCAGAGGGGTGTGGGAGTGGAGGTGTGTCCAGCTGAACCCCCACTTGACCTAGAGAGTTAAGGGGTGTGTGTGTGAGAGATTTGGAGGTGTGTCTAGATCCTGTAGACCTCTCAGAAGGAGGAGGGGGAACCCCCTTGTGGCCCGCTAGAAGGGTGTGTGTGGAGACCCTGAATGTGTCCAGAGGGCCGGGTGTGGGAGTGGAGGTGTGTCCAGCTGAACCCCCACTTGACCTAGGGAGTTAGGGGTGTGTGTGTGTGTGTGAGAGATTTGGAGGTGTGTCTAGACCCTGTAGACCTCTCAGAAGGAGGAGGGGGAACCCCCTTGTGGCCCGCTAGAAGGGTGTGTGGAGACCCTCCAGAGGGGTGTGGGAGTGGAGGTGTGTCCAGCTGAACCCCCACTTGACCTAGAGAGTGTGTGTGAGAGATTTGGAGGTGTGTCTAGGGGAGGAGGGGGAACCCCCTTGTGGTCCGGTAGAAGGGGTGTGTGAAGACCCTGGGTGTGTTTA